>UESW01003926.1:835670-881051 GCA_900491605.1 Calamus simplicifolius
GATCGATCATCGCCGATCGGGATCATGGCTTGGATCGATCGTAACCATCGAATCGTCATCGATCGGATTGATCGCAACGGTCCGAGATCGATCATAGCCGATCGGGATCATGGCTTGGATCAATCGCAATCGTTGGATCGTCGCCGATCGGATTGATCGCAACGATCTGAGATCGATCGTCGTCGATTGGGATCATGGCTTGGATCGATCGCAACCGTTGGATCGTCGCCGATCGGATTGATATAGTAAAAGATCAGGCCCAAACGACTCTCAACATATGCCAAAATAAAATAGATAACTTGTCATAGGTACTTGCACAAACATTGAAATCAGAATTAGAGAACATCAACCCCGTAACTGCCAACCTTGCAAAGAAAGATCCATCGACTTATCTACAATATCTTAAGTATAGTGGGTTGGGGATGCTTTAAGTGAAGCATGCAAATAGATAATGAAGTCAGTCCAGTGAAAAGTACAAGAATGTCACCATGAATCCAAGTATGAATGTCCTATTCACGATTACTAACATAAACAGTTACGAGTAACCAAAAGATTATATCTCACTAAAAGAATATATACCATATGTTTTTCTACAATCATGATAAGCTATCGAGATGAGGATCCCTTAAACAAAGATGTTAAGTAAATATTCATGCTATGAATATCATTCAGACATACTACAAGACTCCTTCACTTATATAATTAGACTAGCTTTTAAGTTAATGGAACATTGGGACAAAATATTAATAAATCAAGTTTTGGAAAGCTAACAATTATTAATTGAATATTGCATTAGCATAAAGGAAGAAAAAAAGTGCATACCCATTCACTTGGGCAAAGCGAGCGATAATATTTTGCAAATTTCTCACACTCAGAAGCTCCCTCTCCTTTTGCAGCTATGCACCTGAATCCAGGTTATCATGTGTTATCAGTGGTATCCATCATCCTTACTATAGGAATACAAATGCTCTGATTGAGATAGTTTGATCATACTTGTCATATTCAATATAGCGAGTAAAGCAATGCCTTGTTGATTTGTTATTGGAAATAGAAATCTTCAGAGATCTTATCACGAAGAGCATATAGATTCTCTCTTCGTCTTCTGTTTCTCTGTTCGTACTCTTAGAAAATAATTTCGAGAGAGGGCCCCTTTTATAAAACAAAACCATGTAATAAAGAAACCACCCCTCTATGCAGTTGCAAAAACTGCAACACATGTCACGTGATTATCATCGTGGACATATATTTTCAACATCTCCCACACATGATGATAATTTTATTTATAACATATATTTCTCATTCAGATTTCTAAATGTAATTCATACTAGGGAAATGGGCCGTGTAACCAGCAAGTTCAGCTGAGCTATAATGTTATGTAACGGTTAGGAGTACATAACAGCTCTAATAATAGAGAGAGAACAAACACATATAAACTTGCTTATACCCTAGACTAAAAATTTCACATCATTACATCTCTGATCCCTCATAAATATCAAAGAGCATGCTTAATCTTTCATAAGCATAATGTATTCACAATTATGTCAAATGAATTACATAATTGGTCGACCTGTGAATACATACTATGATGTAAATTAAATCAGTCTTTCTTCTCAACTCAATCTTTTAACTCCATATAGCTGCTTTCCTAGACATGTCCCGCAAATCGCATAATTCTTGATTATTGGTAACATGCTAAAGTAGCAACACTATAATAGTCTTAAGAGACTGTTAAAAAGTCATAAGGGTATAAAATAATTTTAAATCTTTAGGGTCTCGTATAGAGAAGAAGCAGGGATCCATTCTTCTACTACCCTTATTGGTCAACTAAGCACACATGGTATGAATCACGTGCTACGATGTTTCTTTCTTTAATAAGAGCGTATCCTTCTTATTTCAAACATCGTACAGATTTAAGTTCAGACACACTTCAGTGTCTAACCTGAATTCACCAACCATATCTTTCTAACCTTGTGAATTCATATCTGGCTATTAAACAGGCAAAGTAAATAGTAAATATTTACTTTGATCATAATTATTATAATGATCTCATCTTGATATCTGATCAAGGCAACATAGGCTTTAGCTTATCTCTCTCAAAAATTTCTAGCTAAAAGTTATCTCATCTCTGCATGTTATACAAACATCAGAGGCGATTGTCTATGCGAGAAGACCAATCTCAGCCTGATGACATACTTTTATAATAGATGCTATTATCATATCACATCTCATGAAGCCATATCAAAGATGCTAATCATGGCAAAGAATATATATAGATAAGAATGTATTCTTTACATTCACATGCATATCATATTCTATGTAATCCAAGAGACTTTACATGAATTTGAAATAAGTCTCTACTAAGGGCTTTGGTAAAGGGATCTGCAAGCATATATTGTGTGGAGATATATTGCAAAACTATTTCCTTTTGTACAATTATATCTCTTACAAAATTATATTTTATGTCTATATGCTTGGTCTTACTATGATATTTGGGATTCTTGGTATAAGCAATGGCTGCCTGATTATCACAATGAATAATCACTGGACTCCCACTATCTTTAAAGAATCCAAGATGCTCAAGAAATCTTTTCAGCCAGACAGCTTCTTATACTGCTCCTGAACAGGCTATAAATTCAGCTTCCATTATTGATAAAGCCACACATTTTGCTTCTTACTGTTCCATGAAATGGCTCTATTATTCAGTAAGAATGCATAACCTGAAGTTAACTTTCTTTCATCTCGATCTCAGCCCAATCAGCATCAGAATATCCTTTTAGATTTAAGTCTGATCCTTGATAACAGAGATTATAATCTATTGTGCCCTTTAGATATCTAAATATCCTTTTTACCACTTTCCAATGTAGTTGACCAGGATTTGATTTGAAACGGCTAACAAGTCCCACAGCATAACAGATATCTGGCCTTGTACATAACATAATGTACATTAAACTTCCAATAGCTCTAGCATATGGTATCCTGGACATTTTTTATTTTTCTTCTAGAGTTACTGGACACATGCTGTTACTCAAACATTTTCCTTTTGCTCTAGGGGTATCAAAAGATTTACAGTTTTTCATGTGAAAACGTTCAAGTATTTTCTTTATATATCTCTTGCGATAATGCTAAGAGCTTTCTTGAACGATCTCTATGAATCTTGACCCCTAATATATAATTCGCTTCTCCCATGTCCTTTATATCAAATTTTGAGGACAACCATTCTTTAATGGAATATAAGAATTCTTTATTATTCCCAACCAGAAGAATATCATCCACATAGAGTGATAATATCACAAACTTTTCTTTATATCTTTTAATGTACACACAATATCTTCATTAATTATCACAAAGTTATTTGAGACAATTACATCATGAAATCTCAAATTTCACTATCTTGATGCTTGTTTTAGGCCATAAATTGATCTTTTCAATTTGCATATTTATGTTCATGGCCTTTAACAATAAAACCTACTGGTTGTTCCATGTAGATTTCTTCATCAAGCTCTCTATTTAGAAAAGCTATTTTGACATCCATCTGATGCAATTCCAGATCCAATTGTACTACAATAGCTAGGATTAAGCGAATAGAAGTAAACCTTACAACAGAGAAAAGGTTTCTTCAAATCTATACCCTCTTGTTGGGTATAACCTTTAGCAACAAGTCATGCCTTATATCGATCAATTGTTCCGTCTGCTTTTCGCTTGATTTTGAGAACCCACTTATTCCAATAACTTTGCGATTAGCAGGTAGATCGACTAACTCCCATACTTGATTCTTTTCCATGGATTCCATTTCTTCTTCCATGGCAATTTTTCATTGTTCCTTAGCAAGGCATGATAAAGCTTCATTCATAGTGTTAGGTTCCTCATCATCTTCTGGAGTAACCATAAGGGCTTCTCCCTCAATTTTAAATTTTTGACGTGGAATGCTTTTTCTAGCACTCCTTCTTAATTCAAGTTCTTGTGAAGAAGATGTAGGTATTAAATCACTCTTACTCGGTTGAGTATTTTCAATTTCAATTGCTTGAGTGATATTATTATTTAAATCCTCCAACTCACATAGGGAGGTATTTTTGTCAATCTCACCCCTACTAGGAAATTCATTCTCCAAAAATGCAACATCTCGTGATTCTATTTCAGAGACACTTCCATCCATTTGATCACCTATGAATACATATCCTTTGGAATGTTCAGAGTATCTAATAAAGATGCATTTCTTTCCTCTAAGGCCTAATTTTCTAAACTTACTTGACATATCATGAACATAGGCACCCGACCCCCATGGTTTTAAATGACATAGTTCAGGTTTTCTGCCTGTCCATAATTCATAGGGAGTAGATGGAATTGATTTGGAAGGTACACGATTAAGTATATACGCAACAGTCAATAATGCATCTCCCCAAAAGGAGATTGGCAAATTTGCTTGTGCCATCATTGACCTAACCATTTCAAGAAGGGTCATATTCCTTCTTTCAGCAACATCATTTTGTTGTGGCGTTCTCGAAATAGTTAGGTGCCTTAATATACAGTTTTCATTACATAATGATTTAAACTGATCTGACAAATATTCTCGCCCACGATCAATTCTTAAGGCTTTTATCGTTCTCTCAAGTTGATTTTCAACTTCATTTAGGTAAAATCTAAAGCAATCTAATGCTTCAGATTTGTGAGAGATAAGATACACATGACCATAACGTGTAAAATTATCAATAAATGGAATGAAATATGATGCACCATGCCTAGCCCTTATACTCATCGGGCCACAGATGTCAGAATGAATCAATTTCAATGGAAATTCAGCCCTAATAGCTTTGCCAAATGATTTTCTAGTTGATTTTCTATAAAATAATGTTCACATATGGACAAATCAGTTTTGACTAAAGAGCCCAATAAGCCCTCACTAGTCAATCTGTTTATTCTTTCCTGTCCAATGTGTCCTAATCTAGCATGCCAAATATTAATATCAACATTTGTATTGCTAGAAGAGGTAATTAATGAAAAACAACTATTAATAGAATCCAAAGTACCATAATTTACATCAAGTATCATAAAACCATTCGATACATATCCAGATCTATAATATAGTTACTACAGTAAACATCAACACGTCTATCAAAGAAATTTACTTTATAACCTAAAGTCAGAAGAACAACAACTGAAACAAGATTCCGTCGTATGTCCGAAGCATAAAGGACATCATGCAGGATCAGAGTTCGGCCATCATGCAGTTCCAACTTGCATGTCCCAATTCCTTTGACCTCGACTCTAGCATTATTTCCCATATATATCCATCTACTTCCAACAGGTATGCGACGGAATTCCACAAATGCTGCTCTATCTCAAGCTACATGGTCGGTGGCTTCTGAGTCTATTGTCCACAAAGGATAAGAATCAGTAAGCATCACAGTACTAGAAACATAAATATCATGAAGAGAAGCAAAATATAACATAACCTTTTTCTTGGGCTCTGTGCATTCACGAACAAAGTGACCCTTTTTGCCACAATTGTAACACTTCATGTTTGCTTTATTTCTCTTCTTGAAAAATCGGCATTTGTTCTTGTTGTTCTTTTGATCAGCAGATCCTTCCTTGTTTCCCCTTCCCTTGCCTTTCTTGTTCCAATATCTCTTACGTTTGAAACCAAAAATTTGTTTGGAGCTTTCAGCAACATATGCTTGTCCTATGGGTTTAATCAACTCCAAACGCTCATATTCCAACTCAACATGACGAGCGACATCATTGAAAGTTTTGATACTGTCATTATGAGTCAGATTAACCTTCATGTGCTCCCAACCATCAAGAAGAGAATGAATCACAGCTTGCACTTGCTGTTCATCAGTAAGCTCATGACCATCCGACTTTAACTCCCTAATCATATTGGACATCTCTCTCAGATGTTGCTTGATTGATTGATTTGGGCATTTTTTGTATGTATCAAATTTTACGATCAGTTGTCTAAGCTTGGTCACACTGACTCCACCAAATTTATCCCTAAGGGCAGCCCAGACCTCATAAGCAGTAGAATATTGCTCATATTCACAAACGAGGTCATCTGCCATTGAACTTATCAATATTCCCTTAGCTGTGGAATCTTTCTTCTTCCAAGCTTTATATGCTTCCTGATCCCTTCTCTGCTGAAATATAGTAACCTTACCAGGATCAACCATGACATGGTTGATGGCTTCCAAAGCCTCTTGTTCCTCAAGTACATATTGTATTTTGAGGTGCCAGACATTGTAATTATCACCATTCAACTTATCACCTTTGTTCAGATCAGCTATGATATTCTTTGATGCCATGATTAAATAAAAACGAAACACATAGTTCATTTATCAAAAACACAGTACTATTATTTGTCAAGTATAAACCAAAACTAATAATAACTTAGCAAATTACTTGGAATCAAAAGGTTGCTATGCTTCCAATCATCATCCATTGTTCAATGCCTTATTATTATTCATTTAGTTTACTTGAATAAAATAATGCACTATTATAATTCATAGAAAATTAGAAAATATGTATTAAGCAACTCCCACTTAAACATAACAAACATCATAATAAAAGAGCATAAATATAAAGTTTCATTCTCCAAGTATCATTAAGCAATTATAATTCACAAAGAATTAAAGAATATGCATTAAGTAACTCCCACTCAAACATAATAAACATCATAATGAGTTTCATACTCCAAGTATCATTACATGATCTTTTTTATTACATAATTAAGCACTTAACAAATGACATAAAACATAATTAAATGCCTAATAAATAACATAAGCCAAAATAACTAGGCATATAATCACAAAGACAACATATATCTTCATGAATTCATAGGCACCACCACGAGAAACAAACTTTGAGGTTCTTCCAAAAGTTGTTTGATATTCTTGATGCCATTTTTTAAGTAAAACATCAACCACGTGACAGTAAGCCAAAGAAGACTGATACTCCAGATGACCCATCCAAAGGTCATACACAAAATATGCCTAATGTGGTGGAAGTAATCTATAGAGTACCCAAACTCTATATTCTGATATAGTTTTGTAACCACATTCTTCTAGCTCTATAATCATACGATTAAGCTTGGCAATATGATCAATCATGTCACTTCCAGGATGATACTCAAAGGTCTCCATTGCTTCCCTTAATTGCCTTTTCCTTAGTTTTTGTTTGGTCAATGTGAGTATTTGTCTGCCATTTATAATCACATAAAATATTTTATGAAATTATCGTGAATAAAGAAGCATAATAGAACATGCCTTCCAATTGCAATACTTAAGACCTTAAATTAGAAGCTCATGTGAATGCCCATCAAAAACATCAACAACTATATCATTCAAAAAAAAATGCTTGCATAAGAATTTTATGCTACATCAATACATACATACATACATACATATATATATATATATATATATATATATATATATCAAAATTTTCTATACACAGCCGCATTTCTCAAACAGGAAAATATGTAATTTCTAACAAATTCTTTTTTTTTCAGATCTTTTATAACAAGCTAACATGTATCACTGGCTCAGACTTTTCTTCCAAGCCAGCCAAACCCATGTCACCTTGAACAACATTGCAGTGAAGCACATAACTTCACATCCATAGTTCTCCCTCAGCTATGGGAGAATTACTGATGTATTCAAACTACCACTGTAAGCTAAAACCACTTTAATTTCCCACGCAACCCACTACGGAGAAAACGAAGTCCTCTGGTCTCCATCCTGGACAGCGGTTAATTACATGACCATGGAACCGTATTGTCTTGGCCAACTCTTTCGTCTCCATGACCGAATGTGTGAGGACGTGTCTCAAGATGTGGTGGGATAACCCTCTTGATATAAATATATATATATATGATCAAGGGTACATAGAACTACAAGCTTTTGATTGGCCAGTGCATGCCATGCAATAAATTAAGGTGCTCCATGTTAAAAGCCTGCAACCTTCTAGGGGCATCGGTTATGTGGTTTGGGTTATTATTCTCTTATGGGAGTTGCTGAAAATAAAAGGATAATAAAGAGGAAAAAAGGTCTCTTGGGTTGCTGCTGGCCTCATAAAACCCCTAAGCTTTGCCTCTAAAAAAAATGGAATAGTCTCCTCCGCTTCTAAAATTGGCAAGTAACTGAGAACGAAAAATAAATGAAGGTCACAAGGCGCGTAGCCGTTGCGTGGCTTCAACCAAGACGAAGAAATTAAAATTTTGATTGGGTGTAAAACGGAAGAGGAAAATTTTCTTTTCACCGCCTCTACCATCACAGTCTTTTTCTTTTCCTCCTCCCTCGTCTCTCTCCTTTTTATTTATTTATTTTTTAAAGAATGGGATCTTTGCTATGCCTATAGAGGGCTCGGAGAGGAGGTCCAGCAACTTTTTTTTTTGATAAGGATAACTTTAAAAAAAAATGATGGTGTTTATCCAATGGATAAGTATAACTTGTATTTCAAATTTTTTGATATCATCTAATTCGCGAACTAAATTAGATAGAGCATATCATAAAGATTACAAGATAAGAAAAAAGCAAGCCTTAGTATCATTAATTGCTTTACTTTCTATGGATAAAGAATATCTTACAGATAACTTCTGGCCAGAGTGATTTCACAGAAGAAGAGGAAAAACATCCTTTCTTCACAACGCAAGTCCCTCCAAAAATCTTCAAAGATTTTATCAAGAAAAGTAAGAAAAGTAGATAGATTCTGTTTTCGTCTTCTATTCTCTGTTCGTACTCTTAGAAAAATATATTTCGAGAGAGGGTCCTTTTATAAAACGAAACCACATAATAAAGGAAACCACCCCTCTGTGCAGTTACAAAAATTGCAACACATGTCACGTGATTATCATCGTGGGCAAATATTTTTAACACTATCCCTTCTTGCTCAGGGATTGATTCTGTCCCTTCTTGCTCAGGGCTTTCATTGTTTTCCTCTACCATAAGATTAGTTTCATCTGTAATAGGGGTCTCATAAGTCTTCTTTGGGACAGCTTCTTGAGAAGTAGCATCAACAGGTTTCTCATCCCCTATTGTTTTCTCGACTGAAACCTCAGCGTGATCTGACTTCTCTTTGTCCTGGAGTGACCATGCCTGCATGTGCTTAGATTCAGACTAAAAGGCCAATATGAACCCAGCCGAACATGACTTATGGGTAAAGAATCAAGTAATTCATCATCTTCAAAGTTTTTGAGAGACTACAAGCTCTGAAATCAATGTGTATAGAAACACCACAATAGAACTGCTCCATGTGAGTTACGGATAGCCACTATAGAATTTAAAGTACATTTTTTTCATCCTAAGAATATATTGTCATAAATTCTACGTTTTCAGGTTAACAAGTTAGCATTGTGGCTATATCACATTTTAGCCTACTAATTATTAGCAGCAACCGATATGTAATTGATCAAGATTCCAGTAAACTAAACTGCTCATATGGATACGAATGCAATATGAGCTACCAGAATAGGTCTGATCTTTGTTAATGATAACACTACTACATTTTGAGTACACTATGCAACAAAGTGGCGTAAGATAGTATAATATAACATAATATAGTATATGACTCATTTGCTTCAGATTTCAACTAATGTCTAGAATAGCTTCTATACGATGGTTATGCGTCAATGTTTAAAATTCTAGATGACACAGTTTAACTGTATAAATGAGGTGACAACTAAGAAGCATCTACATATTTCTCTTTCTGTAGGATAGAGTATTTGTATTTGAGTTCAGGAGTCCCGACACTAAGGCATCATGCATTCAGTCACTATTAGATCAAAACTAATGGGATCCTGCCTGATATTTACCCTTGCATTTTGTTATTCTCTGGTCAAATCACCAAAAGCTCACTCAAGAATAGCAATAAGATAGGAAGATTACTAGGGCACCCATATAAAGGACCTAATACTTTAAAAAGAAAAAAAAGCTTTCTGTTTTTTCCAAAGAAACAATCCCTTAACTGATATTTTAAATTCAAACTTAAAAACATATGATGGAATCAAAGCATTGTGCCCTTGCATGATGCTGTTGATGTGCTTTGGTGTACAAAAGTTTCTGTACTCAAAACCTAATATTACTTTTTGTTGTTAGCTATTTTTGTTCACATGGTTTCACAAAGTGTGTCAATTATTTTTGTCAGCAATATAATGATCGCTTGAAATATTTATGTTACGTAATTTGTTTAAACAATTTTGAATAGAGCAGAGTGGAGGAAGCAGATTCATGTAGCTGACCCCATATAGTTAGGAAAAGGCTTCAATGAATTGAGTTGAGTTGTATATTTGTTTAAACAATTTAAAAAATCTTAAATACTTTAAAGATGAAAATGTAAGTATATCTTAATTGTCTTAATGTTTCTACCTATATCCTTCTGTGCTGGTATTCAGGACAGCACGTGATGCCAACATATTTTTGTTTTCAGGTTGTTCAATACAAGATCAAGAAATATTCTCATATTCCTTGATGGTGAACAAACAAAGGATGAATAAGTTTATCTTAACATCAGTTGACTGTTGTTAAAGCTATAAATTGAAGGAAAGTTTGTTCCGTACGGGTTATCAAGTATCATTCCATTTCAAATCATATAAGCTATATGTACGATCTATTGTTTTTTTTTTGGCAATTTGTGATATGAAAAAGATTTTCATATCAGCAAGTCATAAATTCAGATGGTAATGGCCCATATCAATCTATATTAAAGTATGTGATACTGGTAGACCAGATAGATGCTAACATATAGATCAGGTACTGTTTCTTTCATGATGCTTACGAGCAAGATTTTTTTAAACTTTGCAAATCATTTTAAATGTACAATATGCTAAGATCCAAATAGAGTTAATTGAAATCCATAGAAACACTTTTTTTTTTTGTCAATGGACAGCTCAAAATTCCATAAATTCTTTAGAATCAATGGATCCCTGCTGGAGCCAAACCAATAGTAAAGCGAAATGAAAAGCATATTAATTTAATAATGCATAACAAAATCAACCTAAACATTAATATTCATCTGAACTTTATAATCTTGTTGGTTTGTAGATAAATCAATTTTAAATTAAAATTTATAATATATCTTAGCAAGCATTATGAATCAAATAACCATGAACTCTACTTTGCATTTTTTTTGATTTGATCCAATTACCAAAGGCACTCCGAGCACCTCAACAACCCTTGGGCGAGGCCGGTTTACTAAGGTTATGCCTAGGCAAGTGCTTCGAGCAAAAAAAAGAAAAAAAAAAAACCATGTTCAAGCATCTCTCCACTGTCCAGCAATGTTCTTCTAGTACCCTTTTTTGCCCACTCTTTTAAGGCTTTGTAAGTTTTATTTTGAGGGTCATTATGGTCATTGGAGCCATTATAGATAAAGGTAACTCTAATATGTTTCTGCTTTGATGTTATTTTTATTTTGTATATTTGTTCTGTTATTTTTGTTTAAAAACATTAACACCCTTTGGAAAGTGATATTCTTCTGGCATTTTAAGCTCTGGAGCTATTTTAGGATGTACGGTCTTTTTTGATATTTTTGCTTAGAAACATGTTGCGAAAAGTGATGTTGTGATATGATGTTCTGAAAGATATGTAACATGATATTTAATATTCAAGATGATTACAATTTAGAATGTTGAAATCTGAATGAATGATTTTACATTGCTTTGCTGTCTTTAACTACAAATAATATTTCATTATAATGCAACTATTGAACTTAGAGTGTGCATTCTTTAGGCAAAAGTCTTTTTGGCACTGGTGCACTACATGATTTGGAGATCATGTTGCCATAAGGGTAGTAGTGATTTTTTTTTCCTTTTCTGTTTAGTTCAATGTAACAAAATAGTGTTTTAGGCTGCTAGTGATCTAATGAATACTGATATGTCTGTCAACACTATGCATGACACTTGTCTTTATAAATAGTTTGAATGTATAAAATGTCTATCATCGCCATGAAGCAACCCATAATAGCATGGATAAGAAGGACAATTGATTTCCTCAGCATCACATTACAGATCTTTTAAGTTTTTTTCTTACACAGGTTTGTGCATACTTTATGTCATCATGCCATCATCTGGCAGAACCTATGGCACTAGATGCTCGCAATTGTTCAAGAGGTGAAAGATAAACCAATTTAATTTATTGATAACAAGGAAAACCATATATAGTTGGCTAAGATCCATTCCATCTTACCTTCATCAATTGACTCGGTTCTCCTATCCTTAAACAAACTCATCGTGTTGTCTCCTTCGATGCTGCTTATCCCACCCCACCAACTTGCCTTCCTCCAGCGCCCTCCTCTTACTCTCTCCCTTGGAGTAACCTAGTAGTCTCCAGTATTAACCTATGAAACTTAACCAACCCAGCTCAAATAACTCACTGTTTATATAATCTTTCATGTAAGAACAACCCAGCCCGGCCTGATCCAAAAATAAGTTGCAGACCGGACTTTATTTGACCCAAATTTGAAACAATCTAGTCTAGGTCAGGATTCTAGGTTCGAGCCATGCCTGACTTAACCTAACTCAATCCATTCGCATGCCAGGACCTACCATTATTAAGCTAAAGATCTATCATAGCATGAGTCGACACTAGCATCGATCCTTTGCTGCTGGGATGCTAAACAAACAGTACGTTGGAATAAAAATCAAACACGCTAATTTGCAGAAGGCTACAAGTCACACTTAATATACAAACCAGACCAGTAGAGGGAGTGGCATACTCCAAGGCTTCAATGTCCTAAGCTTATATGCATGGCGTTGCATAGAAACGTGTCAAAACTTGCCCAGGTCCTGTAAAATTTATTATTATAAGCAATAATAACTTAACCATAATATCTGATTCGTTGAAGCAAAATTTACACCTCCCATGTAGAGATGTAATGCGAACTCTGGATTCAAAGCTCTCGCAATAATTTCCAGGAAAGTTCAAGTACAGTATCGTTGTTAGATTGAGATGGAAAGAAGCTCAGGTACTCGTCTAAACTCTAAACTCTCCTCCATCCACCATATGATACAAACTTGAACCAAACTTAATTATCTCAAGTCTTCCCCTCAGGATCCACTCCCTGGACACGTACACCAGTCCCTGGCGCCGCCACTGGAGGCAAGACTGGCAGCTGATTACCCTCGGAATCATACAAAATCTGGCCGGAGAAGTCCAGGGGCCTGCACTTCCCTCCCTTGATGATGGACTTCTTCCACACGGCCTCCTCGTCGACCTCGCCGGCCTTCTTCCACGATATCATCTTAGCCATCCCACTGCTGATGTTGCTCAAGTTGGAGAGGAGCTTTCGGATCTCTTTGGAGAAAGGGGCTGGGCTCCTGTTTTTCTTCTCCTTCGACATCTTAAGGTGCTTGTCGTCAGCGCAAAGGGAGGTGACCATGGAGGCGACGGCAGCGACGAACGAGGAGGAGGAGGAGGAGGAGGAGGAGGAGGAAGGTTGTGAACTTGGGATGATTGCAAGGTATATGGGAGGAAGTTATATTTAAGTGCAAAGATGGTGGTTGCAGCAGCCCCATCGTTATCTGGGTTGAAGAAAATCTTATGCTTGTTATTGTCTTTAGCTTAGCATTAATGCATAAACGAGCCTATTCTGTTAAAAGGAATATCATGTATATAATGTTAAGAGTGATCCTAGAAATATAAACTTACTATTAAAAAAAAATCAATTCTCTACATTGTTGTTGTGAATGCATTAAGTTACAATTCATCCATAATAAAGTACACCAAATACTTGCCCTTTTAGTTGATAATATTTAAAACCGTATGCCATGGCAATGCGTGTGATAAAAGGACCACGGTGGGCGATGTTCCGGAAAGCCCTAATTAACCCTGTTAACCGGGTCCAGCCAATGGACCAACTGCGGGCAATAGCCGGTGACACAGTCGCCTAACTCCGGGCTGAGGGTAGACCAGTCACCGGTCGGTGCCGGCCGAAGCCCGGAAGCAATCAGAACGTGGGATGGACTAAAAAATATGAAAGCGTGAAAGGGTTAAAGACCGGCCAACGACCACTCGGTCGGTCATCCATGGTGGACTCTGGGGGCCACGCAAACTCAGTGGACTCTCAATCAGGACCCTCGGGTTAGAGTCCAATGGACTGTGATGCCTTGTTGCTCGAAGTCAAGTGGTACATCACAACTAGGGATGGTTCAGGGTCCTACGGGTCCGGTAGGAGGGCTGCGTTGCTTTGCTTTGGATGAAAAGAAAGACATGCTTCTAAGCCAAGAACGTTAGTGGGAGCGTGGGACAAACTAATCAAGACGTACAGGAGTTTTGGCATGACTAAGCTTTCTTAGTGTTCGAATTTGGGATATATGGAGTACTCCTACCATTGGCCTTCATCTATTTGTTTAGTTTTAGTATTCCTAGAGTACGTCATGGAAGGCAAACTCACACCGTCAGCACCACTTTATTCACATAAGGATTGCATTTAGATATGGAGATACATGTGGATTTCATGTTTTGAGAAGTTGGTGCATGTCAGATCTCTCTCTCACACGCACGCACGCATAATTAAGTTTGATTAGATAAAAAAAAACAGATTAGACTAAACACAGCCCAGAAACATCGAAGAGAACATACGGCATATTAAGAATAAAAATATATTTTTATTTTTAATATGCATGCACACACGTCATGCTTCAATTATCATGCATGGTGCAGTAAGATTTCTTTTCGGCCATGACTAATTAAGCTTGGGCAATCATGAAACGAGCCTAAAGGTAAATGGTCTTGTCTAAAGGCCCAAGTTAAGTTCAAATTGGGCTTCTTGTGTAAGGACAAACAAAATAAGCTCAATCTGTTCCTTAAATTGGCCCAACCCAAGTGCGATGAGTCCGGAAGCTAGGGCCTAACTTTTTGCTTGGCCTATTATTTTCTTCCTTCACATGATTCTAATCAAATTGTGAGAACTATGTATTTAGTTTCATATTAGCTATGCATAGAAGTGATCTTTAAGTAGTAGGATTAAAAAGTCAAATAATATATTTGAAATAGTCTTTTTGTATGAGATCATAAGCAAGGCTGCCAAATAGGCTAGGTCGTGCTATAATCCGACCTGGTCCTAAATTGATTAGAACAAACTTGATCTGTATTTAAAATGCCATAGGTTGGGTTGGGTTGGGTTTGAAAATTGGATCCGATGTAAATTTTGAATCAGATCTGGATTTTTAAATCCAATTTAACTCATTTGAACCTGGTTTCACCCAACCATGATTATTAATTATATAAACCTTAATTTTTTTACTTTAATTATTAATTAATAATTATTTCTATTTTATTATTTATTTTGATGAATTCTTATTTACAATGTCTTTAAGTATATCAATAATAATTTATAAACTTAAGGATAATCGTTTACTTATATGAAATTAAAGTTTTTAAATAAAAAATTAAGTTTAAATTGACTTTTTTAATCTTATTTAAGTTTTTTTATATATTTATATTTGATTATCAATTATTAGATTTTAGATATAAAATAATGTTAATTAGATGTTTGACTCAAATGTAAGCATGACCTAATTTAGTCTCATCTCAAACCTTAATATTTTTTGATTTGGATCTGAATTATATTTGACCCCAAATAGACCCTCATCATTTATTCGATCTAGAATTCTTTCTATAGATCTAATTCAATTCAATCCGATCAACAAAAGGTTAGGTATGAATCCAAAATCATGATCTGAATATAAAACTAGATCTGAACAGAATCAAGCATGATCCAATCCTACTCGATTCATTTGTAACCCTAATCATTAGTTATTATAACTAGTATCAGAGTAAACTCAGCTCATAGGTTATGTGGATTAAGGAGCACCGCAAATGAGCAAAATATGTTTATGAATTGGATTGGATTAATTTTGATTTTGGATTTGAATTTAGACCTTTAGCTTAATGAGAATATTAGGGATCAAATGATAGAAATATGTAAGAGCCTATACTAGCATGTGTTTAGTTTCACATCAATTATATAAAAAAAAAATTAAATTAAATACTTATATAGGATCAAAGAGCCTAATATACTTTCTTGACAATCATTTTAAGTAGAAACCTAGGTTGTTATACAAACAATCTAATTTTATGACGACAACATATTTCATAATACGTCTTTTGAAAATAAAATTATCGATCATCTTAATATTTTTTGTAGTACTTCTAAATCATTATTCAGACTATGTTTATTACAACCACAAAGATATATTTTTTTTGTTCTACTTAATTTGGAATTATTATTTTAATACAACTCATAAGCTTAATATTATGATGATTAGAGTAGTTCTAAATATTTATGTTACTCTTATAAATAAATGTCATAATGATCTTCTTTATTTACTTATCTTTGTGCTTTATTAGATTATTCTCACAAAAAAGTTAAAAAGAGGAAGAATGATGGAACCGCTAGTTTCTGCAGCTACGACATTGCCCACCCTTATTAAATTTCTTTCAAAAAAAATGTACATCAAATATATATGTATAAGAAAGGTTATGTAAACCATAATCAAACTCGGACATAAATTATCCCTTTAGAATTGGCTCGGAACAAAATAACAAACTGAGGTGGCCAGTAACCTTGAAAGAACCCTCTACCGAGGAGGAAGGCTTTGATCACCAGGCATGCTACATGGTTCTTGCTTAATCCGCACTATTTGTGGAGCTCCTTTATGCGGGCCAAATATGAAGACTGGAATTCTTCCTCTCCTCCTCAGATATCTCTTGGGCACTCTTCTTTCTGAAAAGAGGTTTATTGGCATGCTCCGGCCATCCTGGATAGCATTTCTTGGGCTCTAGGTGATGGTGCTTCTGTTGATATTGTTCAGGATACCTGGATAGCCGACCTTCCTTTGTCCCGTTGGCCAACTTTTGTGAGTTCTGACATTCCTCAGGGAATAAGGGTGATTGATTTATTCGCCCCGGATCACTCTGCTTGGTCTGCTTCTATGGTCTCTAGCTTCTTTGGAGCTGAGCTTCACCGTCGTATTCTTGCTATTCCTCTTACTCCGGCTCCCACCCCTGATATTAGGGTTTGAAGGAGATCCTGTCTGTCTCGTGCTCCTATCAGAGACCTTATTAAGATTTACATGCCTCGAACCCAGCACTCGATTGATTTGAAGTGGATCTGGCGTCTCCCCATTCATCCTAGGGTGCGGCTCTTTATTTGGAAACTTGCAAGGAACGCACTTCCTACTTGTTCCCTACTCTCTGGGAGAGGTATGAGCATTTTACCTACTTGCCCATTATGTGGTATTGGAGATGAGACGGTTGGACATGCTATATTCGCTTGCTATAGAACGAGACAGATTTGGCAGCTTTCTGGTGATGGTCCTTGGGATCAGGGGTCTGATTCCCTGTGTAGTTATTTTCTGAGTATGATCAGGGAGGATATGGCTAGAGGTTCCCATCTGCTTTCGAGGAGGGCTTATGTTGCTTATCAGATTTGGTTATCTCGGAACCGGCTAGTGTTCACTGAGGAGACTATTCAATCTTGCAAGGTTATCAGGGCTGCCTTCTCTTTAGCTGCTGAGTATAAATTCTATTAGAGAGTTCTTGTTTCTGCAAACCCTGGCCACTGGGACTCCCCTGCTGCTTCGGCAGCATACCGGCGTACGGTCTTCATTTCTTGGGAGCCCTCACCTCCAGGGTTTGTTAAAATCAACTTTGATGGAAGTGTTCGTGGTAGATGTGCAGGCTCGGCTTTTGTGATTCGTGGGCCTACCGGTGAGATGATGGCGGCTGGTGGATTTGGTCTTCTCGACTTTACAGTGCCTTTTGCTAAGCTGTGTGCTGCTTGGGCTGGTATATGTTATGTTATTCGTAGCCCGGGTGTCAGCAGCATTATTATTGAAGGGGATTCCACTACGGTTATCCGCTGGCTTAGGCAGGACTCCAGTGCCCGATTGCCTATCATCTCCTTGATTAGTGATATTCACTCTATCCTTCAGGTATTTACTGCGTCAAGATTAGGCACATGTACCGGGAAGCCAATTCGGCTGCTGATTGGATTGCTGCTAGGATGGCCTCTCATTCTGGTTCTTGGAGCTGGAAGCCTGGCGATCCTTGTCCCCTTGTTCTTTCCCAAATTTTGTACTCGGATATATCGGGTTTGACTTACCCTAAATTGATGTGATCACCCGTCTGTACAAAAAAAAAAAAAAAAAAAAAAAAAAAAAAAAAAAAAAAAGAAGAATAACCCTCTACCAAAACACATGAAGAGCCTTAAAAGTCACCCATTCTGCCACTAAGCTCCCTTTCTTGCAGATATGTGTAGCTTTAACAGCCCTTATACCCTTCAAGAGAGAATTATGCCGAAAGTTAGAGGAAAGAGAGTTAATTATTCTAATTAATAATAGTGAAAGAAATATCTTCTAGTAAAAATTGAGTGGCTTGAAAAGTATGAATTAAAACGCAACCCTTCCAATATCCTTTCTTCTACATTCTCTTGCAATTACGCGTGGCAAATATATTCTAGGATGTGTGAAATGGAATCGAGGAGCTCGCCACCTTTGATTATTCTCCAACCTTTGTGACAGTAGCCTCCACCCACAACATTCTCAACGCAACGCCCATCAAATAAACGCACCAACGTCTTTTCCTTGTACCTGGGCATCAGATTCTTGGCCAAACAAACTAAAAACGGAGGAAGAAATTAACAATCCAATAATACAAACATACAAACCTAAAACCAGAATAAACTTGCCCTCATCGTCACACAATATTACACGCATTGGGATTCTCCTCGCTAAAGATGGTCGATAGGCGATTTGCATCAGTGGCAATGCTGTAAATCCCCTCGCGAACAGGGGTTGGATAGTAACGATACTCGCCGCTGAGGTACTCCGGCCTCCGCCGCTCTCCTTCCTCCCATCTCGTCAGCGGTGACGCCACGTAGCGGTGAGCCGACGCGGAGTAGACCGGACGCGATTCCGGTTCATGTCGGCTCGGGCCGGGCGGACCGGCTCGGCGGGGCGGGGGCGGGGGCGGGTGCGGGTCCGGGTCCGGGTCTGGGTCCAGGTGCGGGTCCGGTCCATTGCCGAACCGGACCCGGGCCTGGGCCGACTCTCTTTTGGGGGTGGGCTCGGTGTGGGCCGAGGGGAGGACGTCGGCGTCCGGGTGGACCGGGTGGTGCTTTGTCACGGTCGGCATTGGGGCCGGTTCAGGAGGTATCATGTCAACGGGTTCGGGTTTGAAAGTTACGACCTTTGGTCTCCCTCGCCCATGGGAGTGATAACTCGGTGGTGGGGAGTAGACAACCACTCTCTTCGGCCTTCTTCTTCTTCCCTTGGCTGGGAACAAAATATTAAAAATAAAAAAAAAAAATTAAAAATTAAAATAAACCACCATAAATAAGAATGGATGTTTATGCTTGTAATTTACATGATGTACATGTCCATCACGATATTTTTATTGTTGAATTTAGAAAAATGTGAATTTTAAGAAAGATGGAAGCTTGTAAAGCTAAATACATGATCTTTGTGGGTTTTTAGAACTAAATCATATGATCCGAGGCCTTTTTTTATTTCATGTTATAAAGGTAGTTTTGCTGTCCCTTGCTTTCAAATTTATCTGTTCAACCTTCTTTATAACTTTTTCATTAAAAATTTTAATGAACAAGTTCATGCAGGAAAGTTGCACAAAATTTATCCACAAAAAAAAAAAAAAAAAAAAAAAAAGAGAGAGAGAAGAACCGCACACATACGTTTATTGCAAGCATGTTAAGAGCATAAAATAATGGCTTTCCTGCATCAAGCCATGGAAAATAGTGGCTCATACAATTGTTTTTTTTTAAAAAAAAAATATTGAACATTAAGCTTTATTGTTTGTTGAGACAATAAGAATGAAATTTTCATTCATAAAAGTTATTTTTATTGATCAGGATACTATAAAACCTATAAAAAATTATTCTTACAAAATTTGAAGAGCAAAATTCAAAGAAGAGCTTAACTAAAAGAAGACAATTTAAACTATTCGACGAGCCATGGATGGAAGATCGGTTGCTTAATAAAACACTATTTATATTTAGCATCATCTAAACAGTAGAAGAATACGAACTACAACGCAAAATATCAACAGGGAGAGAGAAATTATTACAATCACGCCTCCCAAGGGCCTTAGACATCATCTTGCCAAGAGGATAGCAACCCATCTCTCTCTCTCTCTCTCTCGCCAAGAACTTACATCACTCCACTTGCTCACATGGTGTCATTTGGAGGGCTTTTTAAAGGAGCATCGCAAGCCTCGTAAGGGAGAATGAAAGAGATGATGGGCCTGCGTTTCTAATGGAAAGAACCGAACGGAGCCGGAAAGCGTGGGTGGAGATAAGAGTTAAGCCAAACAATGAGAGCTTTGAATATATTCCCTTCTGGTTTCATTAAAGCTATCCAAGATTCCCTTTTTCCCTTTTTAAGAACTCGGCGCGATATCTCCTTGGTATAGTCGGCAGCAAGGATCTCGCCATACTTCATTTCATCGCTTTAAGGTAATCAGTCATTCAACGCTTTTTCATTGGCCACAAAGGATGGTGTTACCCATTCGTATTGCTCATACTGTGCTTTTCTAAATTTTGATTTGATATGAATTAAATTGCTTCGAATCGAATCGAGAATGGTGATACTTGGCTTGATTCAAAAAGCATATGAATTCAGTATCAATTTTGAAAACTTTCGATAATATAGCAAAGTCTATTATAAAAGATATCAATTAACTTAATTTTGATTTCAGCCAATGGTCTCCATTGTGCCTTTTTTGATAAGCTGAGGCAGATATGACTCCAGTTTCTGGTACATCTCACATGATAAACACGAGGCTGAGGCTGATATTCGGCAGGCAGAATTAAGAGGAGGATGCTCGTGAAGACTCGGAGCACATTAAACTAATTAGACGGGAAAGATCGAGGCTCACGCACAAACTATGGTGCTCGAATTTCGTAAAGCATCTACCTACCTGGAATTCATATATCCTACAGCGAGTCAAAAGTAAGATTCGTTTAGAGCAAAATGTTAGAAATATTTGTGCAATGCCAGTTCTCTCTTATGTAAGAGGTACGGAGTTATGTCGGCAGTGGCCTTACCGACTAATTTGAAGCTTTTGCAAGGCATTGTCGCAGGTATCGCTTAAACAATACCATTATTTCATCTTAGGACGCTCGATTCTACTTCCGCACCACTCCACCTCGCCCCGTCCCTCCGCGGGCTTCCATCTTTCCGGCCCCGAATCCATCGCCGAGGTCTTGGCTTCGCCTCCCAGTTGAAGGAAGAGAGGAGAAGAGGCGGCTTTCTTCAAACCGTGAGTCGAAGCGGGCGATAGAATCTCTACAAGCGCTAGGTCAAGATGACCGACAGGCCCAGGGCCTTAATTTGCTTGCCCTTTTCTTTCTTTCTTTTTTTTTTTCAGATTTTTTGTCTGATTTTTGTTAGATCCGGTGATGCCTTTTGAGAGGATTTAGATTTGGCAAATCCGAAAAGGTCAACCTTTCCCCGAACATAAATAAGCATTTATAATTTTTGTCGTTTTTTTTTTTTTTTTAAAGAAAGAAAGAAACGCAGACTTTTAACGCTTTATCTGCTTATATTTTTTTTCTGCCTTTTTTGTCAATAATCTTTCCATTATATGGTTTTGGTCTGGATACGGTTAGAGGAAATCAAATGATCTGAAAATGTTTAAATAGGCATCACAGCATGACATGTTATGGGGTCCATAATGGCAACACCTTGGTGAAAGGTCGTTTTTGTAGTTCTTGTTTGGATAATGCCATGTCCGCTGACTTTTGTTGCATTTTTTTACTCTCTTAATGCATTGCATAGTGATACTTATGTGTCCTATAAATGTGGATATTATGATATCAAGTAGGAATTATTTATATGATTCTTCTATGGATGTTAGTATATACCGAAGCAATTAATAAAGTGAAAATTCTTGTATTCAGTTTTAAATGAGGAATTGAGTTGAATGAATGGTAGCAAGGGTTCCTGGATTGGGTTTATTGTGAAGGGTAGCAAGCCTTGCTGTTGAACAGAATGTTGAGGTGGGAAGGCTCTCCTCTTTGGGCTTGGGCAGAAGCTAGATTCTGCAAGGGATCGAACATTTAACATTTTAAGGGACAAGGGAGTATTGATCTAAGAACTTCATTGTAAACTGATGTTTTAAACAAGGTGAATCTTTTTCCTGAGGAAAGAACCAAAATCAGAGAGCTCCATAAAAAAATCCAAGCATTTCCATGGTGCTATGGTTCTTACATCCTCTATTAAGCGAAAATAAGGCCAGAACTACTTCTTTACTGTGATTTGGACAAGTAATTTCAATAATCTTTTCCATTGATATTTTGTTGGATTACTTTGATGTATATTGCCTTCATCATAACAATCAAACCCTTGACAACAATCTGGACGTGTTATTCATTAATCTATTAAACACTACCTTTGATGTTATTTGAGGTTTCTCTAAATCCTTCCTCACAACTTTAATTCAAATTAGAATCAGTTTTTCACTCATCTTTCTTATATTTATACAGACTCAAACACCTCTTCTTGTCAGCTGTCTTAATTTTTTCTGCATGTGTTTATGACATATATATTGGTTTTTCATTACTTTGTCCCTTTTGGTGCAACTCCTATTCTGTGTTAGATTGCCCTTGGGATTTTCCTTCTAAAGGTGGGAGTGTAGGTTGTTACTTGTAAGAATATAAGTTATGTAATTTTAGGATGGAAGCCGGGGGATGAAGCTTTCACTTGCTATTTGTGAGGGGTTTCGAAGGGTAGAAAAAATATATTTTTCTCAAGATTTCATATTGGATGTGGATCAGATTTTGTGCTTTATCTTCACAATGTTTGCCACTGGTTAGATTGTGCTCTATATATCTTCCTGTAGGATTACATGGGAATGACTGTATTTGATGATTCTATCCTTTTCATCCAGATTTTGTTCCAACTATCTTTTTCTTTTTTAATTGGCTAATCTACCTTTTTGATATTTCTTTTTTTCTTATTTTGGCGTGCCTGTATTTATTTCCTTGGTGCTAGCTGAACATGCATATATTTTTTTCAAAGAAAAAACAGTATTCAGGCCAAACATAAATTTCTTAAATTTTAATAGTCGTTGATATATATCAGAAAGTTCTTAATGTTTATATAGATTGATTAGAGGTCAATTGAGAATTTGTGTTACTTGATGATCGGAGCAACCTGTCTGTTAAAACTTATTCATGCTATTAGTAATGTTGCATAATTTCTGAAATCTATAAATCTCTCTCTCTCTCTCTATATATATATATAAATCATGAGTTTGCTTGGGCATTTAGATTTTCTTGGAAGTGTTATTCTGTAAATTGATTCATGGACAATAAAGCCAACATTTCTTATGAAACTGGCTTTGATTAAACAAAAGCAGTGTTTTAGAAACTAAATATAATGTCAAAATTCAATAGTTAGGCTTTTCTTGCCCTTCAACTTGCAGTTTGATAAGAAAAGATTCTAAAAAATTGGTTTAATTGGTTGTATAGTAAACTTTTTTTTTTTCCTCACTAGATGGTTCCATTATATACTTAATGAGATGTTTGCTTCCAATGCACTCTGTGGACATGTTGGAGTCCATACTATTAACCTCTCTCTCTCTCTCTCTCTCTGAGCAAAAGGCTGAGGCCTAAAAACATCCTGACATGACAACCGCCACTAGCATCAGCATGAACTAAAATCATGGCATCAGACAGAAAAGGAGTTGATATGGTCGCTCCATCATGCTACAAAGTAACTCCTGCAAACAAATCAGCAGCACTATATTAGTTTGATATTTTGATATGGTGTCCCCATGTAGTTGGGAAAAGGCTTAGATGAGTTGAGTTGAGTTGAGTATTTTGATATGGCGCCTTTTGAGTTGGCTTGGAAAAAAATTCAGTCACTATATGTACAGAAACGTCCTCATGCCTTACAAGAAAAGGCTTTCATTTTATTTACCATGTTCTCTAGCCTTTGTTATGATATCCTACATAAATTATTTTCATTTCTTCCATTTTTTCAATGGCATCTATGACCTCCCATGCACGCAAAAAATTGATCTTCAGTGTTTTTCTTGCTATGAACATCTGTAGATATGAAATAGCTCCTCTACTTCTCTTGGGTTTGGGCGGACCCTTACTGGTTCATGGTTGAAAATTGAGTATATGTAGCAAAACCAATCGAAATAGATATAGACCGCTACAGCAATTACTCTAACTAGACCACATATGCTTGATAACAGTGCTTTCTCTGAAACAGTCCTCAGAAGGTGTTGAACGTTAGGGACTACATAGTATTTTTTTGAACTATGCCAAGTAACTGCCTGGTGCCAAATTAAGCAATGAAAGTCACCTTGTATTCGTGTAAAGGGCTCCTTGTAGAAGACTCACTGAAAAAGTTTTCTTCTTTTCAGGCCCAACATGAGCAAAAACACCTTGTAGAAGTCTTACTCGTCTCAACAACTTGAGGGCTTCTTTCAAGGCTAACATGAGCAACAATTCCTAAATTTGTTCCATATGCATATTGAAGAGACAATGTTCAATATCTTGTTATAGAAATGACAGCAGCTGCGGTAATGTCTGTTAGCCGGTCAAGGCCTTTTCTAATTAATGCGACAAATTTATCCTGTGCGTCCATTCCGTGGCCATGGACCATGTCAAACACTAGTATTTAATTGCTTACAAATAGAGATATTTATGCTCATCTTCGGCCAAACCTTAATGACTATAGTTATATTTCATATGACAACATATCAATCACATGGAGTTATATAGAAGTATGCATTATAATATATGAAATAGCATTCAGATCTTAATACTATTCCTAGGGAACCATATAAAATTATTAGTTAGTGGATATTGGATGACATTAGTCATTGATAATGCTTCATCAGAAACGTACAGGATCAAAGATTATCAACTCTAATGTACCCCTATTGAAGTTAAGCTCTATCACCTGTGCAGTCAATTAATGAACATCCATCGGGACATGGATAATCTCAAAGCAATGTTTCAAGAAATTCATGTTTCTAGATGTTCATAAATGCTTGGAAATGTAAAAGAAAATTTCACTTCTAACAGGAAGAATGGATTGTTCTCTGTTTTGTTTAGTCTACATATCAAGTAGTAAATCTTCTCATCGCAAAATTTGTATCTTCTGAGGCTCTTCTTGTTTTGTTCTGGTTAGATGAAAGATCACTGAAGCCATTACATTGATGATATGTCTTTCTGGTATTCTACATCTGTGTCTGGTTTTTCTGTACCACATTGAAGTTCAAATAAAACTGCCATGTTTTATGTTCCTGTATTGCTGCTATCTTATGCTTGCCATTTTAATTATGAGATTCAGAATGGCAATTTTATTGGCATCCGTTACACTTACATACATTGTTCTCTCATTTATCAATTTGTTTTTCAATATCAAGCCTTTGAATTCCATTTAGTATGTGCACTATCTAGATTTCTGTCATTACGATATGTATTTCAAATTAGTAGAAAAAATTGAGATGCCATGCTAGTTCTATTGGGCGAGTGCCTTCAGTACCTTGGAGCTAAAAGGATTATAAAATAGCATTAAAATTTTCATAAATGCTTCCTGTTGTCAGTAACTTTGTTGGGCCCAATGCAAAAATGTTAACTAGTGCTCTATTGATATATTGTTAAACATCTTCAATGCACAATTTCTTTAAAGGAAGCTGGTGTTACCAGACAAGAAATTTAGTTGACTGCTAGCCAAAGCTGCTGCATTGGCTTATCATTCATCCAGAAGTGTCTTGTTATTCATCTTTATTCACCTTTAGTATTGGGAAGTCTAACACAAAAAACTTGTAAGACTGAATGTATGTTTATATAGAAACCATTAGTATGTCATATAACCTTTCCAACTTGTATAGGACTCCAACAGAATCATTTCTTTATGTATTGGATGAGGTCCTTTCTAGTCAGTGGCTTCATTTTTTATTGTGGCATCTGGGTCTTTTTCTCTGTCAAGGTATCAGAGCCTGAATTGTGCCTTGAAGTCTTTGCTGCGGATTCATCACTCTGCAATTCAACAGTGCTCCAGATTAAATCTTCAGCACAGGAGCTTCCTCTTCTACCTTGATTAGAGGTTCAATTTCAGTTCATTTTAATTGGATCCTGCATCTGTACTTGATGTGCTGTTTTTGTTCATGTTCACCATTAAAGAGTAATTTGCTGTAACTCTCTTGTTTTCTTTTAGATCCAGCAGGTGCTGTCTGGCACCCAAGCTATCTTTATTTATTGTTGCTGATTAATAACTTGCATCCAATTTTAACCTTAATTTCGTTCGTTTTTGTTGCAGTTTTCCAAGGTCCTTTTGCGACGCAGCTGCTCTGGGTCATCAAGCCTCAAGGCTTGTTTTGTGCACTTTGTTCATGTGACTCTTTTGCTTCTTTATACCTTTATGCACACCAATATTATGTTTCTTTGCCTTTAAAAACGTAAAGTGAGAAATAGGCAGCAAACTTTTGCTTGTTGTTCCCATGAAGTTGAAAGTCAAATTATAATCAGCGATTACCCTGACCCATGCTTGAATGATTCATCCTCTCTGAGATTCTCAGTATCGCACAATCAAATCTCCTAGGCCTAAGTCTTTCACAAAAAATTTGGATCAGAAATAAACAGTCTTGACCCATAGATTATCAATAATTATAAGTTTTTTAATAATTGTTTACTATGTTAAGCTCGATTATGTAAATCTATATCAAACTACAATGTTCTGTAAGTTTAGTGCTACCAACACGACAGTTGGGACATAATGAATCTACAACTCAACTCAACTCAACTAAGCCTTTTCCCAGCGGACATGATGCTAGAATGACACTGCAAAATATTATTGCTTATTCTGACCTATTAGCGAGACAAATTAAATTTGTGAAATTATGAAGTTTATATGTCTTGATAATTTTCTCAAAATTAGTATCCTGCCCACTTTTAATTGAGTACAAGAAGATTTCTTTGTTTCAATTCTATATGGTTTTTCATCCTGATATGGGTAGCATTTACTAACTGTTAGATATTATGGGCCAGGACACATCGAGCAACTAGTTTGCCAGTTCAGGTTGAAAGAAATTGAATTGCAGTGTGTGGAAAAGATTTCTGTTAATGAAAATGTGTTTGATTTAACAGAAGAAGGTACTTGATCTTCCTATTATTGTTTTTTGGCAGTTTAACATTAAGAGTTTCTTGTGTAAGATGCAAGGACTTTCACAAATTTTCTCCTGTTAGCTCTGGCTCATAGGATCAGTAATTACATTGCTTGCTTAATATGCCAAAGATCATCTGTATCAGGAGGCAACGTTGAGATGAAGGTTTATATTTCAAGTTCTCAACCAATTAGTGAGATGGTTGGTGTTGGTGCTATTATCAAATTTCTAATGATGATAGAAGTACCTACTGCTTGGATTGAAGTTTTATTGCTTTCATTCCTATTACTTTGCAGGAGTATAGGCCTATAAAAATTATACAATCACATATAGAAAACAGTAGCCAAAAAAGGCACTAGGCTGATAAAAAGTCCTCCAACTAATCATCTCTTTATAAATTGTCTTGGACTGATTAGAAATTGCTTATATTAACGTTATTAAAATTCGAGATTCTTTCAATTTTGGATAGGCTAAAGAAGATGAAGATGATGATGATGTGTTTATGGTGCTGGTGGTTGATATAGACGACACTCAAGTTAGGCTAATTTAGAGGTGATGAAAAGACAATTGAGGCAACCACACTTCTTCTTAGAGTACAATAGGTGGACAGTGTCCGATATCATTCTGATCTCTTCTTTTGTCACTAAGCTCTGGTTCAAAAGATTAAAAGGGCTACTGGATTATTGGTGTCATCTAATCTCTATCTTTATCTAGTGCATGGTCAGGTGCCTAGGTCTGATTCAGACTTCAAGGTGAAGGTGGTCTGAGAGGTGGTTAGAGTTGGTGATAAATACATTCGAGTGCAACTTAATAGTACTCAATGAGGTTCATTAGCCCAGAAATCTACTTATTGTTTCACCTGTTATGCATCCTGGAGTTTCACATGTTCCATTTCTCTGTGGCATGCTCAATGTCAGTAGTCTTTTCAAATTCCACAATCCATTAATGCTATGAGAACGACAGCACAACCACTAGATATTTCAAGCTCTAAGATGTGCAGTCCGTTAGTAAAGGTAACATGTCATCTTAAAATATTCACATGGTACTAATTGAAGATCAAATTCGGCATCGAACTGTAACACTATTTTTAAAACTATTGGAGAAAATTGTGTGCACTCTTTTTGATGTTTTCCAATCCTGTAGAAGATAAGGGAAGACCACAGATGCTCTTTGAGTGGAAAAGGTTGGTGGGCGCTTGCCTTCCTTTATTAAATAATCAAATGCCTTTTTGGATTCCAATTTCCCTTTTCCTTCAACCCCATCCTTGCGTCTTCTCTTTAATCCTCCCAAGACTAATAGCAAAAGGCCGGTAGGGCGTCTCTATCATATCATTTTCTTTTGTTCCTTTCTCTTCTAGCATCCAAATCATAAGAGCCTTGTCTTCAAAACGCTAGTGCCGGCCACTGATGCATGGTTAATTAGTGCATGACCGTTGCCCAATTGTTCACTCTCTTCCTTACAAAAATACCCTTCATGTTGAATGATTGAGGTTTCAAGCTCGGGCTGAAGGGGGTCGAGTCGATCTATAAACTAAGGGGAGTCATTTACTAAAGATCAGGACCAGCAGAATATATATTTCTTTAAAGTAAGTCCGAGAGCTCAACAGATTTACTTTGTCAGTTTGGCCTGATTTGTCTTGGTGGCTTTAGTCGATTTTTGAGTCATGAAATATACAAAAAATACAAGTAAATATGATTTAAATTAAAATTTAAAACTGATATGAGCAACACTGAAAACAGGATATATATGTATCACTGAAACTCCAATGAATCACTCAAGATTTCTCTATGGATTATTGCTCAGCAAGTTGCCAGAGTCGAGCTAAATCTTGGCAACTTAAACTTAGGTTGATCTGATCGAATCAAGTTGGTCAAGCTTCAAAGTTGCTTGGGTATGACTTAAGAGGCTGGGGTCAATGCCTCCTTCTACCTTCAGTTGGCTAGTTGGATCACTAAAGACACTTCTGAGAAAAAATTCAGGAGAGAATATTTCCACTTGTTATGTTTCTATGTTTGCAGAAATTAAAACATTTTTGAGCTGTTCTGGACTCAGGCCATTTTCTTGCTAGCCTTTTTCAAGCTATGGAGATCAAATTAGGTGTATGCTTGCTGGACAATTGGTGGTTTGTGGAGGAGGTAAATATTCTTTTGCTTGATCTATGGAACAAGGATTTAAGTGTTGAGTTGACTTTCAGTTGATCATGAATGCATGCCTTGCATTCATGATGCTCATGTTAACAATTTTGTGTCACTTCGAATATATCACATGCACATAAAATGATCTAAACATGCAAACTCCTTCTATGTGCATTAGTTCGTTAGTTAACAATTTTATAGAACGGTCATAAATTATCTCAATCATTTTATTAGGTTTATACTAATATATTCAAAACATATGTCTCCTATTATTAAATTCATCAAGATCACCAATTCAAACCTCCATAGGCTCCACCTTTTGCACTATTGAAAGCAAACATAAATTTTATCATTAAATATTACTTGTTGTTAAAGCTGATGACTGCCTTTTGTTACACCTGTCATTGAAGCTGATGATAGCTGTAGTGAGATGTAGGACAACATGATTTCATGTAATGGCTGTTACCATAATGGCTTTATCAAAATAAAGGCACTAGAGATATCATCATGACGTCAATTGAGTCATTTTAAACGGAGATTTGAGGTCATGGGGTCAATCCGGTGCTAATGTCAGTGCCAGTCTCTATCCCATTCTGGGCGGTTGGCACCACCGATGGCTTCACTGATGGTACCCTTAAACTAAACCGATTAACATCACCGACAACCAACCGATTCATATCATGTGGACAATAGTCCGCACGCTGTCTCATCCGGCGTCCACGCAATATAATTTGGAGGAATCTTGGGATGAGCCCAAGCCCATAGAAACGTTAAAGGGCTCAAAATATTTTGCCCGTTTACTCTGGGGCCCACTCAAAGGCATGGTCGTGGTCATTTGGAGAAGGGAGGAGAAGTCCATTTTTTTACGTCACCTCACCCTTTCCTTCCCTTAAGAAGCCCATGCACCAAACTTAGGCATAGAAGAAAAATAAAAAAAGTTAGTGGAGAGGAGACCCTAGCTTGAACTGGTAGCAAGGAGGAGAGCACTGGAAGGGACTCGAAGAGGAGCAAAAGAGGAAGGTAGCGACAACACTGAATTCTCTCTTGGTAAGGAAATTTGAGGTCAGTATTCCAATATATTTCCACCGGAAAGATGGTGCACCCTTGCCGGAAACCACTGCTGTCGATGATTCTGATCATCATGGGAGCTTCGATTCTGATCAGAGATGGAGGTGCAGTGCCTCTCCGCGGCCGAGAATTGGGCGTGAATTGCGCCTGTGACTCGCCCTGTGGGAACCCTTGTGTTCCTCCGAGCCCACCGCCGCCATCTCCACCACTACCATCGCCGCCGCCGCCGCTGCTGCCGCCACTCTGGCCTGCGACTCCTCCGCCACCATTCTGCCCACCACCACCACAGCAACCGTATACACCGTTTCCAACCTATTGGTACAGCCCACCAGGAACCTTATATCCGGTGGACCCTGGGTATCATCCTAATGGGCTGGCCGGACTTCCATAGGGTGGTCGCCGGTCTTGGTGGGCGGCGGGTTGTTGGCCTTGTGGCTGTGAGGGGCCTGTGGGAGCTATGCATGTTGGGGTATTAAAGCAGTGTAATTGGGGTACCTGTTCCCTGTTTTGTTTCTTAATTCCGTCGATGTTTCCACAATAATTTGAGGAACTCTTTTAACTCTTGAGCTCCACCATGAACAATGTTCTCTCTCTCTCTCTCTCTCTCTCTAGTGTGATGTAATTAGCAAGAAAACCCCTTCATTAATAAGATAACTGTGGTCTTCTTATTCTTTCTTTTCCTATTTGCTATGCATCTGTTGTTTATAGTTTAACTTTCTATTGAATGGGTGGAGCAAAGGTGTGGTAGTGGAGTAAGATAATGTCATCTTTTAGCATATGAGCGTGTCCAACGTGTTGCCCACCTTTCATGCTGGCAGGGAATGAGAAGTCCTGTGGAAAGGCTGGATAGAGTAAGAAGAAAGGGAATGCTGCTGAAGGCCCGGCAGTAGGCATGGCTTTCAAATTTTTGTGTTTCTAAGTTTCGATTAAAGTTGGCGAATGTGTTGAAATAAATAATAAAGAACGTTGTGACAATATATTCTTTCTATAAGGCCATGGATATAAATTTTTATGGCAAATTAATTTCAACGACTAATTATGTGGGGACTCAGTTGTACATGATGTAATTGAATGACTGTTGATTTGGGTTAGAACTTGAAGTCTCATAGAATGTTAAAATCTAGTGCCCAGCCAAAAACCAAGGGAAGATTTCTAAGTCAGTCAATGACAACTGTTTTCCATTGACAATGCTCGTCATGTCATTAATATTTTAATGGCACATGTCTTAACTTGACGCAACTATTCTAACCACCAGCACAGTTTCAGCACAACTCGGTAATAAATTTGAAACCAGCTCTCACCTTCGATGAAAAAAAAGTTGGAAGAAAATGTACTCTAGAAGTAGAGCAATAGATAAAGGTCGGTTCATACTTTCCAAAATCTTGACGTATGGAACACCATCTCTTTCAGCATGTAAAGCGGTCATAAAAAGGCTCCAAAAGAGCTCCAACAAACGGTGGTATCCTAGGAAGCTCTATGAGAAAGATCATGGCCATGGCATATGTGAGGGTAATTAGCAAGGTTTTTTAAAAGCCCTCCATGCAAAGCAGTTCATAAAAGAAAGAGGAATTAGGGGGAGTCTTCTTTTCCAACTTTTGCAGGCCAAAAAAAGAAAAAAAAAAAAGAAAAAACGGAAGGAGGGAGACAGATTAGAACTAGTCAGTGTCTTGTGACCACTTTTTTCAATTAACTTTTTAGGCTCTAAAAGAGAGTTTGAAAAAAAGTAAGAAAAAGAGAAGATATCCCTTTCAAATAATAAAATTTTAATAAATCCTCAAATAAAATAAACATCCACTACTATGACCAATGATTGGGTGCCTTTTGCGAAGCATTTGAGTGGTGCTACATGTATAGAATTTTTTTTTAAAAAAAAATTTCCTTAAAGGATGGGAACAAATATACAATATTAAATACTATAGTGCTGTTGAAGTAATTAAAATCATACTCAAATTACAATAATATAGTAAAGATGAGAAAATTTATTCTTCTATTGCCACGTGTATACTTAAATTAAAAGTATTTAATATAGCAAGTTTATTTAATGCAGATCTTTTTTTTTTTTTTTTTTTCATGTGAAACCATCTCTTTCAAAAGTTTCTTCCTAATTCTAATTCTAATTCGTACAGTAGTATTATAGCATTTTTTTTTATATTGACCATGGTTCGACTCCCTTGATGGAGACATTTGATTTTTTTTTATTTTTTTCCTTCTATTTTATACTTTTATTTTATAACGGATTTTGACTTTTTTTTTGGGCCCCCATTTCATTTTTTTCCATTTTTCGCATCCATTTAATGAATTTTCATTTTTGTGTTTCATTTGTATTTAATTTTTTTACTTTTTTTATATCCATCACTTGTTTTTTTTTAAAAAAAAATCACTTTCATTTTACAACGAGTGTTTGTCACCTTTTTTTTCACTTCTATTTATAACTTTTTTTCATTTTATAATAAACATTAGGCTTTTTTTCCATCTCTTCTCAATTTTTTTGCTTTCATTTTGTAATGAATATTTATTTATTTATTTTCGCTTTCATTTAATCTATGGTTTCAAATCAATTAATTTTTAAATTTATTTTATAACAAATTTATTTTTTATTTATAGCGAATATTTGGTTTTTTTCACTTTCTTATCATTCTTTTGCTTGCGGTAACGAATTTTTATGTTTTTTATTTTTACTTTTATTTAATCTATGGTTTCAAATCAAAATTTTTTAAAAATTTATTTTATCTTTCATTTAAAATTTAATATAAAAAATAATTTTTATTTTTTTTAATCAATTATACCACCGCCCGCACCGACTTAATACCTAGTTAAGAAAGGATGCAAGCACGCTTGGACGATTCACTACGCCTCTAACTGGCAGCAAGTCGTCGTCTAAGAGAGAAATCAAAGATAGGGAGGCCAACCAAGGTACGGATTGGTTGGCCTCACTCAAAAGATAAGAGTGCGAAGAAGATAGAGACCGCTACGCAAGTTCTTCTTCCTCGGCGGCGGCGAAGTCTCAGGGGAGAAGTGGGGATGGACATGGCAGTACAGCTAAAGGCTTTGTCATCTTCCTCCAGTGGTGCAAGGAATCTTCCATCTTTCCCTGCTCTCAATAATTATATGTCGTCCATTGCATTCCAATGTCCATCCTAGCAGTCAACCCAACAACGCTAGCCACGTGGGACGAATGTTTCTTACGCTGTCCTGCAATGTTTTAAAAATCCAACTCAACAATAAATTAATTTAACATTTATTAAGTCATGAATCAATCGATTCGATATCCAATAAATCAATTTGATCAAATTAAATGATATCATAATTAATTTTTAATTCAATAATATAAAAAAATAATAAAATATCAATATCAATGCAACTAAAAAGCTAAAAAATAATATTTTTAATTTTATTTATCAAAACTAAAATTTAAAAAATTAAGATTGAATCGATTCTTCATAATTTGATTAGTTCGATAATTTTTTTACTTTTTATTAAGTTATATAAAAATTAATTTTAATAATAAAATCGAATCGAACTGATGGTTGATTTTCGATTGAACCGGTTCGATCGATTGATTTGATTTTTAAAACTATGCTCTTTATATTCAACTTTTTTTATGTCGGTAAATATCAGTACTGGCACAGGACATGTTGTCCTCTTTTTCTTGGATCCGATAATGTTTGGATGCCCTATTTCTTGTTGGAATAGGGCCTTATTCCATGCTATATATTCCTCCAAAGAGACATAAAAAAGGTAATGGGCTCCTTAGGAATTGATATTCCAATCAAACGTCCTTATTCTAGTATTCGTATTCCATGCTCCCTCATGGATAACCCTATTCCCATTTACTGTATTTCAAGGATAGTGATTGAAAAAAAAAAAAAGCTATTATCTCCTTTATCGAAAAAATTCATGATAATAAATATAAAAAAGAAAAAGATATAGCCTTGGCTAACCGTTATTAATATATATATATATATATATATATATATAACAATGTCCACAGAAAAAAAGGTAATGGTATAATCCATTTTTCTCTTGCTAACCATTACTAATATATGTACATAGCATGCAAACTTTTAATAGATCATAATAATAAATTAATAAAAAATAATTTATTTAAATAATTATATTAATAACGAATTTGATATTTTATTTTTTCTTATCATTTGATTAGGAGTATTTTTAGAATTTCTAAAAAATCTTCATCTATTCCTAATGGAATATAGGCTTATTCCCATGTCATCAAAATATCATTTGGAATAACAATGCATTAATTATACCAAATAAGACAAAATACAAGATTTCAAACCAAACATCAATATGAAATATCAAGAAAAATAAGTTATTTCTAAAAAATTTATATTTCTAATTCTGTAATAATTTTTTTGGCATCAAACACTATCATGGATGAGAATAAATTTATAATGATTAATTTAAATTTTTTACTTAAAAAAATTTAAAAACGGTTTCCTCGGCGATCTTAACAAAAGGTTCATGCGAGAATCCGGCACTACTGACAATTTGGCAATTATTAATTTGGTAGATATTATTGCATGATGTTGCTGCCAAATCACGATCGATGAGCGCCGGGCGAGCTGGGATCTCCGCAGACCTTCGAGGATGTAGAAGGGTCACCATCTCCTCTCGGGGGCCTGCAAGAAAAGTCTCGGACCGGTGATTCCGGTGGGGACCCTCCGATGCCCAAGTTAATGATTTGTAGAACAGTAGAATTTTTGTTAATGAAAGAGTAGAGATTGAGTTTTCTCCCCCCCTTCTCCACGTTGGGGGATTGGGGTATTTATATACCTGTTCGGGGGTCCCTCTTACCCTTCGCTGGTAACAGCCGAGTAATAACGTGTCATAAGTACGCCTCTTGACCTTTTAGAAACCGTCCGCGACCTTAGAAGTTGCCGGTTCATCATATTCGGTGATCGTTCGTGGTCTTGGAAAAAGTCATGTGGAATTCCTTGCGTGGCCCTGCTCAGGTCCTTGGATACAAAGCTCTGTTCACTTGCATGGCATTGTTAGCGGCGAGGGAGCTTGGCAGCTTTGAGGTGCCGGTCTTCGAGGTGCCGGCCTTGGAGGTGCCGGCCTGGGAGGTGCCGGTGCCAAAGGCCAGCGCTGGGGGCCGACGCTAGATGCCGGCGCTGGGGGCCGACTCTGGAGGCCATAACCAAAGAACCTGGAAGTTCGGCATAAGAGCCCGGGGGCTTCTTGTCTAGAGAATAGGCGAACCTGGAAGGATGAAGTCCCCGCTTCAACGCCAAGGTGGCTACGGAATCATCTAAATTATATACCTCCAGCGCCGCGTCCTTGAACCGGGCGACGAAGTCTTTTAGGGTCTCACCGCTCCTCTGCTGGACGGCAAATAGACTATCCGCCACTCATGGGATCTTCCGGCTCGCATTAAAGTGGGTCAGGAAAGCTCGCTCGAGATGAAGGAATGAATCGATGCTGCGTGGCGGTAGACGGGAGTACCATGCACGTGTCGCCTTTCGGAGGGTGGCCGGAAAGGCGACACATAGAAGGGAGTCCGTCACTCCCTGGACCCGCATAAAGACCTTGTAGCTCTCCAGGTGGTCCAATGGGTCTGTAGTGCCGTCGTATGGATCCAGTTGTGGGAGACAAAAATGGGGCGGCACTGGCTCCTCCATGATCCGCCGGGAAAGCGGGGGGCGATGGTCATAGTCCGCTCCATGAGGATTGGTGATCCGGCGGCTAAGCTCCTCCAACCGTCGGTGATACTCGTCGAGCCATCGGGTAGTCTTCCACTGGGCGTCGTCTGTAGAAGAACCAGAGGATGAAGCCGGGGCAGGCCACCGAGGAAAGGAATGCGCTCGTCTGGATCCGTCTTGGCACCGATGGGAGCGACCAGAATGACGGGAAGGGGACCGCCGTCGCCCTGAGGCCTCTCGGGGATGGGGCTCAGGAGGCGAGCAATGGGAAAGGAACCGTCGCCGTTTTGAGGCTCCTCGGCGATGAGGTCCCGAAGGCGAGCGGGAGAGAGACCGTCGTCGCTTTGAGACATCTTGACGACGGTCTCCCGAAAGCGAGTGATGGGAGGCCTCGGGCGGGGTCCCGCCCTGATGCGATAGAACTGTTCCCCGCACCCGTTCGCCGGGCGGAGGGAGCTGAGGTGCAGCTGCAAAGTAGCGTTCCTGCAATCCCCGTACCACTGCCACTAGGTTCTGAACCTGGTGAGATAGAACCTCCAGACGGTCAGGCTGGCTCATCTGGGAAGGGGGCGAAACATGGAGGTTGGGCTCCGTTTGATCAGCCCGCAGAATGCACTCCGCGGCTTGGCTGGTGGAAGCCTCCTGTGCTCGTGTGGTCACCATCGTCTCTTTCGCAGAATCGAAGTCTGTCACAGGGAGAACTAGCATGCCCCCCTACCTGGCGCGCCAATCTGTTACTGCCAAATCATGGTCGATGAGCGCCGGGCGAGCTGGGATCTCCGCAGACCTTCGAGGATGTAGAAGGGTCACCGTCTCCTCTCGGGGGCCTGAAAGAAAAGTCCCGGACCGGTGATTCCGGTGGGGACCCTCCGACGCCCAAGTTAATGATTTGTAGAACAGTAGAATTTTGTTAATGAAAGAGTAGAGATTGAGTTTTCTCCCCCCTTCTCCAAAGTTGGGGGATTGGGGTCTTTATATACCTGTTCGGGGGTCCCTCTTACCCTTCACTGGTAACAGCCGAGTAATAACATGTCATAAGTATGCCTCTTGACCTTTTGGAAACCGTCCGCGACCTTAGAAGTTGTCGGTTCATCATATTCGGTGACCGTTCGTGGTCTTGGAAAAAGTCATGTGGAATTCCTTGCGTGGCCCTGCTCATGTCCTTGGATGGGCTTGCATGGCACTGTTCACGTACAAGGCTCTGTTCACTTGCATGGCATTGTTAGCGGCGAGGGAGCTTGGCAGCTTTAAGGTGCGGGTCTTCGAGGTGCCGGCCTTGGAGGTGCCGGCCTGGGAGGTGCCGGTGCCAAAGGCCAGCGCTGGGGCCGACGCTAGAGGCCGGCGCTGGGGGCCGACGTTGGAGGCCGTAGCCAAAGGCCGTCGCTGAAGGCCGACGCTGGATGCCGGAGCCAAAGGCCAGCGCTGGGGGCCGACGCTGGAGGCCGGAGCCAAAGGGCAGCGCTGGGGGCCAACGCTAAAGGCTATCACTGGAGGCCGGCGCTGGAGGCCGTAGCCAAAGGCCGGAGCCAAAGGCCGTCGTTGAAGGCCGACGCTGGAGGCTGGAGCCAAAGGCCAGCGCTGGGGGCCGTAGCCAAAGGCCGGAGGCAAAGGCCGTCGCTGAAGGCCGTAGCCAAAGGCCAGAGCCAAAGTCTGACGCTAGAGGCCGGAGCCAAAGGCCAGCGCTGGGGGCCATAGCCAAAGGCCGAAGGCAAAGGCCGTCGCTGAGGGCCGACACTAGAGGCCGGCACTGGAAGCTGGCTCCGGGTTCAACTGTCACATCATTTTTGGAAATCGCGCAAAAATAATATCACCCAGAGAAATCGGCCAGCCGTATCAGATGCCCCCCCGCCCCTGAGGTGGGTGAGCGCATAATCACCCGCGAAAGGGGTGTTAATATCCTCTGGGCGGCCGATTTTCGCGCCATCACTTCGCCTATTCAGGCTGTTTGAGATTATAGAGGATTTCCTTCGAGCAATGAGCCACAAAAGGTGAGCGTTATCATTGTGGCAAGGCCAATGCCGTCTCTTTAGTTGCCGGTGCAGAACCGGTCTTTCATGCCAACGCGGAGCCGATTTTCAGTGCTGACGCTAGGCGCTGGTCTTTAGTGCCGACGCGAAGCCGGTCTTTAGTGCCGACGCGGAGCCGGTCTTTAGTTGTCGGTGCAGAACCGTTCTTTGGTGCCGACGCGGAGCCGGTCTTTGGTGCTGGTGTGGAACCGGTCTTTGTTGCCGACGCGGAGCCGGTCTTTGGTGCCGACGCGGAGCCGATCTTTGAGGTGCCGACATGGAGCCGGTCTTTAGTGCCGACGCGGAGCCGGTCTTTAGTGCTGATGTGGAGTCGGTCTTTGGTGCCGACGCGGAGCCGGTCTTTAGTGCCGACGCGGAGCCGGTCTTTAGTGCCTGGCTGGCCAGTGCTTTTTGGTGCCGATGCGGAGGTCGGTCTTCTGTGCCGACGTGGAGGCCGGTCTTTGTTGAGCAGAGCGACCATTCGAGGAAGAAATGAAAAGACTTTGAAGAGCTATTTGTCAAGCGGGTTCAAATTAACAAAAGTAGCATATTACTGATAATACCGATGTAAGTTGTCGGTGTTCCAAGTATGTGGGAGCGGCTTTCCGTCTAGTTCTTCAACTCTGTACGCCCCGTGGTGAAGAACTTCTTTGATGCGGTACAGTCCTTCCCATCTCGGTGCCAGCTTGCCTCCTTCCATCGGCTTTGATACTTCAGCTCGTCTCAGAACGAGGTCTCCCGGGTGGAATGTCTTGGGCCGTACTCGAGCGTTGTAGTATCTGGCCGCTCATTGGCGGAAGGCCGCCATGCGAAGTTGTGCTTGATCCCGCAACTCTTCCACTAGATCTAGATCGGCCCGTAGTTGATTTGGGTTGTGCTCTTCATGGTATAGCTATGTCCGGGGACTGGGGACACCTATCTCCACTGGGATGACTGCCTCGGTCCCAAAGATCAAGCCGAAAGGAGTCTCCCCTGTAGGGGCTCGTGGAGTCGTGTGGTATGCCCATAATACGCTGGGGAGCTCTTCTACCCAGCGCCCCTTGCAGCCATCTAGGCGGGCTCTAAGTCCTTGGAGGATAGTGCGATTGGTCACCTCGGCTGCACCATTGGTCTGAGGGTGCCCCATAGAGGTGAACCGCTGATGAATGCCCAGGCCGCCACAGAATTCCCGGAAGGCCATGTTGTCAAATTGTCGATCATTATCTGTGACCAGGGTGTGCGGCAGTCCAAATCGGCACACGACCGACTTCTAGAAGAAGGATCTTACTTTGCTTTCCGTGATTTTGGCGAGGGCCTCAGCCTCAATCCATTTGGTAAAATGATCCACTGCTACCACCAGGAACTTACGTTGTCCAGAGGTCGGGGGGAATGATCCCAAGATGTCCATACCCCACTGGGCGAAGGGCCAGGGTGCGGCCAGGGGGGTTAGCTGGGACGCCGGCTGATGTTGAATATTAGCATGGCGCTGGCAGCTGTCACACCTTTTGACGAGCTCGGATGCATCCTCCTTCATTGTCAGCCAGTAATAACCTTGCCGTAAGGTTTTGTATGCGAGCGCCTTGCCTCCCAAATGGTTTCCGCATATACCTTCATGTATCTCCCGCAATATGTAATCTGCTTCGGTGGGGCCAACACACTTGAGGACTGGGTATGAGAACGACTTGCGATAGAGTCTTTCGTCCATTATGAAAAACTTCGGGATCCGTCTCTTGATCTTCTTGGCTTCGGCAGGGTCTTCTAGGAGGGTATCGTTGGTGAGGTATCGGATGTAGGGATCCATCCAGGAAGGCCCCTGCTCAATCGGCAGTGTTTCTCTTGTTGCATCAATACTTGGGGCTTCTAGAAGCTCCACATAAGCTCTTCCCAACGTTCCGTCAGCTGAGGTGGCGAGATGGGACAAGGCGTCGGCTCTAGCATTTTCCCCTCGGGGGATATAGCTAACACTGAAATATGCCAAGGAAGAAGCCTACGACCGTACCATACTTAGGTAGCGGGACATGATGGAATCTTTTGCTTCATACTCTCCCGTGATTTGGCCAGTGACCAGCTGGGAGTCAGTGAATTCCCTAAGGCGCTTCACCCCGAGTTCTCGGGCTAACTTTATCCCAGACAATAGAGCCTCATACTCTGCCTGGTTATTGGTGGCTGGAAAGAGGAAACAGAGCGCACACTCGGCTACAACTCCATCCGGGTTGGCCAAGATGAGGCCTGCTCTGCTCCCTTGAGAATTTGATGCCCCGTCCACATGCAGAACCCATTCATCGTCTCTGGTGTCGAAAGGTGAGGGGTCCGCTGAGGTCCCTTCGGGCCGCTCCTCGCCCCAAGTGCATTCGACCAAAAAATATGCAAGGACCTGTGATTTCATGGCTGACCGAGGGCGAAAAGATATATCAAACTCTCCCAACTTGAGCGCCCAAATTGCTAACCGACCCGACGTATCTGGACGAGCGAGAATTGTCCTTAGAGGTTGGTCTGTGATCACTGCAATCGGGTGGGCTTGGAAATATGGCCGTAGGCGCTGGGTAGACATGATCAAGGTAAATATGATCTTCTCAATCTTTGAGTATCTGGTCTCTGCGTCGTGGAGCACCTTGCTTGTATAATACATCGGTTTTTGCATGCCATTGATGTCCACGCGGACCAATACAGAACTAACGGTCTTGGGAGAAGCTGCGAGGTACAGAAGGAGCTCTTCTCCACTTGTTGGCTTGGATAATAGTAGCGGGGTAGAGAGGAATTCCTTTAGTCCCTCAAACGCCTTCTGACATTATGTCGTCCATTCGAATCCGTTGACCTTGCGGAGGGCCCTAAAGAAAGGCAGGCATCTCTCTGCGGACCTGGATAGGAAACGGCTCAAGGCTGCCACCCTCCCCGTCAGGCATTGTACTTCTTTCTTGTTGGTAGGTGACCTCATGTCCAGGATGGCTTGAACTTTGTCTGGATTTGCCTCGATCCCACGGCGGGTCACCATGAAACCCAAGAACTTTCCGGCTGTCACTCCAAATGCACACTTGCGCAGATTCAATTTCATTTGGCATCGACGAAGGTTGCCAAAAGTCTCCGCTAGGTCGGTGATATGGTCGGTGGCGTGGATACTTTTAGTCAACATGTCATCTACGTATACCTCCATATTGCGTCCTATCTGGTTCTCGAAGACTTTATTCATTAGCCTTTGGTAGGTGGCTCCCGCGTTCTTTAATCCAAATGGCATCACCTTATAGCAATACAGCCCCTTCTCAGTTATGAAGGAGGTGGCTTCCTCATCCACCGGGTCCATCCTGATCTGATTGTATCCGGAGAAAGCATCCATGAAACTAAGCACCTCATGGCCGGATGTAGCGTCCACCAGCTGGTCGATCTGGGCAAGGAAAAGCTGTCTTTGGGGCATGCTTTGTTGAGATCAGTGAAGTCTACACACATCCTCTAGCTCCCACTAGCCTTGCGTACCATCACTACGTTGGCCAACCACTCGGGGTAGTGAACCTCCCGGACATGCCCTGCAGCCACCAGCTTACGAACCTCCTCGTCGATAGCTCTCTGTTTGTCCGGAGCGAAGCTCCTTTTCTTCTGTCGGACCGGTCGATACTCTGGCTTAAGGTTGAGCTGGTGAGTGATTACCTCCTCAGGGACGTCTGGCATGTCGGCGGCAGACCATGCGAAGACGTCGGCGTTGGCTCGCAGGAATGCGAGGAGTCGATCGCGCGCCTCCTCGGGCAGTAACGCCCCGACCTGGATGGTCCTCGTCGGTTCATCTCCTAAGGGAAAGGTCAGAAGGTGCTCGGCCGGCTCCCCCCTCCCTCCCGGGTCTCGGGGGTCAAGCGGCCCAGATGTCATTACCGACGCAGCCTCCAATGGACTGGGAGACAAGTGGTAGCACAGCGGCGGTGGGCTTTTCTCTCCTTTCATTTCTTTGACTCCTTCGCTGGTAGGGAATCTTACCAATAATCTCTTGGTGGCGTTGTAAGCCAGTGGGACCCGAACCACCAGGAAGTTTATGATCACCGTGCTTTGACGCGGCGATGTCCCAGCCGTGACAGGGAGGGTAATTTCTCCTTCAACGCTTATAGAGTCTCCCGTGAAGCCCATTAAAGGCGTAGTGACAGGCTGAAGGGAAGATTCAAAGAGGTTCATTCGAACAAAAGCCTCATAGCTCAGGACGTCCACAGAACTACCACTATCAACCAAGATTCGTTTCACAGGATGCCTGGCTATGGTCATGGATACCACCACGCCACCATCGTTTTTGTTGACTACTCTATCTTTCCAAAGAAAGGAACCACGGGGTCTACTCCATCCCGCTATCTCTTTGAACTGCCGCCCCCCCAGGCAATCATGGCTATGGTCCTCTCCGTAGGGGCGTTGTCTGCACCGGCCTGGAGTGTAGGAGGCACCGCTGGGCCTGGAATAGGGGGTTTCCCCTTCGGACAAACTTGCCCAAGTGACCCTGCTGGACAAGCTCTTTAATGGCCCTCTTCAGGTGGCGGTAGTCTTCGGTGTCGTGACCATAATCTCGGTGATACCAACAGTAGAGCTCTTTATTGCGGGGGGTCCCAGACCTCAGGGGCAGCGGACGCTTGAAATAAGGTTCTTCCTCAATTTCCAGCAGGATGTGGGATATCGGAGCCATGAGGGGAGTGAATCGCTCCTTAGGAACAAGCGTCTGCGGTCGGCGGTCTGGACGATGAGGGGGGTCAGTCTTCCGAGGTTGCGCTCCGGCCTGCTCAGTGGGCATTGGTTTCTTGCTAGGATTCTTATCAGCCTCCCTCCGAGAGGAATCCGCCTCGTCCGCATGGATATACTTTTTGTGCACGGCTTAGAAGTTCGGCATAAGAGCCCGGGTGCTTCTTGTCTAGAGAATAGGCGAACCTGGAAGGACGAAGTCCCCGCTTCAACTCCAAGGTGGCTACGGAATCATCTAAATTATATACCTCCAGCGCCGCATCCTTGAACCGGGCGATGAAGTCTTTTAGGGTCTCGCCGCTCCTCTGCTGGACGGCAAATAGACTATCCGCCACTCGTGGGATCTTCCGGCTCGCATTAAAGTGGGCCAGGAAAGCTCGCTCGAGATGACGGAATGAATCGATGCTGCGTGGCGGTAGACGGGAGTACCATGCACGTGTCGCCTTTCGGAGGGTGGCCAGAAAGGCGACACATAGAAGGGAGTCCGTCGCTCCTTGGACCCGCATAAAGACCTTGTAGCTCTCCAGGTGGTCCAATGGGTCCGTAGTGCTGTCGTATGGATCCAGTTGTGGGAGACGGAAACGGGGCGGCACTGGCTCCTCCATGATCTGCCGGGAAAGCGGGGGGCGATGGTCATAGTCCGCTCCATGAGGATTGGTGATCCGGCGGCTAAGCTCCTCCAACCGTCGGTGATACTCGTCGAGCCGTCGGGTAGTCTTCCGCTGGGCGTCGTCTGTAGAAGAACCAGAGGATGAAGCCGGGGCAGGCTGCCGAGGAAAGGAACGCGCTCATCTGGATCTATCTTGGCGCCGATGGGAGCGACCAGAATGACGGGAAGGGGACCGCCGTCGCCCTGAGGCCTCTCGGGGATGGGGCTCAGGAGGCGAGCGATGGGAAAGGGACCGTCGCCGTTTTGAGGCTCCTCGGCGATGAGGTCCCGAAGGCGAGCGGGAGAGAGACCATCGTCGCTTTGATACATCTTGACGACGGTCTCCCGAAAGCGAGTGATGGGAGGCCTCGGGCGGGGTCCCGCCCTGATGGGATAGAACTGTTCCCCGCACCCGTTCGCCGGGCGGAGGGAGCTGAGGTGCGGCTGCAAAGTAGCGTTCCTGCAATCCCCGTACCACCGCCACTAGGTTCTGAACCTGGTGAGATAGAACCTCCAGCCGGTCAGGCTGGCTCATCTGGGCAGGGGGCAAAACACGGAGGTTGGCCTCCGTTTGATCAGCCCGTGGAATGCACTCCGCGGCTTGGCTGGTGGAAGCCTCCTGTGCTCGTGTGGTCACCATCGTCTCTTTCGCAGAATCGGAGTCTGTCATAGGGAGAACTAGCGTGCCCCCCTACCTGGCGTGCCAATCTGTTGCTACCAAATCACGGTCGATGAGCGCCGAGCGAGTTGGGATCTCTGCAGACCTTCGAGGATGTAGAAGGGTCACCGTCTCCTCTCGGGGGCCTGCAAGAAAAGTCCCGGACCGGTGATTCTGGTGGGGACCCTCCGACGCCCAAGTTAATGATTTGTAGAACAGTAGAATTTTTGTTAATGAAAGAGTAGAGATTGAGTTTTCTCCCCCCCTTCTCCACGTTGGGGGATTGGGGTCTTTATATACCTGTTTGGGGGTCCCTCTTATCCTTCGCTGGTAACAACCGAGTAATAACGTGTCATAAGTACGCCTCTTGACCTTTTGGAAACCGTCCACGACCTTAGAAGTTGTCGGTTCATCATATTCGGTGACCGTTCATGGTCTTGGAAAAAGTCATGTGGAATTCCTTGCGTGGCCCTGCTCATGTCCTTGGATGGGCTTACATGGCACTGTTCACGTACAAGTCTCTGTTCACTTGCCTGGCATTGTTAGCGGCGAGGGAGCTTGGCAGCTTTGAGGTGCCGGTCTTCAAGGTGCCGGCCTTGGAGGTGCCGGCCTGGGATGTGCCGGTGCCAAAGGCCAGCGCTGGGGGCCGACGCTAGAGGCCGGCGCTGCGGGCCGACGCTGGAGGCCGTAGCCAAAGGCCATCGCTGAAGGCCGACGCTGGATGCCGGAGCCAAAGGCCAGCACTGGGGGCCGACGCTGGAGGCCGGAGCCAAAGGCCAGCGCTGGGGGCCAACGCTAAAGGTTGTCGCTGGAGGCTGGCGCTGGAGGCCGTAGCCAAAGGCCGGAGCCAAAGGCCATCGCTGAAGGCCGACGCTGGAGGCCGGAGCCAAAGGCCAGCGCTGGGGGCCAACGCTAAAGGTTGTCGCTGGAGCTGGCGCTGGAGGCCGTAGCCAAAGGCCGGAGCCAAAGGCCGTCGCTGAAGGCCGACGCTGGAGGCCGGAGCCAAAGGCCAGCGCTGGGGCCATAGCCAAAGGCCGAAGGCAAAGGCCGTCGCTGAAGGCCGTAGCCAAAGGCCGAAGCCAAAGTCTGACGCTGGAGATCGGAGCCAAAGGTCAGCGCTGGGGGCCGTAGCCAAAGGCTGGAGGCAAAGGCCGTCGCTGAGGGCCGACCCTAGAGGCCGGCGCTGAAGGCTGGCTCCGGGTTCAACTATCACATCATTTTTGAAAATTACGCAAAAATAATATCATTCAGAGAAATCGGTCAGCCGTATCACATGATATTCTATTAACACATAATCGTGGCAAAGAATCAATTAATTATTTTTTTTTGGGTACTTTGTCCCTCAATTTTCTTTAGACAAAAATAAAAGCGGTATTAAATCACAAACGTGTCTA
>UESW01003926.1:886610-1152699 GCA_900491605.1 Calamus simplicifolius
TCATTCACACACATAAGGCGGTAATAGACTTTCAAGGCCCATTAGGGTATTTAGGATCTATTTTGATCCATTACCCAACACTTAATACCTAGTTAAGAAAGGATGCAAGCACGCTTGGACGATTCACTACGCCTAACGGCAGCAAGTCGTCGTCTAAGAGAGAAATCAAAGATAGGGGAAGCCAACCAAGGTACGGATTGGTTGGCCTCACTCAAAAGCTAAGAGTGCGAAGAAGATAGTAGAGACCGCTACGCAAGTTCTTCTTCCTCGGCGGCGGCGAAGTCTTAGGGGAGAAGTGGGGATGGACATGGCAGTACAGCTAAAGGCTTTGTCATCTTCCTCCAGTGGTGCAAGGAATCTTCCATCTTTCCCTGCTCTCAATAATTATATGTCGTCCATTGCATTCCAATGTCCATCCTAGCAGTCAACCCAACAACGCTAGCCACGTGGGACGAATGTTTCTTACGCTGTCCTGCAATGTTTTAAAAATCCAACTCAACAATAAATTAATTTAACATTTATTAAGTCATGAATCAATCGATTCGATATCCAATAGATCAATTTGATCAAATTAAATGATATATAAAAATTCAATAAATATAAATAAATATCAATTAAAAACTTAAAAGCTAAAAAATAATATTTTAATTTTATTTATCAAAACTAAAATTAAAAAAAATCAAGATTGAATCGATTCTTCATAATTTGATTAGTTCGATAATTTTTTTATTTTTTATTAAGTTATATAAAAATTAATTTTTATAATAAAATTGAATCGAATTGATAGTTGATTTTCAATTGAATCGATTCGATTGATTGATTTAATTTTTAAAACATGCTCTTTATATCCAACTTTTTTATGCCAATAAATATCAGTATTGGCACTCAACATGTTGTCCTCTTTTCTTGGATTCGATAGTATTCGGATGCAATATTTTGGATGGAATAGGACCTTATTCCATGCTATTTCCCCAAAAAGGCATAAAAAAGGTGATGAGCCCCCTAAAATTAGTATTCTCATTTACTATATTCCAAGGGTAGTGACTGAAAAAAAAAAAAAGCTATTATTTTTTTTATCAAAAAAATTATGATATTAAAATAAAGAAGGAAAAGATGTAGCCTTGACTAACCGTTACTAATATATATATAACAATGTCCATCGCAAAAAGGTAATGGTATAATTCACTTTTCTCTTGTTAACCATTACTAATATATGTACATAACATGCAAACTTTTAATAGATCATAATAAATTAATAAAAATAATTTATTTAAATAATTATATTAATAACTATTTGATATTTTATTTTTTTCTTATCATTGATCAGGAGTATTTTTAGAATTTCTAAAAAATCTTCATCTATTCCTAATGGAATATACGCTTATTCCCATGTCATCAAAATATTATTTAAATAACACTGCATTAATTATACTTAAATAAGATGAAATACAAGATTTCAAACCAAACATCAATATGAAATATCAAGAAAAATAAGTTATTTCTAAAAATTTATATTTCTAATCCTATAATAATTTTTTTGGCATCAAAACACTATCATGGATGAGAATAAATTTATAATGATTAATTCAAATTTTTTACTTAAAAAAAATTAAAAAACGGTTTCCTCGGCGATCTTAACAAAAGGTTCACGCGAGAATCCGGCACTACTGACAATTTGGCAATTATTAATTTGGTAGAAATTATTGCATGATATTCTATTAACACAATCGTGGCAAAGAATCAATTAATTATTTTTTTTTTTTGGGGTACTTTGTCCCTCAATTTTCTTTAGACAAAAAAAAGCGGTATTAAATCACAAACGTGTCTAGTCTCGTGGCGATACCTTTTGCTGACGATCTCCCCCTAAAACGACGCGGATGCCGGGTGGAAACCGCACAAAAAACAGTACTGTAGCCCGCGACCGACACGCGGTGAAAGGTACCACATACTCACCGCAGAAGCCAAGCGGTTTTCACACTCCCATCGATTCTTAATAAAAGAAATACTTACGCCTGGACTTCCCCCGCGTGAACGTTACGTTATATTATTAGCATGCAGCCATTATCATAAAAAATAAAGCAATCAGGACCCAAAAATCGAACTCAATCGTGGGACATATACCAGCTCACATGCTCAACAAACCAACCCAAAATGCCGTCACCTACCAATGGGACCCATGACTCCATTGGCCGAATTCTCTTAATTTGCAAGCTAGCGTCCTCCTCCTTTGCTTCTCACAGCACTAGCTAATTTAATTATAACAAAATTAACAATATAAAGTACTCCGTTTCATCTTTCCACCTCTGGGCAATATAAGGCACAAAACGCTCCCCCCGCTCCAAGAATACTCTCCCCTATATTTCACCTCCGTCTCTTGCCATTCCTACGACAGTAACAGTCGTACCCTCGATCTCCTTATACTGACGCTTAAACCATGGCTTCTAAGCTCTTCCCTCCCACCGCCACCCTCCTACTTCTCTTATTAGCTCTCCTCATCTCTAGACCTCCAACCTCGCTCTCGTGGGACAATTCGCCTCCAGTATGTCCATATCCATGCCTCCCTCCTCCGACGTCGGTCACCAACTGCCCTCCGCCGCCTCCGTCCACCCCGAACCCTCCAACGGCGGTTTATCCGCCACCTCCACCAAGCACGCCGGAGTACTGGAATTATCCTCCGCCACCGCCGTCGGGTTATCTGCCGTTTAATCCAGCACCACCCTACATCAATTTTCCTGCGCCGCCTCCTCCCAACCCCATACTGCCTTACTTCCCTTGGTACTACAAGACTCCACCATCGAAGGCCCCTCCTCTCGCGAGCAATGTTCTTGGTGGTTTCCTCGTGGCTTCGCTTATAATGGCGTTGAATTTGGCTTTGTTTTAGTGGACATTGCCTTTGCTGTTGGAATTTTTTCACTCTTTTTTTTTTTTTTTTTGTTACTGAATTTAAATTTGCCATGGGAAAGATGTAGGAAGGTGCTCTCTCTCTCTCTACTTTTCTTTTTTGGTTTCTTTCATGTTTCATCTATAGATTCTTATGGTAGCTAATGAATGGAGAAGAAGGTGGTGAGAAAGGGAAAAGGCCTGGCAAGGAGAAAGGGTGGAGAATGTGGGTGCTTTTCTTTTCCTTTTCTTTCTTTATTATAAAGGTCTATTGGCCACGGTTCTGAAGCAATATCTCAAGCACGATAGCTAATGTTGGGTTGATGGCAAATAGATGGTGAATGATTCGCTTCAAAGGGAGGTCATCTTATGAAAATTGCACAGGAAATTGTCAGAGAATAAGATGCTTCCTTTGTGCCCTTCAACGGAAGGGTGTGACTTCTTTGCATTGGAAAATGAAGCCTTTCCTTCTTATATTTTTTATGCGCCTGGGACCATTTTTATGTACTTGATCCATGTGCACATGGGTGATGCATCCATGTGAATGGTATGGTCGGTGTAATAATTTGACCCCTTCAACTAAAGAGCCATCAAGTGTGGCTTTGACTAAGTGGCCCATCCAGGAAGTCATGAAAGATTATTTAAAGTATCAGCAAATGTGAACATGAAGCACAAAGGTTCTTCGATCTAAAAGTCCCTTAAATGCACTTTTCTTTTCCCTTCTTTTAGTTTTAGAAATATCCTCACGATCCTATTCACCCACATCCAGATTGGTCCCCTGTTGAACTCTATACAGGCTTGAAGATAACAATTCTTCACTATTCCTCCTAGATTTGATCGCAGAGTAAAGTAATTTTATCCCACCCTACGGAATAGTTTTATATATCCCCTCCGATGAGGGCCGGAGAGTAGCTAGCTGCTGACCAGAATCCTGTTGTGTATAGAAAAAGCTATCTTGTTTGGTAGCATAAGAACGAATAGCACCGTTTAATCTTGGCTTATCCTGCCACATGAAAGGGTCTATTATTTGCAGATAATTGACGCGCTAGTCCTGATTGAGACCTGACACGTTATTCAAACAACCGAACACTAGTTCTGAGGTCAGTTCGCTTGATGATAAGAAATTACTTTGTGACAAATTGCTAAAAGGAGAAGATAAGTGGGTGATGTGTTGAAGAGTCGTGCGATACGATGCAACATCGACATCATTTGTGAAGTCTTTTCTGATGGAAAATGAAGCAAGATAATCTTCTTCCCCAAGCTTTGTTTAAATTGATGAAGTAACAAAACGACAAGGAGCTAGAGAGTGAAGAACAAGAAGAAGAATTAAGAAGAGTTAGTAGTGCTGTCAGTTGATCTTACCAGCGCTTCCATTCTCAAAAGAAATTGGTGGCCATCCCATCTCCTTTGGAGTATTATTATTTATGAAGTCAAGATCTTCAACTGCTGCTCACATCTTACTATCGCCGCTGCTTCGTTGAAGCCTTGAAGATCCCTTAGAATACCACAACTCTAACTCAGGGCCTCAGTGGAAAAGACCAGCTAGCTAGAAGGACTAAATATTATTTTATCATTAGTTTTATATAAATATTAAAAATCTTTTAAAACTTTTTTAAGTACATAAAAGGTATAAAGCTAATTGAATACTTGTTAGCATGAACTTTTAGAAACTTTCTTTCTTCAAGCCTTGACATTCTATTCGGATTAAATGTTTACATCCAAATCTACTTCTCAATTCAAGTAGACTTTGATTTGGATCCACTCTAATTCCATTATTTAGAATCCATGACCTCATCTAAAAAGGATAGTTAGAAGTTATTATTTAAATTTTATAATCCTATATAAATACAAAGCTCTTTTCAATATATAACTAATGTGAAATTAAATCCTCATCAGTCAGCCACTTTAAGAATGGTTAATCTAAGATTGGTATTTCTTTTCTGGTAGAAATCATCTTTGATTGGTCATAATCAGGTCGTTTCATTTCTATTTGTAGATTCATAAGAGAGGACTGATCTTAGCCTTTAGATAACTTAGCATTTGTTGATGTGATATCTGAACTTTATGCATTCTTAGATGCCAGTCTTTAAACAGTCCAACGTAGGACAAGGAAAGACCTCCATGAAAGAAAGAAGTGGAAGGCCTTGCAGACAAACATGTAGGAACTTAAAATTTTATATTACTAATGAAAAAAATCAAAAAAAATTAAATTTTATATAAGGAAAATTTCAAAAATTCTGAAGTTTTCAAAGAATGCAGCACAAAGGGCTTACAGACAGCTATACAAAAAAATTAATTTTTTATATTACTAGAGAAAAATCAAAAATTTAATAAATTGATAATTGCTAACAAATGTTAAAATTCTATATTACTAGACAGAAGAAAAATAAAAAAATAAAATAAAATGTTATATTAGTAGACAGTAGATGAAAAAAGAATGCAAGAGAAAAGGCTTACAGACAACCACATTGGAACTTAAAATTTATATTATTAAAAAAATAAAATTTTATATCGCCATTGGCGGGAGGAAGAGCTTGAACCTTTGACCTTAGGAACAGCCATACCATGAACATGGAATGGTTTAGCTTTTGAAAAGGGTAAATACCCGTCAATAGAATTTTTCATATGGGTTTAAAAGAATAGAAAAGTTTTTGTGCATCGATGCACAAAATGCGCATTAGTTGTGCGGATTGATCGTCCATGTATACCGACGCACATGCTAAGCGAAAAGAGGCTTAATGGGCCTTCGCATGCACATTGACATGTGCGGACCGTCAATTCGTGCGGCCGATGCATGCTTTATGCATCGAAGACCAATGCATAATAATTTTTCTTAAAAGGATATATTTAGAATGGGCCAAATGCATTCTACCTTTCTAAAATGATCCAATTTTATTTGGCCCACAGGTTGTAACCTCCGGTAATTTATTATGGGAATGTAACTCCTAGTATTTATTTTAGGGACACTTGGCATCTTGACTTCCTTCTGAAGTTTAGGTCCCGATGCGACGTCTGGTTGCTCGGGTCTTCGCGTGTCGGATGGGTTCCCATTTTCCATTGATCCGTGGTGGGAGAATAAAAGGAGTTGGAGGGTGACTCCCTCGTTCACCCTGGCGCACACCTCGTCCAGGTAATCCCTTGCACATCCTTCTAATTCCAGAGAGAGAGAGAGAGTTAAGGAGCAATCAAATAAGAGAGAGAGAGAGCCAGAGAGAGAGAGAGAGTTAAGGAGCAATCAAACAAGCGAGAGAGAGAGAGAGAGAGAGAGAGAGAACCAGAGAGAGAGAGAGAGCCTGAGAGAGAGAAAGAGCCGGGAAGAGGCCTCCCCTCTCTCTCTCTCTCCTTAATTTTCTCTCTCTCCTCTCTTTCTCTCTTTTTCTCTCCGCACTGAGCGCTCGATGCCGGCGACACGGCCGGCCACCAAGGCTGGCCGGACCTCTACCAGACGCACGCCCGGCTCTGGTCCGGCCAACGGCGGCCGGACCGGCCCCAATTTAGCCGGATTCGATGCCGGCACGGTGAATTCCATGCAGGAACAGCATGAAGAGGAAGAGAGAGAGGGAGAGAAATTGAGAGAGAAAAAGGGGGAAGGAGGCCGGCCGCGGCGGAGGCCGGGCCCTGTTTCGGGCGAAACAGGGGAGCAGGGTTGAAGGATTGAGTGGGCCGGCTGGGCTGCCATCATTTGGGCCCTATTGGGCCGTGCAGCGAGCAGTTTTGGGGCTAGTTTTTGGACCCCGTAACGAGCCGAGATTAGCAAAAAAATTATATGGCTAGAATTTGGGTTAATTATAGTTTCTTGGGATATTTTTACTTCCTCAATTGGGTATGTATAGTGGGAGATATTCGAGCCCAAAGTTAGGCTCGTGAACTAGTCTGGTAGGGTCTTAAGGGTCATTTTATTAATTAGATTTCAGTGAATTAATTATGTACATTGATCCTGTAGGTGCCCAGACATCTGATTAGTTGGTGCATCATTTGGATTTTGCGTAGGAGGTAAGTAAGACTATTATACAAATTTAATAATTATTTAATTGATAAATTGAGTATATACAGTTTGCATGCATTTTTATAAACAATAGAAATTATCTGAATTGTTTATGTAGCATGGAACTGTGGATTTCAAATGAACAATTATATAATTATAGTAATTGGTAATATTGTAAGAAATGAATTATTGATATATATGCCAGAAATGTGATTGCCTGTACGATATGTTTATGTTGAGGTGATTATATGCATTTCCTAATACTATGCAAATCACTGGGAGGTAATGTGAGGTACAGATGCATGATGTAATTGTGATGAAAATGTTAAATAGATTTATATGTGTCGCCGCAGTTCTTCTTTACTATGGCCCCACACATTGTAGCTGTGTTCTGTTATGATTTAGCCACACACACTGAAGATGTATTCTGTTATGATATGGCCCCACACATTGTAGACGTGTTCTGTTTGATTTTCATGGTCACACACGCCGTAGAGTGTGTTCTGTTATGGTATGGTCCCACACGTCCTACAATGTATTTTGTTTGATTTTTATGGCCACATACATCGTAGAGTATGTTCTATTATGGTATGGCCCCACACATCGTACAATGTGTTCTGTTAATTTTATATGGCCACACATCTGGAGGATGTGCTCTGATTGAGGTATTGCAGGGCCGTGGGACACATAGAAAATCTATAATTATAAAACAGTGAGTTTGCTAGAATGCATATCCTGATGCTTATCGAATGTTCAATTTATGTTAAGTTGATAAATGCATATGTTGATAGCATGTTAAATATAATTCAAGTATGATATGATTGTATAATAAGCTTACTTATTGAGTGTAAACTCATTAAACCTTCAAATGTTTTTCAGAGCCTCAGGGTTGATGATGGATATTCGGAGTTGATGGATCTTCTAATAAATAAAATAAGATCCATTGCATTGGTGTAATCCTATTATGTTTGTGTGTAGGGCTTGTTGTAGCCCAACTTTATTAGCATGACTTAGTTGTAGGGTTTGAAACCCAAAACCTATAACTATCATTTGTATTATGGTTGGTTTTCGTATTTATTGCACATTTGAATCGTATATCAAGATTTTTAAGACGCCTTATGTGCCCGGCATGCGGCGGGTTGTCACCCTCGCCCAATATTTGGGTCTGGGGCGTGACAGCTTTAGTGGTATCAGAGCCTAGGTTTTGACCTTAGGGACACTTACATGATGACACTCTAGGCAAAATACTAGGATGATATTGAGACAATTATGACTTTAAAGTAATTTCAGGAATTATGCTTTGGAAGCTTGAAATTTAAAGTTTATCAAGATATTAATTGAATTATGAATTTGATAGGAATTAAGAATGAACCATTGCATCAGAAGCTAATGATATTATGTGGGCTCCTGGCTGGTAGCCTTGACCAGTGGGGAGGCCTAGGGGCTTCTAGAGGTTTTAACTCCGTCAAACTTGTTGGAAATGGCTCGTAGCAGTTCCAGATCTTTAAATAATATGGGTAGATGAAACTTTAATTGGATATGCAATAAAAGACAGATGAATATATGGGATATGATATAATAGTTGAAAATTATAATTGATGACTAATATGACTAGGATAACATCATTATGTCCATATTGCAATTGAGTTGATATGTGGATTTAGAGTTAGTAAATCTAAATTTGAATGTGGATGTATATAATGAATTTTTAATAGTGGAACTTACATTGTTGATATTATAAGTTTAAGATTATGAGCTAATCTGCTGGTTATAGGGATGATTAATATTGATGATATTTTGAGAATGAAATAGTTAATTACATGTTTTTGATCAATCACAATTGAGTACTTTCTGAATTTGAGTCTGGATGGATAAGTATATTTAGTGAATTTTACTAAGAAAACTTTTATTATGGATATTGCTTATTCAAGACTGATTGTTAATTTGCTAGATATGGAGATGGTTGATATTGATGCTAATGAAATAGTTGACTGCATATTATATCATGATGGATCATTTAGGAAGATTATAAAATTTTAAATTCTGAGACAATTACTGTTTAAGTTTTTGAGAGCAGTAGACTCTATTAATCTTTAGAACTGATTTTGGTTATAAATGTGCAAATATTTTGATAGTAGAAAGTAAAAGATTTTAGCAGTAATAAGAATAAGATAAACTCCACTGATAAAGAATTTCAGGGGATTTTCATTCGTTAATAAAATTTTAAGTCATGATATCAATTCATTAATTTATCGTGCATACTATTTGTACCTTTTTCATAGTTCCTAAGTAGATATTTTCTCCAGGATGGATAAATTATCAATCAGCCATAGGTGGCATAATTATTGTTAAGAAAATAGGAGGGAGATGATTTTATTTTTGATTATTATTAGTTATGAATTATGGTTAAGGGTACATCTATTATCACTTTCAAGTCATAGAGAGATTACTATAATTTTCAATTATGTCTTTCGAATGGTAAGTGCATTTTCAATCTTGATTGACCTTATAAGTCTTGTATCCATCTGAGCTAGATTAGTGAAGTGACTTTGAGATATTTAAAGGGTTTAAATTAGTTGGTCATGTTATGGCATGAGACATTACATAATCTATAGATGATTTTGATAATCATTGGTAACAAAATAATCGATTCAAGAATTTGAATCATTTAAATTACATTATTTATTGAGGATATACTGACCTATTCAAGAGAAATTGATTGGTTATGGTGGTATTATTGATAAATATGAAGGAGATAAATTAATTATACCAGTGATTAATGATGGCAATATTATTCAAAGAAATTAAATTAGTTGATTATGATAATTATGAAAGATATCCTAAATAATTGCCTAATGTTCATTGATGTTAGCTTGAAGTATTCAAGAGTGAAACCAAGTATGTTATGATGATTAAAATAAGTGTCGTAATGATTAATGGCACATTCAACTATTTATGAGTTGAGAGAGCATTGGAAGGAAACTATATATATTTAATTCAAAAGAACTTAGAACTGTCTTATCGAGGAATTAACAGTAATTGATATAGGTTATTAACGTTAAGAATGGATGACATAATACATGTGATGGACTCTATGATATTTATGATGATTGTGTTGTGAGAAGTTAAGGTATTAAAAAAAAAAAGATGACAGGAAAGAAATACTTCTTAAGAATTCAATTTTATTTGGTAGAAAGATTAAATTAATTGTTGATGTTGGATACGTCATTTGGGTACCTAGGAATGAAATAAAAGTTGCTAGTGAGTATCTATAATGGTACAAAATTTATGGACATTTAATTTTGAGGATGAAATTTAAGTGGGTTAAATGTTAATATTTTTTTTTGTTTAATGGTAAACTGCGTAAATTAAGTATGAACCCATTTGTCTCACTCTCCTAATTCGATGATGTCATCATAAGGCTTAGTGGATTAAGCTGAATTTCTGTCCAACTTTTCACCCTCAAATAGATGGACAATCTGCATGAACCAATTAGATTTTGATGATATACTGCGAGCCTGTGTGATGGATTTAGAAAGTGCTTGGTATAGCTTCTTACCCTTAGTGAAATTGCTTATTTTAATGATTACCAAGCCAACATTCAAATGGATTCATTTCAATTGTCTATGATATAAGGTGTAGATTCCCTTCATATTGAGATGAGGTGAGAGAGAGACAATTTTGGACTGAGCTGGTGTAGCAACTATGAAAAGTATCGTTAATTAAAGCAGCTTCATGTAGCTCTAAGTCAATAGAAAAGTTATGTTGATGTCAAAAAAAGAAAGATTTGAAATTTCAGGTTGAAGATCATTTGGAAGTTTTACTAATCAATGATATGATGAGATTTGTGTTAGAGGTGATTTGAGCCACAATACATTGGGCCATTTGAGATTTTGATCAAAATAAAGGAGGTGGCTTATAGCTTAGCACTATCTTCATTACTCTTTGGGGTATTCAATGTGTGTCATATCTTTATGCGAAGTAATTATTCTGAAAGGGAGATTATCTGGGAGTCTAAGGAGAAATGAAAAAGAAGTTTTCACAATTATTTGTAGGTAAATTCTCTATTCAAGATTGTTGATAGATCATATTTGAATTCTATAGTATATTTGATGTGTGTCAATTTCGAGGACGAAATTTTTATAAGGGGAAGAATATAACCCCCGGTAATTTATTATGGGGAATGTAACTCCTAGTATTTATTTTGAGGACACTTGGCATCTTGACTTCCTTCTGAAGTTTAGGTCCCGATGCGATGTCTGGTTGCTCGGGTCTTCGCGTGTCGGATGGGTTTCCATTTTCTATTGATCCGAGGCATCGCATGGGAGAATAAAAGGAGTTGGAGGATGACTCCCTCATTCACCCTGGCGCACACCTCCTCCAGGTAATCCATTGCACATCCTTCTAATTCCAGAGAGAGAGAGAGAGTTAAGGAGCAATCAAACAAGAGAGAGAGAGCCAGAGAGAGAGAGTTAAGGAGCAATCAAACAAGAGAGAGAGAGAGAGACAGAGAGAGAGAAAGAGCCAGGAAGAGAGAGAGAAAGAGAGCTAGAGAGAGAGGGCCGGTGATTGGCCGGTGACCTCCACCGGCGCCGGGCGTGCGTCCGGTAGAGGTCCGGCCGGCCTTGGTGGCCGGCCGTGTCGCCGGCACCGAGCGCTCAGTGCAGAGAGAAAAGAGAGAAAGAGAGGGAGAGAGAGAAAATTAAGGAGAGAGAGAGAGAGGGGAGGCGCGGCCGGCTCTGATCCGGCCAACGGCGGCCGGACCGGCCCCAATTTAGCCGGATTCGACGCCGACATGGTGAATTCCATGCGGGAGCAGCACGAAGAGGAAGAGAGAGAGGGAGAGAAATTGAGAGAGAAAAGGGGGGGAAGGAGGCCGGCCGCGGCGGCGACCGGCTTCGGCCCAGCCTCCGGTGGCCGGGTCAGACGGAATTAGGCCAGCGACGGCCCTGGCCGCCGGCCAGAAGCTATCCCCTGTTTCGGGCGAAACAGGGAGTGGGGTTGAAGGATTGAGTGGGCCGGCTGGGCTGCCATCATTTGGGCCCTATTGGGCCGTGCAGCGAGCAGTTTTAGGGCTAGTTTTTGGACCCCGTAATGGGCCGAGATTAGCAAGAAAATTATATGGCTAGAATCTGGGTTAATTCTAGTTTCTTGAGGTATTTTTACTTCTCCAATTGGGTGTGTATAGTGGGAGATATTCGAGCCCAAAGTTGGGCTCGTGAACTAGTCTGGGTAGGGTCTTAAGGGTCATTTTATTAATTAGATTTCAGTGAATTAATTATGTACATTGATCCTGTAGGTGCCCAGACATCTGATTAGTTGGTGCATCATTTGGATTTTGCGTAGGAGGTAAGTAAGACTATTATGCAAATTTAATAATTATTTAATTGATAAATTGAGTATATACAGTTTGCATGCATTTTTATAAACAATAGAATTATCTGAATTATTTATATAGCATGGAACTGTGGATTTCAAATGAATAATTATATGATTATAGTGATTGGTAATATTATAAGAATGAATTATTGATGTATATGCCAGAAATGTGATTGCCTGTACGATATGTTTATGTTGAGGTGATTATATGCATTTCTTAGTACTATGCAAATCACTGGGAGGTAATGTAAGGTACAGATGCATGATGTAATTGTGATGAAAATGTTAAATAGATTTATATGTGTCGCCGCGGTTCTCCTTTACTATGGCCCACACATTGTAGCTGTGTTCTGTTATGATTTAGCCACACACACTGAAGATGTATTCTGTTATGATATGGCCCCACACATTGTAGACGTGTTCTGTTTGATTTTCATGGCCACACACACCGTAGAGTGTGTTCTGTTATGGTATGGCCCCACACGTCCTACAATGTGTTCTGTTTGATTTTTATGGCCACATACATCGTAGAGTGTGTTCTGTTATGGTATGGCCCCACACATCGTACAATGTGTTCTATTGATTTTATATGGCCACACATCTGGAGGATGTGCTCTGATTGAGGTATTGCAGGTCCATGGGACACATAGGAAATCTATAATTACATAAACTGTGAGGATGTGCTCTGATTGAGGTATTGCAGGGCCATGGGACACATAGAAAATCTATAATTACATAAACTGTGAGTTTGCTAGAATGCATATCCTGATGCTTATCGAATGTTCAATTTATGTTAAGTTGACAAAATGCATATGTTGATAGCATGTTAAATATAATTCAAGTATGATATGATTGTATAATAAGCTTACTTATTGAGTGTAAACTTATTAAACCTTCACAATGTTTTTCAGAGCCCCAGGGTTGATGATGGATATTCGGAGTTGATGAAGCTTCTAATAAATAAAATAAGATCCATTGCATTGGTGTAATCCTATTATGTTTGTGTGTAGGGCTTGTTGTAGCCCAACTTTATTAGCATGATTTAGTTGTAGGGTTTGAAACCCAAAACCTATAACTATCATTTGTATTATGGTTGGTTTTCGTATTTATTGCACATTTGAATCGTATATCAAGATTTTTAAGACGCCTTGCGTGCCCGGCACGCGGCGGGTTGTCACCCAGCCCAATATTTGGGTCTGGGGCGTGACACAGGTACTTATTAGTTTATATTACACACTATTTCCAAACATCATTTTTTCTCTTATTTAAAAAATTTAAAAAAAATTAAGTCAAACCAAACAATCGAAATGAATGACGGATCCGATTCAACTAACTGAAAGAATAGGAGGAAGAGGATAAGAAAAGAAAAGAGGAAATGGATGGTTATCAACTTTGTTGTTTCACCCAAATCACTCAAGATGGATGATGGGATTTGGTACAACCGATTGGAAGAATAGGAGGAAGAAAAGGAAAGAAAGGAGGGGAAGGAGTAGTTGTTGACTCCGTCGTTTTGCCAGTAACATCATGCTAAAACCCTGTCATTTCGCTGATAGCATCGTGTTCTTCTCAACGAACATGATCGTTATTGCTAATGCAATGATGGGTCTATTATAGCAGGAGCCAGACTCATCAATTGATGCCAAATTACCGACGGCCCAAACCTGCCACTAGAACTCATTTCACATCGTCACATATGTTGGTGCCACTTTCAAACAATTTCAAAAAAATGATAATGTAGTGGTCACCTGTTGAATAATTGTAGAAGTTGATCTTAAAGATATGTTTGATGTTCTTAGGGTTACTAATGATGACAGTGTGAGGCATAGTAATCGTGTTGATTGGATTCATCAGCATCACCTCGATTGCCCATTTCAATATTTAGTCTTTATTTTAATTATTTGAAAAAGACTTATTTTCTTGAAAGGCTCTCGACAAGATTGTTTCTTGTCAGCAAATAATTTTTAGCACATATAATTAAAGGATTTTTGTAGATAATTATGTAAAATCTTCTATGTTGTATGTTAATCCCTATCTTTTTATATTATACAAAAACTCTTGCATTACTCTTCAAAATTATATAAGTTGGTCATTACTCTAGCTTTTACTGACTAAACCCTAGTTAAAAATAATAAAAAGATAATAAGATAAAATTACTTTTATCTTAATAGCAAATAGGGTTCTCTATTTGTTCTCTCCTCACTTACTTTGTTTTTGCTCTTGCTTGAAACTTGACTATAAGGGCATATAACATAAATTAGAGAAGATGAAAAGATAAGAGTTAAACGGCCGGTGAGAACTAAGAAGAGCAACTAAAAAAAAGACATATATAAAATTCTTAATAGAATGGTTTATTATCATCTAGTTAGCTTAACCTAGGCGATGTATAAGTTACAAGATAACGGGATCACTATATCGGCGTAGAAAAGGGATCCTGAATATGCAAATAGAAGTAATCTATAAAAAAAAACCAATATTTAAAACAAATTTTGCATCATAAATTGCCTTTTGCTCCACTTATACCATTTTTTTTTTGACCCAAATAAGCTCTACCCAACTTGGCATGTACTACAAGCGGCATATTATCATAATACTGCCACTAATTATCCGATCAAATAAATATGATCCATACACAGTTTTTTTTTTTTTTTTAACAAAAGTAAACAAAGAAAAGGCAATGAGAGAGGAGGGAGGAGAACAATAGATGACATCAAACTTTTCTCAAAGTATGAAAAAACAAGGTCCACATCTGAACAATCCATCCAAATTCCTTGTCAGTGCTTGTCACGTGTATGTTGACACATTTCCAGAATTCTAATGGTCAGTTCTCTATGACATGACTTGATGGCCACAAGGTAAAGATGCAGCAAACCTACCATCCATGGTCCACTAGCGAACTCGAGTTTACAAAAGCTATTCGATGGTAGAGCTTGCAAGCCATAGAGAGATACCTTCAAGCCATTAGCTCCTGCAAATATCTTTAACACATCTTTCACAATCCACGGAAATCATGACTCTTGGAACCTCATAGGATGGCGGAGATGAAAAGTTTCTGAGGTGGACGCAAACATAAATTATTTCAGCAGATCCGAAACCTGATTTCTGAATTGGACCATTATCATAATTTCAGTTAAAAGAAAGAACAAGAAAACACAGGCTGCTGCCTTGATACGTTCGCTTAAAACTAGAAAATCGTTAGGAGCTGGACAATTCATTTTGATTTTTAAGTAGCTGAAATTATTATGGTTGATCAAGAAGAGCAGAGCAAAAGAAATCTATATTAAGGAAAAAATCAAAGAAGCAGAAGTTGGACAGATAATCTACACCTACAATGTTAAATTTGAGTTCTAAGATTTTGACAGACTGTCTTAGTTTATTCTTGACAAAGATACAATCATGATGGATTTAACTTCTAATGACCATTAAGGGCCTGAAAAATGTACAGTTCAGATGCTCTCCACCAGAATGCACTTCAGACTTGCATTAGTTTCCCACTCATTATGGTAACCCTTGTAGCTTATGACATCTGTATATAACTGCAATATTATTTGTCACCAGAATTACAATTAGGTCAGCAATTTAAATTGTATCTTTGTCGCCAGCATGGTAAAATTACGACACTCAGAAGCATGAGACCTTGCCCCACCGTATACTTTGGTGGTTTATTGATCTTTAAAGACAAAATCATGTCTATTAGAAAAAATTGACAAATGCTGAAAATATTGGAAAATCATTACTTCACAGAGAACTTCTAGTACATCAATTATTTGTCATACCAGCACACCATTGCCAGCCGGCAGAAAACAAATTAATATTCAAAATCACTGACAACCTTCACTTGTTGATCATCAAATAATTTCCTTGTCAACAAGCAAACAAAAGAGACCGTTGACGCTCGATCACTGGAATCGGATGTCGGGAAAAATGCTGACTGCTGGCGGGATCTTCTCTAGAACGAACAATCTGCAAGAAGTCCCAGGACCGGAGGAAGCTTCGGTAGAGACCCTCCGACGCCCAAGTTAGCAACCGAGGTCACAACAGAAGGGGAGCTCAAGAGAGCTCCTTAGAGGCGGAAAAAGCTCCAAGAGTTAGAGTTTTTCTGGAGTTTTTGTTGGATGCCCGTAGACACTTGGGTTCACCCCCTTAATTCCGAATTCTCTTACCTTTTATAGGCCGTTGACACCCGTCTGGGGATTAGCCACGTGGAGTTCCGTGAAAAGAATATTCGCAGGGCATGTGGGAATTACGTGAGTAAGAGCTGATCGGTGGGCTCCGTCCCATTGGAGACAGGCCTGGCAGTTGGTGGGCTTGGTCCCATCAACTGTGCAAGTCAGATGGTAGTGGACCTGGTTGTGTCAAGCGGCGCAGGCCAGGTGGTAGGTGGGCCTGGCGATGGTTAGGCGGTAGGTGGGTCTGGCTGTGTCAGGCGGCACAGGTCGGGCGCAGGGGGTCGACTTGGAGAAGTCGGGGCCACCTCGGCCGATTGGAGGGATCGGGACCGCAGAGGGCTGACTTGGAGAAGTCGGGACTCGAAGGAGTCGGGGCCGCAGGGGGCCAACTTGGAGGAGTCGGGCTGCAGGGGGCCGACTTGGAGGAGTCGGGGCCGTCTCGACCGACTTGGAGTCGGGCCGCAGACGGCCAGGCGGGGCCGACTTGGAGGAGTCGGGGCCACAGGCGCCGACTTGGAGGAGTCGGGGCCGTCTCGACCGACTTGGAGAAGTCGGGGCCGCAGGCGGCCAACTTGAAGAAGTCGGGGCAAGCGTGTCCGTCAGCTCCCCTCATGCGTTGGCCTATTTTGCCGTTATTGTCCATGTGGCACCATCGGCCACATCAGATGCCCTCCCGCTCCTGAGCGCAAGGGGCCACGCGTTCGCTGACCCTTGGGCGAAAGGAGCGCGAATTTGAAATAATGACAAACTGTCGCGCGCCCTTAATTATCGGAAGTGTGGCGTGCTCTCCCGAGGCGATGTCGCTTCGAAAATCTTTCGTAATCAAGCGGGAAGGTAGCGGATGACGTCAGTGCCAGGCGCACCGAGGGAATGCCTCGAGGGATGGAGAAAAGGCAGGCGCCATCATTGCTTTACTATTCCCCACGCCTTGCCATTGGCCGAAAATCCCGTTCCCTAAGCAAAACCGAGGCGTTGCACCTCAGGCGCTGGTGGGATTGTCAACAGCTGGACATTTGGTGCAGCGGTTGTAGTCCACGCGGCGAGATTTCGGATGAGGCAATTCAAAACTGGGGTATAAAACCATCCCTCGCGCCTGATGGGGACCTTTATGCCATCATTGTCTTCTCTGCTACTCTTCTTCCTCTGAGCTTTGAGCCTTCGAAGCCCTAGACCTTCAGCCTTCGTCTTCCTCCTAAACACCAAGTTAGTTTCCCCCTTTTTGCTCCTTTTTCCGAAACCAATGGACCGTTGAGCCATTAGGGAGGGTAAGAGACCTATGGTGAGTTCCCCTCGCTCCTTTGATGAGGATGATGTTCCTTTGGTCAGTCGTGTGCCCCGGCCGATGGGCGAATCACCATCCGCGACCGCTCGGTGGCGAGTGCCCAACCACCTTCTCGAGCATCCCCAGTGAGAGCAAACCTTCCATCCCCAGCCCATCCGGCCCCTCCTCTGACAACCGGTCTGGACTCGGCAAGGCAAGGGGGGGTGGCTTCCACCATAACCCTTGAAGAGATAGAAGACCTTTGGAATAGGTATAAGGTCCCCAGCTTTATCCGTCTGTCCGCGCCAAGGCCCGAGGACAGAGTAAACTCCAATCTTCCCGATCGGGTTGCTCTGTACGAGGATTTCTTCAGGTACGGACTGCGCCTACCCTTCCATCCTTTCTTTTTGAATCTGCTAAATAGGTATAGGTTAGTTCCCACGCAACTGACTCCGAACTCGATTCGGATCATTTGTGCGTTCGTTATCCTTAGTTTTTCAAGGGCTCAGAGGCTAGGTTTTCCCTTTTCCGAGCATTTTACAAGGCCACCAAGCGAGGGCGCGTGGGGGGTATTCATCGCTAGGCCGGGCCGAGCCCTTCCTTTCGTCTTCCTTCTAAAGTCCAGGGATGGAAATCCTGTTTTCTGTATGCCCATGTGGAGGGGGTGAGGGCCGATTGGAGAGAACCCGATGTCAACCCTAACAAAAACTCCACTGTGGACGAGAGGGATAGAGAGCTCTTCGACTGCCTGACATCCTCTGAGATCCCCTCCTATAAGGAATTACTGGCCGAGGAGAATCTCTATGAGGCCGAGCTGGCTCCGGCGGTTGGAGAGCGCGAGACCCATCCTTCTAGTCCCCGGCTTGGTATTTTCTTTTACTAACTTTTGACCTTGTGCAGCAATGAAGGTGCCACCGAAAAACTGAAGGTAGCCTTGCGTAAAAAGAGGCAGGAGGTCGGCGAGGAAGTGAGGCCGGCAAAGAGGGCGCGAGGAAAGCTCGAGCCGAACCGGCCCAGGTTTTGAGGCTCCTGCAGAGATGCCTCCAGCAGCAGCGGCTCCCGCAGAGGAGCCGAGTAGGAGGGCACCGGACGAGGCGCAGTGGAAGAAGTGGCCCCTGGTTTGGCCAGGGCCAGAGCAGAGGATGGGGGCCAGCCGGCCCCGCCTGTTAATGCCGAGAAGAAACCCCAGCTGCTGCCGAGCCAATAGTGGTAGAGCTGGATCCCGAGGATGGGATCCCTGCCGCCACGGAGCCTGCCGAGGCGGGGCAGGCAGAGAATGAAGATAGACCTCCGGCTCCTCCCGAGCCGAAGACGAAAGGGGCTCCCCCAACGGCCGGAGAGGGGGAGGGACGACAGCGGCGACTGACGCCGAGGCACGAACGGCCAGTGAAGACGAGGCCGAGCCGGGAAACTCACCACCACCGACAACACGTTTCTGGCGAGTTGTTGGAAAAGTGCTGAGGCGACCTCCGCGGCCGGCACCAAGACTGTCTTCAATGGAGGACGCCGGGCAAGCGGACCGCTTGCTGGGAAGACTGTAGCTGCCGCAGTTCCGCGCGTAGCTGCGCCAACAAAGCATCGCTGGGGTCCTCGACATGACCTTCGTGTCGGCACTCCAGGTAACTTTCGCTCTTGTTCCCTTTACATTTGCTTGATACGATGTGTAGCTGACAAGCTGATTTGTGCAGATGGCCAATGGGATCCTCGTCCTCTGTGATTCAATGGTTTGGACGTGTGACACGCTCATGTGTTCTCAGGAGAGGGTGGACAAGTTCCGAGGTCAATGCAAAGAACTGACCAAGAAATTTACCCGGCAACTGAAGGAAGCCAAGGCTCGGGAGAATGACCTGGGCGACAAACTCAACGCGGCCACAGCTGACCGAGACGAGTGGCGGGCCCGGTTCAAGGAGGCAAAGGGCAAGGCGGCAGTTGAGCACGGCCGAGCCTTCACGTCAGAAACCAAGATGGCCGTCGTCTCGGCCAAACTGCAATCGACCGAGGAGAGGATGGAGGAGCTGGTCCGTCAGCTCAAGGATGCCGAGGACTGGGCCGACGCGGCGATGGTCGGACTCATGCCGTTGTGGGGAGGGCCGCCATGACGGAGATGGCGGCACAAGAGGCAGAGCACAGGTGGGCCGAAGCTATGGCCCAGGCTTGGGATGCTGGGGCCCGAGCTGAGGAGGCCAAGAGCCAGGCATGGGCAGCTGAAGTGCAAGTCCGGGAAGCTGATGCCCGGGCCAAAAATGCCGTCGTTGAGTTCCGAGGGTTGTCGAAGTTTGAGCAGAAAGTGACCGAGGCCAGCATCGACGCCTATGCACAGGGCTTCAACCAATGCAAGCCGAAGGTGTCAGCGGTCTTTGGAATCAGTAGCTTTGATCTCGAAGCCATCCAGCCCGGGGACCTGGACGATGAGGGGTCGGAAGGGGACGTGGCCGGCGGAGAGTCGGGGCCTGGCGGACCCTAGATTAGGAACTCTTTGTATCATTTTCTTTTCTTTTCGTAACCGACTTCGAGTCGGTTCTTGTAACTGCCAAAGAGATTAATGAAAAGGAAAAGTTCTTGCTTAAAAGTTTCTCCATTCTTTGCAATTGTTTCGCATATCCCAAAATTCCATAGACTTAGGCCCGATAGTGAGCGACCACTGCTTTCTTGCAGTCCGAAACGGATCCACAGGGGCTCACGCTGCCAGCTAAGTCCCTTGCACATTAGGCACCTGGCCAGGCGGATATAGTAGATTACTGCCAGCCGTAGAAGACTTAGATGCATTCAAGGGGCCCTTTAGAGCTGCCTTAGGGGCTCGCAATCTGACCTGAGAAATTACTTTGGTGGGTATGCGGCAGCTGGACTCACAAACCACCTCGGGGTTTACGTACCAATCCGAGGGGCAACTCAATCGGGTACGGGGCCGTTAGGAACTTGAACCGACTCGAGGGCGTCCTTAGCCGGCGTCCCATTGCCGCGATGCCGACAAGCTCCTTTAGAACCGCCTTGGGGTTTATGTGCCGGCCCAGGGGCGACTCGATCGGATACGAAGCTGTTAGGGACTTCAACCACTCGGGGGCGTCTCCTAGCAGGACCGAGTGGTGTCCCGTTAGCCGTGATGCCGACGAGCTCCTTTAGAACCGTCTCAGGGTTTGTGTGCCGGCTCGAGAGATGACTCGATCGGGTACGGAGCTGTTAGGGACTTGAACCGACTCGGGGGCATCTCCTAGCCGAACCGAGTGGTGTCCCATTAGCCGCGATGCCTATAAGCTTCTTTAGAACCGCCTCAGGGGTTTATGTACCGACCCGAGGGCGACTCGATCGGGTACGGAGCTGTTAGGAACTTGAACCGACTTGGAGGCGTCTCCTAGCCGAACCAAGTGGTGTCCCGTTAGCCGCGATGCTGACGAGCTCCTTTAAAACTGCCACGGGGTTTGTGTGCCGGCCCGAGGGACGACTCGATCGGGTACGGAGCTGTTAGGACTTGAACCGACTCAGGGGCATCTCCTAGCCGGACCGAGTGGTGTCCCGTTAGTCGCGATGCCGACGAGCTCCTTTAGAACTGCCTCGAGGGTTTGTGTGCCGGCCCAAGGGACGACTCGATCGGATACAGAGCTGTTAGGGACTTGAACCAACTCGAGGGCATCTCCTAGCCGGACCGAGTGGTGTCCCGTTAGCGCGACGACGCTCCTTTAGAACCGCCTCGGGGGTTTGTGTGCCGGCCCAAGAGGCGACTCGATCGGGTACGGAGTTGTTAGGGACTTGAACAGACTTGAGGCATCTTCTAGCCGAATCGAGTGGTGTCACATTAGCCGTGATGTCGACGAGCTTCTTTAGAACTGTCTCAGGGTTTGTGTGCCAGCCCGAGGGGCGACTCGATCGGGTACGGAGCTATTAAGGACTTGAACCGATTCGGGGGCGTCTCCTAGCCGGACCGAGTGGTGTTCCGTTAGCCGCAACGCCGACGAGCTCCTTTAGAACTGCCTTGGGGGTTTGTGTGCCAACCCGAGGGGTGACTCGATCGGGTACGGAGCTATTAAGGACTTAAACCAACTCGGGGGCGTCTCCTAAAAAACTGAGTGGTGTCCCGTTAGCCACGATGCCGACGAGCTCCTTTAGAACCATCTCGGAGGTTTGTGTGCCGGCCCGAGGGGTGACTCGATCGGGTACGGAGCTGTTAGGGACTTGAACCAACTCGGAGGCATCTCCTAGCCGGACCGAGTGGTGTCCCATTAGCCACGATGCCGACAAGCTCCTTTAGACCGCCTCGGGGGTTTGTGTGTCGGCCAAAGGGGCAACTCGATCGGGTACGGAGCTATTAGGGACTTGAACTGACTCGAAGGCATCTTCTAGCCGGACCGAGTGGTGTCTCGTTAGCCACGATGCCGACGAGCACCCTTAGAACCGCCTCAGGGGTTTCTGTCGGCTCAAGGGGCGACTCGATCGGGTAAGAAGCTGTTAGGGACTTGAACCGACTCGGGGCATCTCCTAGCCGGACCGAATGGTGTCCCGTTAGCCACGATGCCGATGAGCTCCTTTAGAACCCCTCGGGGTTTTGTGCCGAGTCGAGGGGCAACTCGATCGGGTACGAGCTGTTAGGAACTTGAACCGACTCGGGGGGCATCTCCTAGCCGGACCGAGTGGTGTCCCGTTAGCCGCGATGCCGATGAGCTCCTTTATAACCACCTCGGGGGTTTGTGTGCCAGCCGAGGGACGACTCGATCGGGTACGAGCTGTTAGGGACTTGAACCGACTTGGAGGTGTCTCCTAGTCGGACCGAGTGATGTCCCGTTAGCCGCGATGCCGACGAGCTCCTTTAGAACCACCTCGGGGGTTTGTGTGCCGGTCGAGAGGCGACTCGATCGGGTATGGAGCTGTAGGACTTAAACCGACTCAGGAGCGTCTCCTAGCCAGACGAGTGGTATCCCATTAGCCGCGATGCCAATGAGCTCCTTTAGACAACAAGTCCTCAGGTGCAGGAGTGAGCTGGGCATAATGTCGAAGAAACCCTTTATTGCCAATCATAAGGGGATACATTATTGATAATATTGACGAAGGTTATCCGCATTCCAAGTACATGGTATGGGTCGCCCGTTGAGCTCTTCGATTCGGTATGCCCCCCGATGAAGCGTCTCGGTAACTCGGTAAGGACCTTCCCAGTTAGGAGATAGTTTGCCCCCCTCCGTTGGTTTAGACACCTCGGCCTTTCTGAGGACTAGATCTCGGGCGGAACACCTTGGGACGCACCCGACGTTGTAATATTTGGCTGCTCGCTGACGGAAAGTTGCCATCCGTAGCCGTGCTCGGTCGTGTGCCTTATCAATGAAATCAAGGTTGGCTCTCAACAGTGTGGGGTTATCTTCTTCGTTGTAGGACTCCACCCGATGACTTGGCAGGCCAACCTCGATAGGGATAACCGTTTCAGACCCGAAGAAGAGACTAAAGGGGGTCTCGCCCGTCGGAGCCCTTGGAGTCGTATGATATGCCCACAGTATGCTGGGAAGCTCTTCTACCCATCGGCCTTTGGAGCCATCCAGTCGGGTTCTGAGTCCCCGAAGGATGGTGCGGTTCATAACCTCAGCCTCCCCGTTGGTTGCGGCTGGCCGACGGAGGTAAGCCGGTGGCAGATGTTTAACTCGATGCAGAAAGTCTTGAATGCGGTATTGTCGAACTGTCGGCCATTATCAGTAACGATGGTGTGGGGCAGCCAAACGACATATGATAGATTTTCAGAAAAAGGCCTTGACTTTGCTTTCGATGATTTTGGCTAGTGCTTCGACCTCAACCCATTTGGTGAAGTAGTTAATGGCGACATGCAAAAATCTCCACTGGCCCAAAGCCGAGGAAACGGTTTGAGGATGTCCATTCCCCATTGGGCAAAGGGCCATGGTACCGAAAGCGGACTCAGCGAGGTGGATAGCTGACGCTGGATATGCATGTGTCGTTGGCAGCAGTCACATTTTTGAACTAGCTTGGCGGCATCCTCCCTCATGGTGAGCCAAAAGTAGCCTTGGCGGAGGGCCTTATGGGCCAGCGATCTGCCCCCTAGGTGATTTCCACAGATGCCCTCATAGATTTTCCTGAGGATGTAATCGGCGTCTGCAGGTCCAACGCATTTGAGAAGGGGGTAGGAGAATGACCTTCTATATAGACGTCCGTCCAGAAGGGTGAACTTGGAGGCTCTCCGTTTGAGCAGTCTGGCCTCCTCGCGATTGGCTGGGAGGGTGCCGTCCGTGAGGTAACAAACATAGGCGTCCATCCAAGTCGGCTCTTGGTAAGTGGGATGACCTCCTCTTTATCTTCGATACTGGGTCTCCCAAGTGCTCGATGTAGGCATCCCTCACGACACCGTCGATTGAGGTAGCCAAGCGGGAAAGAGTGTCGGCTTTGGCGTTCTCGTTCCGAGGGATGTAGCTGATGCTGAAGTAGTCAATGAAGAAATCAAGAGTCAGACCTTGTCCAGGTATCGAGCCATGGTGGGGTCCCGTGCCTCGTACTCTCCGTTGATTTGTCCAGACGAGTTGAAAATCGGTAAAGCCCTGAGATGCCTCACCTCGAGCTCCTGGGCAAGTCTTAATCCGACCAGCAGGGCTTCATACTCGGCCTGGTTATTTGTAGCTTTGAAGAGGAGTCGAAGGGCATACTCCACCTTCTCTCCCCCCGAACCCGCAAGGATAAGGCCGGCACCGCTTCCTTGGGAATTTAAGGCGCCGTCCATGTGGAGGATCCAAAATTCTCCTTCACCGTCCGGCTCGGCGCCGGGTCGCTCCGCGGAGATTTCTTCTGCTTGCTCCTCCGCCCAAATGCACTCGACCAGAAAGTCGGCCAGGACTAGGGATTTTAGAGCTGGCCTTGCCTGGAATGAGAGGTCAAATTCTCCAGCTTGATTGCCCATTTGGCAAGTCAGCCCAAGGTGTCGGACGAGTCAGAGTGGCCCTAAGGGGTTGGTCGTGAGCACCACAATTTGGTGAGCCTGGAAGTATGGCCGGAGGCATTGGGCGGAGACGGTCAGAGCGAAAATAATCTTCTCATCTTGGAGTATCAAACCTCAGCATTGTAGAGTACCTTACTCACATAGTAGATGAGCTTTTGGGTTCCGTCGATGTCAAGACACACTAGGACGGAGCTGACAGCTTCTGAGGAGGCGCGAGATAAAGGAAAAGACTCTCCCTGTCCTTTGGTTTTGACAGGAGTGGCAGGAAAGACAGGAATGTCTTCAGCCCCTCGAAAGCTTTCTGGCAGTCATTCGTCCATTTGAACCCATTGACTTTTCGCAAGGCTTTGAAGAAAGGTAGGCACCTTTCAGCTAATTTGGAAAGAAAACGGCTTAGGGCCGCCATCCTTCGATGAGCCCTGCACCTCCTTGCTGGTCGGCGGCCTCATGTCGAGGATGGCGCTGATCTTCTCGGGTTTGCCTCGATCCCTCGCTAATTCACCATAAAGCCCAAAAATTTGCCCGCCGTGACCCCGAAGGCACACTTCTTCGGGTTCAGCTTGACTTGGAAACGGCGAAGATTGTTAAAAATCTCCTCCAAATCGAAAACATGATCGAGGCGCGGGCACTCTTTGTCAGCATGTCGTCTACGTAGACTTCTATGTTCCAACCCAGTTGGTCTTGAAAGACTTTGTTCATCAACCTTTGATAAGTTGCTCCCGCGTTTTAAGGCCGAAGGGCATTACTTTGTAGCAGTAAATGCCCTTTTCGGTCACAAAAGAGGTGTGCTCTTCATCATCTGGATCCATTTTTATCTGGTTGTACCCAAAAAAAACATCCATAAAACTGAGAAGCTCATGACCGAATGTTGAGTCTACCAGCTAATCGATCCGGGGTAAGGGAAAACTGTCTTTCGGGCACGCCTTATTGAGTTCGGTGAAGTCGATGCAGATTCTTCAGCTCCCATTTTCCTTTCGAACCATGACTACGTTAGCTAACCATCTTGGGTAGTGCGCTTCCTAGATATGACCGGCAGCAACAGCTTGTTAACCTCCTCATCAATGGCTCACTGCCGCTTAGGAGCAAACTTCTCTTCCTTTGGCAAATCGAACAGTGTTTTGGATTAATGTTGAGTTTGTGAGTGATTACCTCTGGTGGAATGCCAAGCATGTCGAACACCGACCAGGCGAAGATGTCCGAGTTGGCCTGCAGGAAAGTCAAGAGGCGATCACGATCCTCTAAAGAGAAGTCTGCCGACTTACACCGTCCTGGCCGGGTCGTCCTCCAGTGGAAAGGTCAGTAACCGCTCGGCCGGCTTTCCTCCCTTGCTGGATTCCCTGGGGTCGAGTGCTGCTAGGGCCGGCTCGTCGTTCTAGGGACTTGAAGCCGTGTGGTAGTAGGGTGAGACCGGGCTGATCTCTCCTCGCATCTTGTCGATCCCATTGCTGGTAGGGAACTGCACGAGCAATCGCTTGGTGGAGATAACCGCATCAAGAAGGTTAAGGCCAGGTCGTCCAAGAATGGCGTTGTATGCCAAAGGTACCCGTACAACTAGGAACCTCACGACAACTGTGCTTTGACATGACGGTGTTCCGACCGTCACTGGTAAGGAGATTTCATCTTCTACCCTCACCGAGTCTCCGTGAATCCGACTAAGGGAGCTGTTACTGGCTGAAGAGAATCAACGGACAAATTCATCTTAACAAATGCATCGTAGGTAATGATATCAGCCGAGCTGCCACTATCAACTAGGATCCTCTTTACAGAATGTTTGGCAATCGTCATCAAAACGATGACGCCTTCATTATTTACATTTTCTACCCTGGCTGATTCCCTTTTGGGGATTACATTATCTAAATCCCCTCTCGGATGCTTAGACGAGGGGGCTACCCCCCAAGGCACCATTCCCGCTGTCCTCTCCGTAAGGGCATTGTCGATAGTAGCTTGGGCAGATGGGGGTCCCATGAGTGCCGACACCGCCGGGGGTGCTTTTTGGACATACTTTTTAGGTACCCCCGCTGAATGAGTTCTTCGATGGTGCGCTTCAGGCTGTAGCAGTTGTCGGTGTCGTGGCCGTAGTCTCAATGGAAACGGCAGTAACGGCTTTTGTCACAGGGAAGGCCTTTCTTCATAGGAGGGGGTCGCTGGAGGTAGGGCTCGCCTTCAATTTCCATGAGGATGTGAGAGCGAGGGTAAGGAGGGGCATGAGCTCGCTTTCCAAGGGGGTGAGACTTTGATGCCTGGTGTCCAGTCAGCGCGATGGCTCGGGCTTCCTAGGGCGAAAAGATCCGATCGGCTCGGGGCGAGTGGACTTTCGGCTGGATCCTCTCGCGGACTCCCGGCGGGTGAAGTCAGCTTCGTCCGCACTGATGTACTTTTGCGCTCGAAGGAGGTCGGAGTAGGAACTGGAGGGCTTCTTGTCCAGGGAAAAAGTGAAGCGGGAAGGGAGAAGTCCCTGCTTCAGTGCTAGGGTCGCCACTGCGTCGTCTAAATGGTAGACTTCGAGGGCAGCAGTTTTAAGCGGAGCCACGAAGTCCCGAAATGACTTCCCCTCCTGTCGCACAGAGGCTGTCCGCGACCCGTGGGATCCTTTGGCAAGCGTTGAAATGCACTAGGAACTCCTTTTCCAGCTCTCGGAAGGAATCAATGCTGTACGGGGACAAGAGTGCCAAGCGTGGGCGGCTTTCCATAGAGTGGCAGGGAAAGCCTTGCATAAGAGGGCGTCCGTAGCCCTTTGAACTTGCATAAGGGCTTTGTAGCTTTCCATAGAGTGGCAGGGAAAGCCTTGCATAAGAGGGCGTCCGTAGCCCTTTGAACTTGCATAAGGCTTTGTAGCTTTCAAGGTGATCAAGAGGATCAGTCGTACCATCGTACGGATCCAGTTGAGGGAGGCACAATCTAGAGGGGACATATTCCTCCAATATTCTGCTGGATAAGGAGGGCAGGTGTCATACTCCTCCTCCGACTGGTTATTGATTTTTCTGCTCCTCCGGTTGGTTGTTGATTTTTCTGGTAAGTTCTTCAAGCCATCGATGATACTCATCCAGATGCTCCTCCGTGCGACGGTTGATAGTTGGCATCTTCCTAGATGGCTCGGAAGATGAAGAAAAAGAGGAGGAAGAACATGGGGGGTGGTGCCTCTGCCTTGGCTCTTCCTGGTGCCGGGGCTTTAGAGAGGACCCGCTTGAGCCATGAGCAGGGGAGCGCGGCCTCTTAAGGGGCTCCCGACGATGCCATTTGGGAAAAGCACGACGGTGGCCAGTCTTCCGATGGAGGAGATCGTCCCCTCGCGGATTGCTGGCTGGCCAGCACAGCAGGCGACGATGCAGGCGGAGCAGGCTGATGCTGAGTGGCCATGAACTGCTGCTCTCGAAGTCCATGGATCATCGTGACGAGGGTTTGAACTTGTTGTGTGAGTGCTGCTAGCTGCTCAGCTTGAGTAGCCGCAGCTGGTGGTGCGCGAGCAATCGGAAGGTCGGCAGTAGGGAGATTGACCTCTTGCTGCCCCGTTGGTGGGAGGTGCCCCCCAGGTTAACTGGAGGAGGCATCCTGAGCCCGTGCCACCACCATTGCTTGATGAAGAGGGAGAGAAAAACTCATAAACAGGTGCTATAGAGTTCGTCTTCTCGACCCCTCCTTCCTGGTACGCCAATCTGTTGATGCTCGATCAGTGGAATCAGACATCAGGAAAAGTGCTGACTGCCGACGGGATCTTCTCCAGAATAGACAATCTGCAAGAAGTCCTAAGACCGGAGGAAGCTCCGGTAGGGATCCTCCTATGCCGAAGTTAGTAACTGAGGTCACAGCAAAAGGGGAGCTCAACAGAGCTCCTTAGAGGCAGAAAAAGCTTCGGGAGTTAGAGTTTTTCTAGAGTTTTTGTTGGATGCCCGTAGACACTTGGGTTCACCTCCCTTAATTCTGAATTCTCTTACCTTTTATAGGCCATTGACACCCGTCTGGGGATTAGCCACGTGGAGTTCCGTGAAAAGAATGTTCGCGAGGCACGTGGGAATTACGTGAATGGGAGCTGGTCGGTGGGCTCCGCCCATCAGAAACATAGGCCTGGCGGTTGGTGGGCTTGGTCCCATCAACTGCACGAGTCAGATGGTAGGTGGGCCTAGCTGTATCAGGCGGTACAGATCGGGCCGCAGGGGGCCGATTGGAGAAGTCGAGGCCGCCTCGGCCGACTTGGAGGAGTCGGGACTGCAGGGGGCCGACTTGAAGAAGCCGAGGCCGCCTCGGCCGACTCGGAGGAGTCGAGGCCGCAGAGGGCCGACTTGGAGAAGTCGGGACCACCTCGACCGACTCGAAGGAGTCGAGGCCGCAAGGGGCCGACTTGAAAAAATCGGAGCCGTCTCGGCCGACTCGAAGGAGTCGGGGCCGCCTCGATCGACTCGGAGGAGTCGGGGCCGCAGGGAGCCGACTTGAAGAAGTCGGGGCAAGCGCGTCTGTCAGCTCCCGCTCATGTCGTTGGCCAAATTTGCCGTTATTGTCCTTATGGCACCATCGACCACATCAGGGACCACTTGGACTCAACTGGCTTTCTACTTTTTTTCGTTTTTCTGGACTTGAACTAGGCAATATTATTCAAATGACTAGGAACTTGGCACTGATGATCCAAGTCATTGGATATGATCTACAGTTCTTAAATTATTTCCAATCAAAAAGCCATATGATTTGAAGATCTCTAGTCTAAGCATCTAATAATCAAAGAACATGCTTCATTTTGTTGCTGCCAAATTACGTTCCTCGAACGGGATACCTGCAAGAAAGTCTCCTCCTCAACGGGGTACCTGCAAGAAAGTCTCCGGGGACCGGTTACACCGGTGGGGACCCTCCGACGCTCAAGTAAGCAACTTGGGAACAGTGAAGAAAGAGCTAAAGGAATTAGCTAGAGAGCTTGAGTTCAGATCCTTTCTCTTGTTGCGAGTGAAAGTTCTTATACCTGTTCGGAGATCCCTCTTTCCTGCTTTTGGAAGATGATTGATTCTGTGATGTTATTGTTTGGTAGTGGACAGACGGCAAGGCTGACAAAGACAGGTCACAACCAACACTGAGCATGTTAGAAGTGTCCCGCCCTGCTAGCCCTCTGCCAAGCGCGGCGCCACAAGTGGCAGACGAGCCTAATCATGTCAGGCGTGCATTGTAACGGGTAATGGCCACACACGATTGCAGATGGTTAGTGGGCCACATGGCAGTGTCGGGCGGTTCAAGGTCGAGGGGACCTGGGGTCCGAGGTCGAGGGGACCCAGAGTCCGAGGCCGAGTTTGAGGCCGAGGGGACCCATAGTCCGAGGCTGAGGGGATCTCAGAGTTCGAGGCAGAAGGGGTCTCGGAGTCCGAGGCTGGGGTTCCATCAGTTGCTTCTTCTGTCAACCCTAACATGCTCGATCAGCAACATCAGATGCCCTCTTGCCCTTGAGACAATGCGGGCCCACTCCCTGCCCGGCAAAAGAGGTGTAAAAACCTTGAGGTGGCTGATCCCGATGCGTCGCCAATCATGGAGGGGCGGTGTCCTTAGAGACAATGATTCCTTAGTGCAGGTGATATGGGGCATCGTGATGCCACTGCCCCTATCAACCGTTAGATCTGTGAGAATCCTTCTTGAAACAAGAGTCCTTTTGGATCCCACGAAAAAAGCAACCGTCATCATTGCCATCATGGTGCTGACGTTACCGATGCTTTGCGATTGGCCAAAGGCAGAGCACTACGCGCACTAAGCGCCTGTCGAGGCGATATCGCCTAAGGTGGGCGTCCACGTGGCTGGCTGGACTAAGCGAGATAATTCGAAACTGGTGTATAGCCGAGGGGGGAGATCTGAACCTGATATTCTGCTTCTGAGATCTTCGTCTTCCTTCCCGAGCTCACACCCCACCCGAGCCTTCCTCCTCTGAATCTCGTCGTTCTCCTCGCCGCTCTTCCCGCTTTATTCAGGTTAGTCCCTCCGATCATTCCATGCTTTTCTCCCATGGCCTCTTCACCGTCTTGGTCTTCCTCCGCCCCACCAGAGGATCGATTTTCCTCCTCGCAACAGCGAACCTCTCCATCTCCCCCACATTCCTGGTCTTCTTCTCCTTCCTCTGAGGACCTCGTTCCTCTGTCCCAACAGCGGATCGCCGGGCGAGCCCCCACCAGGGGTCGTCCGGCGGCCACCGGTCCCTCATCTAGGGTGGGGGCGGAATCCCCGGAAGGAGCAGCCTCCACCATAACCGGCTAAGAGTTAGCAAACATTTGGGCCCGCTACCATATTCCGAGCAAAGTCCGACTGTTCCTTCCTACTCCCAATGATAGGGTGACCTCCTTCCGGCCTAGTAGAATCGCCATTTACGAAGTATCCCTCAAGGTAGGTCTTCGCCCGCCCTATCATCTCTTTTTCAACAATCTCCTCGACCAATACTCCCTAATGCCCACGCAGTTGGTCCCGAATTCCGTTCGGGTCATCTGCAACTTCATAGTGTCGTGCCACCTTCAGGGCATAGAAGCTAGGGTTTCACTTTTCCGCTGCCTTAACACCCTCCGCCAACAGTCGGGCTGGTGGCTGTTCCAGCCTAGGCCCGACCGAACCCTTAAGCTAGGTCTACCTTCGTCTGTCAAAGGGTGGAAGATCCGATTCTTTTTTGCCGACCTTGAGGGGGTGAGGCCGAGGTGAGGAGACCCAGACACGAGGCCAAACAAGGGTCAGTCGGTGGCCCCAAGGGACACGGAGGCGCTCAGGCAGCTGCTTACTGCCGTGATCCCCCGCTACAACCAGCTCTTGTCGGAGGAGAATCTCTGGCTCACGGGTGTCTCCTCGAGCGGCGGTAAGCAGCTGCAGGCCCTTCCTAATCCTTCATTTGTTTCTTCCCCTTTTTTCGGCCCTTATATCTCGGCCCTTAACTTGTGCAGTTATGAAGATACCGATCCATGTCACGAGGAGGGCGGCAGTCAAGCGGAAAAGGGCCATCGATGGCACCGAGGGGCCAAGGGGGAGGCCGCGAATTCGGACTTCGAACCGGTCCCCTCCTCCCTTGGAGTGCAAATCTCAGGAGGACCGAGAGCCCACCCCCGCCATCGAGCTCACAACCGACACTCTGCCGGAGGGAGCGAGGGTCGAGGCAGTTACCGCACCAGCCAAGCCCACCACTTCGGCCGCGGAACCGGCTCACTTGGAAGTAGGGCCAAGCCCAGACGAAGGCCCTTCCGCAGGGGAGCGAGTGGAGATAACCCAATGGCAGCAGGGCCATCGGTGGACGAGGTGTCGTCAGCCTCTGGCACGGCACCCACGGCACCGAGATCGGCCGAGACCACAAAGGGAGGCGAGGCCGGGGCAATCCCCTCCCAGCCTTCGGTGATGAACCATGGCCGCAGGGCGGAGCAGCTGATCTCCCAAATTTGCCTGCTAGAGTTCCAGGGGGAGCTCCACTATCAGAGGGCCTTAGCTTTCTTCCGAGAAGCCTTCGTGGCTCATATATGGGCTGCAGGGAGCCGACTTGGAGAAGTCGGGACAAGCGCATCTGCCTACTCCCGCTCATGCCATTGGCCAATTTTACCATTATTGTCCACGTGGCACCATCGGCCACATCAGATGACCTCCCGCTCCTGAGCGCAAAGGGCCACGCGTTCGCTGACCCTTGGGCGAAAGGAGCATGAATTTGGAAATAATGGCAAACTGTCACACGCCCTTAATTGTCGGAAGTGCGGCGTGCTCTCTCGAGACGATGTCGCTTCGAAAATCTTCCGTAATCAAGCGGGAAGGTAGCGGATGACGTCAGCGCCGAGCGCACCAAGGGAATGCCTCTCGAGGGATGGGAAAAAGGCATGCGCCATCATTGCTTTACTATTCCCCACGCCTTGCCATTGGCCGAAAATCTCGTTCCCTAAGCAGAACCGAGGCGTTGCACCGGGCGCTGGCAGGATTATCGATAGTTGGACATCTGGTGCAGCGGTTGTAGTCCACACGGCGAGATTTCGGGTGAGGCGATTCAAAACTAGGGTATAAAACCGCCCCTCGCGCCTGATGGGGACCTTTATGCCATCATTGTCTTCTCTACTATTCTTCTTCTGAGCTCTAAGCCTTCAAAGCCCTAGACTTTCGGCCTTCGTCTTCCTCCTAAACACTAGGTTAGTTTCCCCCGTTTTGCTCCTTTTTTCGAAACCCATGGACTGTTGAGCCATTAGGGAGGGTAAGAGACCTATGGTGAGTTCCCCTCGCTCCTCTGATGAGGATGATGTTCCTTTGGTCCATCGTGTGCCTCGGTCGGTGGGCGAATCATCATCTGTGACCGTCCGATGGCGAGTGCCCAACGACCTTCTCGAGCGTCCCCGGTGAGAGCAAACCTTCCATCCCTAGCCCATCCGGCCCCTCCTCCGGCAGTCGGTCTGGACTCGACAGGGCCAGGGGGGTGGCTTCCACCATAACCCCTGGAGGTAGAAGACCTTTGGAATAGGTATAAGGTCCCCAGCTTTATCCGTCTGTCCGTGCCAAGGCCCGAGGACAGAGTAAACTCTGATCATCCCGATCGGGTTGCTCTGTACGAGTTCTTCAGGTGCGGACTGTGCCTACCCTTCCATCCTTTCTTTTTAAATCTGCTAAATAGGTATAGGTTAGTTCCCGCGCAACTGACTTCGAACTCGATTTGGATCATTTGTGCGTTTGTTATCCTTAGTTTTTTCTGGGGCTCAGAGGCTAGGCTTTCCCTGTTCGAGCATTTTACAAGCTCCGCCACCATAGCAAGGATGCGTGGTGGGTATTCATCGCTAGGCCAGGCCGAGCCCTTCCTCTTCGTCTTCTTTCTAAAGTCAGGGGATGAAAATCCTATTTTCTGTATGCCCATGTGGAGGGGGTAAGGGCCAATTGGAGAGAACCCGATGTCAACCCCAACAAAAACTCCACCATGGACGAGAGGGATAGAGAGCTCTTCGACCGCCTGACATCCTCTGAGATCCCCTCCTATAAGGAATTACTGGCCGAGGAGAATCTCTATGAGGCCGAGCTGGCTCCGGCGGTTGGTGAGCGCGAGACCCATCCTTCTAGTCCCCGGCTTGGTATTTTCTTTTACTAACTTTTGACCTTGTGCAGCAATGAAGGTGCCATCGAAAAACTGAAGGCAGCCTTGCGTAAAAGAGGCAGGAGGCTGGCGAGGAAGTGAGGCCGGCAAAGAGGGCGCGAGGGAAATCCCGAGCCAAGCCGGCCCAGGTTTTGGAGGCTCCTGCAGAGATGCCTCCAGCAGCAGCAGATCCTGCGGAGGAGCCGAGTAGGAGGGCGCCGACGAGGCACCGGTGCGAGAAGTGGCCCCTAGTTTGGCTAGGGTCGGAGCAGAGGAGGGGGGCCAGCCGACCCCGCCTGTCAATGCCGGAGAAGAAACCCCAGCTGCTGCCGAGCTGATAGTGGTGGAGTTGGATCCCAAGGATGGGATCCCTACCGCCACGGAGCCTGCTGAGGCGGGGCAGGCAGATAATGAAGATGGACCTCCGGCTCCTCCGAGCCGAAGTGGGCTCCCCCAACGGTCAGAGAGGGGGAGGCGACGACAGCGGCGACTGATGCCGAGGCAGGAACGGCCAGTGAAGACGAGGTCGAGCCGGGAAACTCACCACCACCGACAACACGTTCCTCAGTTCGATGAGCTGTTGGAAAGGTGTCGAGGCAACCTCCACGGCCGGCGCCAAGACTGTCTTCAATGGAGGATGCCGGGCAGGCAGAGCACCTGCTGGGAAGACTATATCAGCCACAGTTCCGCACGCAGCTGCGCCAACAAAGCGTCACCGGGGTCCTCGACATGACCTTCGTGTCGGCACTCCAGGTAACTTTCGCTCATGTTCCCTTTACATTTGCTTGATACGATGTGTAGCTGACAAGCTGATTTGTGCAGATGGCCAACAGGATCCTCGTCCTCCATGATTCAATGGTTCGGACGTGTGACACACTCATGCGTTCTCAGGAGAGGGTGGACAAATTCTGAGGTCAATGCAAAGAACTGACCGAGAAATTTACCCGGCAACTGGAGGAAGCCAAGGTCCGGGAGAATGACCTAGGCGACAAACTCATCGCGGCCATAGCTGACCGAGACGAGTGGCGGGCCCGGTTCAAGGAGGCAGAGGGCAAGGCGGCTGTTAAGCACGGTCGGGCCTTCGTGTCAGAAGCCAAGATGGCCGTCGTCTCGGCCAGACTGCAATCGACCGAGGAGAGGATGGAGGAACTGGTCTGCCAGCTCAAGGATGCCGAGGACCGGGCTGATGCGGCGATGGTCAAGACTCATGCCACTGTGGGGAGGGCCGCCACGGTGGAGATGGCGGCACAAGAGGCAGAGCATAGGCGGGCCGAAGCTGTGGCCCATGCTTGGGATGCCGGGGCCCGAGCTAAGGAGGCCAAGAGCCGGGCCTAGGCAACTGAAGTGCAAGTCTGGGAAGCCGATGCCCGGGCCAAAAATGCCGTCGTCGAGTTTCGAGGATCGTCGGAGTTTAAGTAGGAAGTGACCGAGGCCAGCATCGATGCCTATGCACAGGGCTTCAACCAATGCAAGGCGAAGGTGTCAGAGGTCTTTGGAATCAGTAGCTCTGATCTTGAAGCCATCCAGCCCGATGACCTGGACGATGAGGGGTCGGAAGGGGACGTGGCCCAGAGTCGGGGCCTGGTGGACCCTAGATTAGGAACTCTTTGTATCATTTTCTTTTCTTTTTAACCAACTTCGAGTCGGCTCTTGTAACTGCCAAAGAGATTAATAAAAAGGAAAAGTTCTTGCTTAAAAGTTTCTCCATTCTTTGCAACTGTTTCACGTATCCCGAAATTCCATAGACTTAGGCCCGGTAGTGAGCGACCACTGCTTTCTTGCTTCTGAAACAGATCCACAGGGGCTCGCGCTGTCGGCTAAGTCCATTGCACATTAGGCACCCGGCCAGGCGGACATAGTATATTACTGCCAGCTGTAGAAGACTTGGACGCATTCAGGGGGCCCTTTAGATCTGCCTTAGGGGCTCGCAGTCTGACCCGAGAAATTACTTTGGTGGGTATGCGGCAGCTAGACTCACAAACCACCTCGGAGGTTTACGTATCAATCCGAGGGACGACTCGATCGGTACGGGGCCGTTAGAAACTTGAACCGACTCGGGGGCGTCCCTTAGCCGGCGTTCCATTAGACGCGATGCTAGCGAGCTCCTTTAGAACCGCCTCGGGGGTTTGTGTGCCGGCCCGAGGGACGACTCGATCGGGTACGGAGCTGTTAGAGACTTGAACCGACTCGGGGGCATCTCCTAGCCGGACCGAGTGGTGTCTCATTAGCCGCGATGCCAACGACTCCTTTAGAACCGCCTCGGGGGTTTGTGTGTTGGCCCGAGGGTGACTCGATTGGGTACGGAGCTGTTAGGAACTTAACTGACTCGGGGGCGTCTCCTAGCCGGACCGAGTGGTGTCCCGTTAGCCGTGATGCCGACAAGCTTCTTTAGAACCGTCTCGGGGGTTTGTATGCCGACCCGAGGAGCGACTCGATCGGGTACGGAACTGTTAGGGACTTGAACCGACTCGGAAGCATCTCTTAGTCGGACCGAGTGGTGTCCGTTAGCCGCGATGCCGACGAGCTCCTTTAAAACCGCCTCGGGGGTTTGTGTACCGGCCCGAGGGGCGACTCGATTGGGTACAGAGCTGTTAGGGACTTGAATTGACTCGGGGGCATCTCCTAGCCGGACCGACTGGTGTCCCGTTAGCCGCGATACCGACGAGCTCCTTTAGAATAGCCTCGAGGGTTTGTGCCGGCCCGAGGGGCGACTCGATCGGGTACGAAGCTGTTAGGATTTGAACCGACTCAGGCGTCTCCTAGCCAGACCGAGTGGTGTTCCGTTAGCCGCGATGCCGACGAGCTCCTTTAGAACCACCTCGGGGTTTGTGTACCAGCCTGAGGGGCAACTCGATCAGGTACAGAGCTTTTAGGGATTTGAACCGACTCGGAGGCGTCTCCTAGTCGGACCGAGTGGTGTCCCATTAGCCGCAATATCGACGAGCTCCTTTAGAATCGCCTCGGGGTTTGTGTGCCGACCCGAGGGACGACTCGATCGGATACGGAGCTGTTAAGGATTTGAACCGACTCGAAGGCGTCTCCTAGCCGGATCGAGTGGTGTCCCATTAGCTGTGATGCCGATGAGCTCCTTTAGAACCACCTCGGGGGTATATGTGCCGGCCCGAGGGACGACTCGATCGGTACAGAGCTGATAGGGACTTGAACCGACTCGGGGGCATCTCCTAGCCGGGCTGAGTGATGTCCCATTAACCGCGATGCCGACGAGCTCCTTTAGAACTGCCTCGGAGTTTGTGTGCCGATCCGAGGGACAACTCGATCGGGTACGGAGCTGTTAGGGACTTAAACCAACTCGAGGGCGTCTTATAGCCGGACCGAGTGGTGTCTCGTTAGCCCGATGCCGACGAGCTCCTTTAGAACCACCTTGAGGGTTTGTGTGTTGGCCCGAGGGGCGACTCGATCAGGTACGGAGCTGTTAGGGACTTGAACCGACTCGGAGCATCTCCTAGCCGGACTGAGTGGTGTCCCGTTAGCCGCAATGCTGACGAGCTCCTTTAGAACCGCCTCGAGGGTTTGTGTGCCGGTCCGAGGGGCGACTTGATCAGATATGGAGCTGTTAGGGACTTGAACCGACTCGAGGGCGTTTCCTAGCCGGACTAAGTGGTGTCCCATTAGCCGCGATGCCAACGAGCTCCTTTAGAACTACCTCGATGGTTTGTGTACCGGCCCGAGGGGCGACTCGATTGGGTACGGAGTTGTTAGGGACTTGAACCAACTCAGAGGCGTCTCCTAGTCGGACTGAGTGGTGTCCCGTTAGCCGCGATGCCGACGAACTCCTTTAGATAACAAGTCCTCATGTGCAGGGGTGAGTCGGGAGTAATGTCGAAGAAACCCTTTATTGCCAATCATGAGGGGAAACATTATTGATAATATTGTGAAGGTTATCCGCATTCCAAGTACGTGGTATGGGTCGCCCGTTGAGCTCTTTGATTTGGTATGATCCCTGATGAAGCGTCTCGGTAACTCGGTAGGGACCTTCCCAATTAGAAGATAGTTTGCCCTCCTCCGTTGGTTTAGACACCTCTGCCTTTCTGAGGACTAGATCTCCGGGGCGGAACACCTTGGGACGCACCCGGGCATTATAATATTTGGCTGCTCGCTGGCGGAAAGTTGCCATCCGTAGCTGCGCTCGGTCGTGCGTCTCATCGATGAAATCAAGGTTGGCTCTCAATAGTGTGGGGTTATCTTCTTCGTTGTAGGACTCCACCCGTGGCAGGTCGACCTCGACGGGGATAACAACTTTGGACCGAAACGAGACTAAAAGGGGTCTCGCCCGTCGGAGCCCTTGGAGTCGTATGATATGCCCACAGTACGCTGGAAAGCTCTTCTACCCATCGGCCTTTGGAGCCATCCAGTCGGGTTCCGAGTCCCCGGAGGATGGTTCGGTTCATAACCTCGGCCTCCCCATTGGTCTGCGGGTGGCCGACGAGGTAAGCCGGTGGCAAATGTTTAACCCGGCACAGAAAGTCTTGAATGCAACGTTGTCGAATTATCGGCCGTTATCAGAGGCGATGGTGTGGGGCAGGCCGAAACGACATAGGATAGATTTCCAGAAAAAGGCCTTGACTTTGCTTTCGATGATTTTGGCTAATGCTTCGACCTCAACCCATTTGGTGAAGTAGTCAATGGCGACAAGCAAAAATCTCCGCTAGCCTGAAGCCAGGGGAAACGGTCCGAGGATATCCATTCCCCATTGGGCAAAGGGCCATGGTGCCGAAAGCAAACTCAGCGAGGTGGATGGCTGACGCTGGATATGCGCATGCCGTTGGCAGTCGTCACATTTTTGAACTAGCTTGGCGGCGTCCTCCCTCATGGTGAGCCAAAAGTAGCCTTGCGGAGGGCCTTTTGGGCCAGCGATCTGCCCCCAGGTGATTTCCACATATGCCCTCATGGATTTTCTGAGGATGTAATCGGCATCTGCAGGTCCAACACATTTGAGAAGGGAATAGGAGAATGACCTTCTGTATATCGTCCAAAAGGGTGAACTTGGAGACTCTCTATTTGAGCAGCCTGGCCTCCTCGCGATTGGCTGGGACGGTGTCGTCCGTGAGGTAACGGACGTAGGCGTCCATCCAAGTCGGCTTTTGAGTAAGCGGAAGGACCTCTTTATCTTCGATACTGGATCTCTCCAGGTGCTCGATGTAGGCATCCCTCATGACACCATCGATTGAGGTGGCCAAGCAAGAAAGAGTGTCGGCTTTGGCGTTCTCGCTCCGAGGAACGTAGCTGATGCTAAAGTAGGTCAATGAAGAAATTAAGAGTCGGACCTTGTCCAAGTATCGAGCCATGGTGAGGTCCCGTGCCTCGTACTCTCCGTTGATTTGTCCGAAGACGAGTTGAAAATCAGTGAAAGCCCTGAGATGCCTCACCCCCGAGCTCCTAGGAAAGTCTTAATCCGACCAGCAGGGCTTCGTACTAGGCCCGGTTATTTGTAGCTTTGAAGAGGAGTCGAAGGGCATACTCCACCTTCTCTCCCCCCGGACCCGCAAGGATGAGGCCGGCGCTGCTTCCTTAGGAATTTGAGGCGTCGTCCACATGGAGGATCCAAAATTCTCCTTCGCCGTCCGGCTCGGATCCAGGTCGCTCCTCGGAGATTTCTTCTATTTGCTTCTCCGCCCAAGTGCACTCGACTAGAAAGTCGGCCAGGACTTGGGATTTTAGAGCCGGCCTTGCCTGGAATGAGAGGTCGAATTCTTCCAGCTTGATTGCCCATTTGGCAAGTCGGCCCAAGGTATACGGACGAGTCAGAATGGCCCTAAGGGGTTGGTCTGTGAGCACCACAAATGGATGAGCTTGGAAGTATGGCCGGAGACGCTAGGCGAAGACGGTCAAAGCAAAATAATCTTCTCAGTCTTAGAGTATCTAACCTCAGCATTGTGGAGTACCTTGCTCACATAATAAACGGGCTTCTGGGTTCCGTCGATGTCAAGATGCACTAGACGGAGCTGACAGCTTCTGAGGAGGTGGCGAGATAAAGGAAAAGACTCTTTTCGTCCTTTGGTTTTGACAGAAGTGGCGGGAAAGACAGGAATGTCTTTAGCCCCTCGAAAGCTTTCTGGCAGTCATTCGTCCATTCGAACCCATTGACTTTTCGCAGGGCTTTGAAAAAGGGTAGGCACCTTTTAACTGATTTGAAAAGGAAACGGCTTAGGACCGCCACCCTTCCAATGAGCCGTTGCACCTTTTTGCTGGTTGGCGGCCTTATGTCGAAGATGGCGCTGATCTTCTCCGGGTTTGCCTCGATCCTTACTGAGTCACCATAAAGCCCAAAAATTTGCTCGCCGTTACCCCGAAGGCACACTTCTTCGGGTTCAGCTTGACTTGGAAACGGCGAAGGTTGTTAAAAGTCTCATCCAAATCGGAAACATGGTCAGAGGCGCGGGCACTCTTTGTCAGCATGTCGTCTACATAGACTTCCATGTTCTGGCCCAGTTGGTCTTGAAAGACTTTGTTCATCAACCTTTAATAAGTTGCTCCTGCATTCTTGAGGCCGAAGAGCATTACTTTGTAGCAGTAAATGCCCTTTTTGGTCACAAAAGAGGTGTACTCTTCATCGTCTGGATCCATTTTTATTTGGTTGTACCCAAAAAAAGCATCCATGAAACTGAGAAGCTCATGGCCATATGTTGAGTCTACCAGCTGATCGATCCGGAGCAAGGAAAAACTATCTTTTAGGCACACCTTATTGAGGTCGGTGAAGTCGATGTAGATTCTTCAGCTCCTATTTGCCTTTCGGACCATGACTACGTTAGCTAACCATCTTGGGTAGTGTGCGTCCCGGATATGACCGACAGCAAGCAGCTTGTTAACCTCCTCGTCAATGGCTCTCTGCCGCTCGGAAGCAAAACTTCTCTTCCTTTAGAGGATCGGACATGCTTTGGATCAATGTTGAGTTTGTAAGTGATTACCTTTTGTGGAATGCCGGCATGTCGGACACTGACCAGGCGAAGATGTCCGAATTGGCCCACAGGAAAGTCAAGAGGCGATCACGATCCTTGAAAGGAGAAGTCCACCGACTTGCACCGTCCTGGCCGGGTCGTCCCCCAGTGGAAAGGTCAGCAGCCACTCCGGCTAGCACTCCTCCCTTACTGGATTCCCTGGGGTCGAGTGCTGCTGGGGCCGGCTCGTCCTTCTGGGGACTGAAGCTGTGTGGTAGCAGGGTGAGATCGGGCTGATCTCTCCTTGCATCTCGCCGACCCCATTGCTGATGGGGAATGCACGAGCAGTCGCTTGGAGATAACCGCATCAAGAAGGTTAAGACCAAGTCATCCGAGAATGGTTGTATGCCAAAGGTACCCATACAACTAGGAACCTCATGACAACTGTGCTCTGACATGGCGGTGTTTCGGCCGTCACTAATAAGGAGATTTTACCTTCTACCCTACCGAGTCTCCCATGAATCCGACTAGAGGAGCCGTTACTGGCTGAAAAGAATCAACGGACAAATTCATCCTAACAAATGCATCGTAGATAATGATATCAGCCGAGCTGCCACTATCAACTAGGATCCTCTTTACAGGATGTTTGGCAATCGTCATCGAAACGATGATGCCTTCATTATTTACTCTACCATGGCTGATTCTCCTATGGGGATTGCATTATCTAAATCCCCCCTCGGATGCTTAGACGAGGGGGCTGCCCCCTAAGACACCATTCCCACTGTCCTCTCCGTAGAGGCGTTGTCGATAGTAGCTTGAGCAGGTGGGAGTCCCATGAGTGCTGGCACCGCCGGGGGTGCTTTTTGGACAAACTTCCCGAGGTACCCCCACTGAATGAGTTCCATGATGGCGCGCTTCAAGCTGTAGCAGTTGTCGGTGTCGTGGCCGTAGTCTCGATGAAAACAGCAGTAGTGGCTTTTGTCACGGGAAGGCCTTTCTTCATAGGAGGAGTAGCTGGAGATAGGGCTCGCCTTCAATTTCCATGAGGATGTGAGAGCGAGGGGCAAGGAGGGGCATGAGCTTGCTTTCCAAGGGGCAAGACTTCGATGCCTAGTGTCCGATCGGCGCGACGGCTCGGGCTTCCTAGGGCGAGAAGATTCGATCGGCTCAGGGCGGGTGGACTTCCGGCTGGATCCTCTCGCGGACTCTCGGCGAGTGAAGTCAGCTTCGTCTGCGCGGATGTACTTTTGCGCTCGGAGAAGGTCGGAGTAGAAGTTAAGGGGCTTCTTGTCCAGAAAAAAAGTGAAGTGGGAAGGAAGAAGTCCCCGCTTCAATGCCAAGGTCGCCACTGCATCATCTAAATGGTAGACTTCGAGGGCAGCAGTTTTGAATCGAGCCACGAAGTCCCGAAGTGACTCCCTCTCCTGCTATCGCACAGAGAAGAGGCTGTCCGTGACCCGCAGAATCTTTCGGCAAGTGTTGAAATGAGCTAGGAACGCCTTTTCCAGCTTTCAGAAGGAATCAATGATGTGCGGGGACAAGCGAGAGTGCCAAGCGCGAGCGGCTTTCCGTAGAGTGGCGAGGAAAGCCTTGCATAAGAGGGCGTCCGTAGCCCCTTGAACTTGCATAAGGGCTTTGTAGCTTTCAAGATGATCAAGAGGATCAGTCGTACCATCGTACGGATCCAGCTGAGGGAGGCGGAATATGAAGGGGACAGATTCCTCCAATATTCTGCGGGTATAAGGAGGGCGGGTGTCATACTTCTCCAGCTGGTTGTTGATTTTTCTGATAAGTTCTTCAAGCCGTTGGTGATACTCATCCAGACGCTCCGCCGCGCAGCACTGATAGTTGGCATCTTCCTAGATGGCTCGAAAGATGAAGAAAAAGAGGAAGAACATGGGGGGTGGCGCCTCTGCCTTGGCTCTTCCTGGTGCCGGGGCTTTGGAGAGGACCCGCTCGAGCCATGAGCAGGGGAGCGCGGCCTCTTAAGGGGCTCCCGATACCATTTGGGAAAAGCATGACGGTGGCTAGTCTTCCGACAAGGAGATCGTCCCCTCGGGACTGCTGGCGGAGCAGGCTGATGCTGAGTGGCCACGGATTGCGCTCTCAAAGTCCATGGATCATCGCAGCGAGAGTTTGAACTTGTTGGGTGAGTGCTGCTAGCTGCTCAGCTTGAGTAGCCGCAGCTGGTGGTGCGCGAGCAATCGAAGGGTCGACAGTAGGGAGATTGACCTTTTACTGCCCCATCGGTGGGAGGTGCCCTCCAGGGTAACTGGAGGAGGCATCCTAAGCCGTGTCACTACCATTGCTTGATGAAGAGGGAGAGAAAAACTCGTAAACATGTGCTATAGAGTTCGTCTTTTCTACCCCTCCTTCCTGGCGCGCCAATCTGTTGACGCTCGATCACTGGAATCAAACGTCGAGAAAAGTGCTGACTATCGGCGGGATCTTCTCCAGAACGGACAACCTGCAAGAAGTCTCGGGATCGAAGGAAGCTCCGGTAGGGACCCTCCGACACCCAAGTTAGCAACCGAGGTCACAGTAGAAGGAAAGCTCAAGAGAGCTCCTTAGAGGCAGAAAAAGCTTCGAGAGTTAGAGTTTTTCTAGTTGTTGGATGCCTGTAGACACTTGGGTTCACCTCCCTTAATTCCGAATTCTCTTACCTTTTATAGGTGTTGACACCCGTATGGGGATTAGCCACGTGAAGTTCTATGAAAAGAATATTCGCGAAGCACGTGGGAATTACGTGAGTGGGAGCTGGTCGGTGGGCTCTGTTCCATCGGAGACATGGGCCTGGCGGTTGATGGGCTTGGTCCCATCAACTGCGCGAGTTAGATGGTAGATGGGCCTGGCTGTATCAGACGGCGCAGGATAGGTGGTAGGTGGGCCTAGCAATGGTCAGACGATAGGTGGGCCTGGCTGTGTCAGGCGGCACAGGTCGAGCCGCAGGAGGCCAACTTGGAGAAGTCGGGGCCGTCTCGGCCAACTTAGAGGAGTCGGGCCGTAGGGGGTCGACTTGGAGAAGTCGGGGCCGACTCGAAGGAATCGAGGCCGCAGGGGGCCGACTTGGAGAAGTCGGGACTGTCTCGGTCTACTTGGAGAAGTCGGGGCTGCAAGGGGCCGACTTGGAGAAGTCGGAGCCGCCTCGATCAACTTGGAGGAGTCAGGGCCGCAAGGGGCCAACTTGGAGAAGTTGGGACCACCTCGATCGACTTGAAGAAGTTGGGACTGCAGAGGGCCGACTTAGAGGAGTCGGGGCCGTCTCGGCCGACTTGGAGAAGTCGGGGCTGCAGGAGGCTGACTTGGAGAAGTCGAGGCAAGCGTGTCCATCAGCTCCTGCTCATGTCATTGGCCAATTTTGCCGTTATTGTCCACATGGCACCATCGGCCACATAAGGACCTCTCGGACTCAACTGGCTTTCTACTTTTTTTTTATTTTTTTGGACTTGAACTAGGCAATATGACTATTCAAATGACTAGGAACTTGGCACTGATGATCCAAGTCATTGGATATGATCTACCGTTCTTAAATTATTTCCAATCAAAAAGCCATATGATTTGAAGATCTCTAGTCTAAGCATCTAATAATCAAAGAACATGCTTCATTTTGTTACCGCCAAATCACGTTCCTCGAACGTCGAGTAACGGAGAGCCTCCTCCTCAATGGGATACCTGCAAGAAGGTTGAATCCTCCCACTTGAATCTTCCTCCAAGATCCATCAAACTTTTTCTAACACCAGAATCACACATCAGGATTTTTTGTTCTAACTCTTTAAAATTTTAATCCACAACATATCGTTGTTGTCTTATTGTTTTTTTTTTTTAATCTGGTGAAAAATGTCCTCTGATTTAGAAGCTCAATTTAGCCTTCAGCCTATTGAATTCTAACACCTAGAATTCTGCCGTTCGATGAAAACCAAAGAGATACAACGTTTGGTTAATTCCGACGTTCAGTGAAAACCTGTGAATTCTAACACTTAGAATTCCAACATTTTGTTAATTCCGACATGTTCGATGAAAACCAAAAAGATGTGAATTCTAACACTTAAAATTCCATCGTCTGGTTAATTCAAAGAGACACATTAATTCCACATGAATTCTAATGCTTAGAATTCCAACGGAAACCGTTTGGAGAAGATTAAGTTAATATATTAAATTCGACATGAGAATTTAATCAAGTTATCTCATCATGTGAGATCCTTATGCGAGGGGTTTAGATTCGGGTTTTGGTTTAAGCTGATTTGAATTTATTGGACCGAACCTACATAGATCATGGTCATAGCCCAAATCAAATTTATCTAGTCCTGAATCTATTTAAATCCAAATTAAGTCTAATTTCAAATCAATATTTAAAATTAATTAGTCCTTCTAATAGACTTAAACCAAATTGAATCTTATTCACTTGTACTTAACCCAATTGAGATAATTCAATCAATCAAATTGATTAATTAAATCATACGATTCTCAATCGTTGATCAGCAAATAGATCATCCTAGGAAACTTCTATGCGTGTGACTCTTTAGGTTCGAACCTAAGCCAGTAGCATAGGAACAACTTTCTATACTAATCGATGTGCCCATCTAGCAATGGAACCCGACGTCCGAATAGGTCGAAAAGTTATCGAGCAAACTCCAAGAACCTTAAGAAACAGTTACCATATAATTCATCCTTTTGACCACAAATGCTAAGAATGGCTTAAGAGCCTGTCAACTCTAAAAAGCAAATCCATAAAGTGATTTCAACTTTAGTGATCATGTGACCTTCATATGAAGTGCCTTGGCCAAGGTCTTGCTAAATTGAAACAAAAGCATTTCTCCTTTTAACGGGATAGGTCAAATTCCATCTTGATCCATAATTGACTACCACAAGTACTTGACTGCACCCAGTAACCTTTCGTAGCTGGATTAGAAATCCAGATGGTCTAGCACCTAAGTACAATGAGTTGCTTGCAAGTCACCGGTTGTGATCTTCAAGTCTGAAGGATACTTATACCCATATCTTCTCGGATTAACTCTTGACAGTAGAGTATCCGGAAATGAGACACGTTCAGTGAAATGTACTCCTACACTTTCACCTGTATGTCATACCAGTGTCTCTACACTCCTTGGTTAAGAGGACAACCAACAAATATAATATACAACATCTTATAATTGATAGCACTATGGCCCTGTCATAGTATATCATTTGGTCGCGAACTCTTTTGAGGACCTTCAAAGATAAATCCTCCTTTATCGTGAAGAAGATCCTGAGGGCTTCATTACTTTTAGGAGTTTTAAGATGTTCTTGTAATGAATAAACTGCTAAATAACTTTTATTAATATATCAATTTATATGCTATTTACATTAGCACAATCATTAAATGACTGACTTTAGGATACAATTCCCAACAAACTCCCACTTAGCCTAAAGCCACTCATTACAGTATCTGATACCCATCTTCAACTTATAGTTGCCAAACTCCTTGATGCTGAGTGCTTTAGCAAATGGGTCACCTAAGTTTTCCTTTCCGTCAATCTTCTCAAGATTTATGTCACATCGTTCTATAATCTCTCGAATAAGATGAAACCGATGCAGTATGTGCTTGGTGCGCTAATGTGCTCGTGGTTCCTTTGCTTGAGCTATGGCACCAGTGCTGTCACTGTACAACAGGACTAGTCCATCAATGGAAGGTGTAACTTTTGCAGCCACACAGCTTCTTTCACAACATCTGATGCAGCGATGTACTCTGCCTCGCACACTGAATCTGCCACTGTATGTTGCTTGAAACTTTTCCAGAAAACAGCTCCACCATTTAGGATAAACACAAAACCCGATATACTTTTGCTATCATCATGATCTGATTGGAAACTAGAATCAGTATATCCAACAAGTTTCAAATCAGACTCTCCATAGACTAACCACTGGTCCTTAGTATTTCTCAAATACTTAAGGATTATCTTAACAACTTGCCAGTATTTTTCTCTGGATCAGATTGGTATCTATTTACTACTCCTAGTGAGTATGCCACGTCTGGTCTTGTACATGTCATGGTGTACATAATCGATCCAGTGCCGAAGCATATGGAATTCGGCTCATACGTTCTTTTTCATTAGGAGTTGTCGGACAATCCTTCTTAGAGAGATGAATTCCATGGCCTATCGAAAGATAGCCTTTCTTAGAATTCTCCATGCTAAACCTCTTTAGCACGGTGTCAATGTACGTAGATTAGGATAAACCAAGCATCCTCTTAGATCTATCTCTATACATCTTCATCCCTAGGATGTATGATGCTTCTCCCAGATCTTTCATGGAGAATTGTGATGATAACAATGTCTTTATTCCTTATAATGCAGGGATATCATTCCCGATTAAAAGAATGTCATTCACATATAATACAAGAAATATAATAACAGAACCGTTAGCCCATTTATAAATGCAAGGTTCTTCTTTATTCTTAACAAAGCCATAAGATTTGATCACATTATCAAATCGTATATTCCAACTCCTAGATGCTTGCTTAAATCCATAAATGGACTTATGTAGCCTACATACTTTAGACTCGTCTTCAGATATAAAACCTTCAGGCTGTATCATATACACCAGTTCTTCTAAATTATCATTTAGAAAAGCGGTTTTAACATCCATCTGCCAAATCTCATAATCTATGTGTGCTGCTATAGCTAGCATAATCTGAATGGATTTCAGCATTGCCACAGGAGAAAACGTTTCGTCATAGTCAATACCATAACGTTGACGATAACCCCTTGGCAACCAGACGTGCTTTGTAGGTCTCTACCTTTCCGTCTGCGCCTCTTTTCCTCTTGAAAACCAACTTACACCCTATGGGTTTTATCCCTTCGGATCGATTAACTAATGTCCATACATTATTTTCCTTCATGGAATCTGATGCGGACAAATCACCGGTGATGAGCGGCGGGTATACTGAGATTTATTGTGGGCTTCCAAATGGAGTGGAGAGGTCGTCTTCCTTCTTCGGAAACCTGCAAGAAGTCCCCGGCCGGTGTTCCCGGCGAGGACCCTTCGACGCTCAAGTTAGTAAACTTGTCGCTCAGTTCTCTAGTAGAGAGAGATCCCCCTTTTCTGTTGAGTTCGAGGACCTTTTATACCTGTATGGGAGGCTCCTTTCTTTTCGTTCTCCTTCGAACCATCGAATCTTCCTCGTTGGGATAAGCTCCTTTGAACGATGAGTGGTTAAGCTGTTGCTGGATAAGGGCCGCTTGTAGCGATAACTACCAGGCGTGCTAGCACTTGCTCATGATTTCGGCGAGCGAGGTATACGGTAACAGATCTCGAATCTCGGGATCTATTACCTGAGGCGGGTCATTGTGTATGCAAGAAAGGCACCAAGTTAGGGCCGAAGCCAAAGGTCGGAGCCGTCGCTGGAGGCCGGAGCCGTCGCTGGAGGCCAGAGCCAAAGGCCGTCGCTGGAGGCCAGAGCCAAAGGCCGAAGCCAAAGGCCGGAGCTGGTGGCCGGAGCCAAAGGCCGGAGCCAGCCAAGGCCAGAGCTAAGATTCCATCTCTGGGATTAGCTGTCACATCATTATTTCCAGAAATCGTGCAAAAGATTATAATACCACCAGAGGAGATAGTCAGCCGTATCAGATGCCCCCGCCCCTAAGATGAGTGAGCGCACAATCACCAGCGAAAGGGGTGTTAATATCCACCGGCAGCTGACTTTTGCGCCATCATTTCGTCTGTTCGGGCTGTTGGGATTAGAGAAGATTTCCTTAAGTAATGAGTCGTAAAAAGGCAAGCGTCATCATTGCGGTAAGGCCACCGCCATCTCTCTATTGGTGGAGCTTTTCATGTTTTTTGCGCCGATAGGCCGTCGAAGCGGCTTCCATTTGAAGGTGGACACATGGCCAGACCGGACGGCCACGGGATGATTTGAAATGGGGCTATAAAAAGAAAAAATCGTCCTTATCTTCCATTCTCCCTTCTCTTACGCTACCGCTTCCTCCCGAGTCTGCAAGCGTCCGTCCGCCTCCCGTGTTTGTTCTCTCCTCGTGCTCCTTCAATCTTAGCTCAAGTTTTTCAGGTTAGTCTCCATGGCTTCCTCGCCCTCTTGTTCTATTTTCGATTTCGAGGGTCGTTCCCCCACTCCTTCTCAGCCTTCCGCTTCCCTACCAAGCCAATGGTCTACCCCATCCTCCGACCACTCCTCGCCGGAGCGACGGCCGGTCAGACGCCCAGTAGCCGAGTCATTTGACCGGCGGGCAGACCTTCGCCCGGAGCCGTCCGACAGCTGCTGGTCCTTCCAGCGCTGTCAAGGAGTCCCCCGAGGGGACTGCTTCCACTATGTCTGCTCAAGGCATAGTAAACCTACGAGTCAAGTATAGTTTTCCGCCAAACCTACGTCTGTCCTACCCTGCTCCTGATGACAGGGTAACCTCTTTCCGTCTCGAAAGAGTTGCCTTGTACGGAGCCTTCTTTAAGGCAGGACTTCGACTACCTATCCACCCTTTCATCCTTAACCTTCTGGACCGATATTCTCTAACACCTTCCCAGCTAGTCCCTAACTCGATCCGAACCATCGTTGGCTTTCTGGTTCTCTGTCACCTGCAAATCATCTCCTTATTCCGCAGTTTTTATACCCTTCGCAAGCAGTCAGGTTGGTGGTCCTTTACTCCTAGACCCACTAGGATCCTTAAGTTGTACCTTCCCACCTCCGTTAAAGGATGGAAGGATAAGTTCTTTTATGCTGATATCGAAGGGGTGAGTGGAAGCTGGGGGACTCCCAACATTGACGCCAATAGGGATTCTTCTATCCTCCCAAGGGATCGAATGGCATTCGGACAGCTTCTAACTGCCGATGTCCCTCGATGCAATAAGCTTCTGGTCGATGAAAACCTTCGTCTCGCCAGCCTAATCCCTTCTGGCGGTGAGCACTTGATTACTCACCCTTTTCCTTCTTTCTTCCCCTCTTTTTTTTTACTCATCTCCTATTTTTATAGGGATGACGCCATCGCTTTGCGAGCTCAGGCAGGCGGTTACTAAGAAGAGGAAGGCAATGGGGAATGAGTCCCTCGCTGAAAGGAGGGCCGTCGCCAAAATTCCAAGGAGGGCCGACGCGGGAGGGGCTGGAGGGGCCAGAGTTGTGAAGCCCCCCTGTGCGCTAAGATTTTGAAGAAGGCCGACGCTGGAAGGGCCAACGCTGGGGGGCCAATGCTAAAAAGGCCAAAGTTGTGGATCCCCCGCGCGTGCGCAGGCGGCAAGAGCCCGAGCCGACGAGCCCGCCAGGAAAGACACGGTAAGGGCCGAGGCCAACGAGGAAGTCGGGCGGAGCCAAGTAGGAGAAAGAAGATCACCTTCAGTTCCGGCTCCCCCTCCTATCATTTTGCTCGATCCTTCTCCAGAGCAGGTCGTAAAAGCACCGTCACCCCCGCCCGAAGCCGTGGAGACGGAGCAGATCCCTGCAACAATAAGGCCAACTCTAGTAGTTATCATGCCCCCCATATGGGCAACAACCGAAGCGCCTCCACCAGCCAAGGGCCGAAGGCAGTAGAGTCGGAGGCGGAATCCTCCCCCACTGCCCCTGTGCCAGTGGAAAGGAGGGGCGTCGACCCTTCCTTCCAATCACTTTTGGCGAACCACAGCCGCTGGGCTGAGCGGGCATTGGACGAAGCATCTGTGGTAGAGGTGCAGGAGTTTCTCCGACATCAGGGGAGGGCCACCTTCTTCCGCGAGGCGTCTGTGGCACATCTTTGGGTGAGCTTTGCCCTATTATCATTTTCGCCTTTGTTATATTTGTTTTGTTTTTTAACATTGACATTCCGTCCATGCACTGAACTCTCTGATCGCCATGAGGGACCTTTGGACCCTGAGCGATGCTGCCCTCGACCAGTCGCGGGAGGAGATGCTATCACTCCAGACTATGGCAGAAAAGGCAGAGATGGCCTTGGAGGATACCCGGGCCACCTTAAAGGACAAAGTCGAAGCCATCCGGCTGAGAGCTGAGAAGGCAGAGTACGCGCTGGAAGTTACCCAGCGTCGTGCGGCCAACGAGCTGGATAACGCCCAGGCGGCCGAAGAGAAACAAAGAATGGCCGAGGAGAGGCTGGAGGCAGCGAAATCAAAATATGCATTTTGAAGAACCGATTGGATTCCACCTCCATTGAAATAGATGCAGTCAAAGAGGTCGCCCGCCAGTCCGACGCCAAGATTGCCGACTTGGAGGCGGCGGTGACTGAAGCCAAGAGGGGGCCGTCGAGGCCGATAAAAAGGTCACGGAGGCCGAGCGGAAAACCCTCGAAGCGGAGAAAAGAGCTGCAGAGGCTGTAGAGGATTTTAGGAGGTCTAAAGCCTTTAGTAAGGAACTAGCCAAATCAACGGCATTCGCTTACGAGGCTGGCTTCCAAGACTGCAAGGAAAAAATCCAAGAACTCTACGACCTCGAGGGGATTGAAGAGTTGGAGCCAATGAAGTCCCTGAAGATGACGATCTGGCCCCAAATGACCCTTAGTTTTTTTTTTGTATTGCTCCAAGCTCGACTCAGATCGGCAATTTTGTAGACTTTTAGCCATCAATGAATATTTTAATTCTCAACAATTGTCTTTGGTTATAATTAGCTTTGGCTGTGTGAGTTGTCGCGGATCAACAACCAATGGCTGAAGAGCACGATTCCTATCTGCTAGGAAACTGATGCGGGATCGATTTCGGTTGTAGAGACAAAAGTTGAGAACTGCAGGTAGTATAAGACCCAAGTGTCGACGCGGGGCCAGGCCTAATTGCCGACGCAGAGCCGGTCTTTGGTGCCAACGCGGAGCCGGTTTCTAGTGCCGACACGGAGCCGGCCTTTGGTGCCGACGCGGAGCCAATCTTTGTTGCCCACGCGGGGAGCCGGTCTTTGGTGCCGACGCGGGGCCGGTCTTTGGTGCCGATGCGGAGCTGGTCTTCATTGCCGATGCGGAGCCGGTCTTTGGTGCCGACGCGGAGCCGATTGCCGACGCGGAGCCGTCTTTGGTGCCGACGCGGAGCTGATCTTTGGTGCCAACGCGGAGCCAGTCTTCATTGCCGGCGCGGAGCCGGTCTTTGGTGCCGACGCGAAGCCGGTCTTAATTGCCGACGTAGAGCCGGTCTTTATTGCCGACGTGGAGCTGGTCTTTGGTGCCGACGCGGAGCCGGTCTTAATTGCCGGCGCAGAGCCGGTCTTCATTGCCGACGCAGAGCCGGTCTTTGGTGCCGGCGAGGCTGGTCTTTATTGCCGACGCGAAGCCGTCTTTGGTGCCGATGCGGAGCTGGTCTTTGATGCCGGCGCGGGGCCGTCTTTATTGCTGGCACGAAGCCGGTCTTAATTGCCGGCACGGAGCCGGTCTTAATTGCCGGCGAGGAGCCGTCTTCATTGCCGACGCGAAGCCGGTCTTCATTGCCGACGCGGAGCCGGTCTTCATTGCCGACGCGAAGCCGGTCTTAATTGCCGATGCGGAGCCGGTCTTAATTGCCGATGCGGAGCCGGTCTTTATTGCCAACGCGGAGCTGGTCTTTGGTGCCGACGCGAAGCTGGTCTTTGGTGCCAACGCGAGCTGTCTTTGGTGCAAAGCGTGATTACTCAAAAAATAATGCAAACATTTCGAACAGCAATCTGTCAAGTAGATTCAAATTAATGAAGTTAGCATATTACTGATAATACCGACGTAAATTGTCGGCGTTCCAGGTGCGAGGAAGCGGTCCAGCTCTTCAACTTTGCATGCCCCGTGATGAAGTTCCTCCTTGACACGGTACGGTCCTTCCCATTTCGGTGCCAGCTTGCCTCCCTCCGTTGGCTTTGATACTTCAGCTCTTTGCAGAACAAGATCTCCAGAGCGGAACGTCTTAGACCGTACTCGAGCATTATAGTATTTGGCCGCTCACTGACGAAAAGCCACCATGCGAAGTTGCGCTTGGTCTCGCAGTTCTTCTACTAAATCCAGATCGGCCCGCAGTTGGTTTGGGTTGCTCTCTTCGTGGTATAACTCTGTCCGGGGACTGGGGACTCCTATCTCCATCGGAATGACTGCCTCGGTCCCAAAGACCAGGCTGAAAGGAGTTTCCCCGGTGGGGGCTCGTGGCATCGTGTGGTATGCCCACAATACACTGGGGAGTTCCTCCATCAAACGCCCTTTGCAGCCATCTAGCCGGGCCCTGAGCCCTTGGAGGATGATGCGGTTGGTCACCTCGGCTGCGCCGTTGGTCTGGGGGTGCCCCACAGAGGTGAATCGTTGATGGATGCCCAAGCCGATGCAGAATTCCCGGAAGGCCGTGTTGTCAAACTATCGGCCGTTATCAGTAACGAGGGTGTGCGGTAGCCCAAACCGGCACACGATAGACTTCCAGAAGAAAGACCTTATTTTGCCCTCGTGATCTTAGCGAGAGCCTCCACCTCGATCCACTTGGTGAAATGGTCAACTGCCACCACTAGGAACTTGTTGTCCGGAGGCTGGAGGAAATGGTCCCAGGATGTCCATGCCCCACTGTGCAAAGGGCCAGGGTACGGCAGGGAGGTCAACTGGGACGCCAGTTGATGTTGAATGTTAGCATGGCGCTGGCAGCTGTCACACCTCTTAACAAGTTCGGACGCATCCTCCTTCATTGTCAGCCAGTAATATCCCTGCCATAGGGCTTTGTATGCGAGAGCTCTGTCCCCCAGATGGCTTCCACATATACCTTCATGTATCTCTCGCAGGATATAATTTGCTTCGGTGGGGCCGACACATCTAAGAACTGGGTATGAAAATGACCTCCGATAGAGCTTTCCCTCCATTATGAAAAATTTCGGGCCCGTCTTTTGAGTTTCCTGGCCTCGGCAGGGTCCTTTGGGAGGGTACCCTCGGTAAAGTACCGGACATAAGCGTCCATCCAGGAAGGCTCCTGCTCAACCGGTAGAGTTTCTCTTGATGCGTCAATACTCGGGGCTTCCAAGTGCTCTATATAAGCTCTTCCCAGCATCCCATCAGTTGAGGTGGCAAGATGGGATAAAGCGTCGGCTCTAGCATTCTCCTGTCAAGGGATGTAGCTAATGTTAAAGTAAGCTAAGAGAGAAGCTAGCGACTGCACCATACTTAGGTAGCGGTACATGATGGGATCCCTTGCTTCATATTTCCCTGCGATTTGGCCACGACCAGTTGGGAGTCGATGAACGCCCTAAGGCGTTTTACCCCAAGCTCTTGGGCTAATCTTATCCCAGACAGCAGAGCTTCATATTCCGCCTGATTATTAGTGGCTGGAAAGAGGAAGCGGAGTGCGCACTCGGTTAACTCCATCCAAGTTGGCCAAGATGAGGCCTGCTCCGCTCCCTTGAGAATTCGACGCCCCGTCTACATGAAGGACCCATTCATCATCACTGGTTCCAAGAGGCGGGGGGCTTGTGGAAGGCTCTTCGGGTTGCTCCTCTCCCTAGGTGCACTCAACCAAAAAATCGCAGGACTTGAGATTTCATGGCCGACCGAGGGCGGAAAGATATATCGAATTCCCCCAACTTGAGCGCCCACCTTGCCAATCGGTCGGAAGTATCCGGGCGAGCGAGAACTGTCTTTAGAGGTTAGTCTGTGATCACCGCGATCGGGTGGGCTTGGAAGTATGGCCGCAGGCGCTGGGCAGACACGATCAATGCGAAAACAATCTTCTCAATCTTCGAGTACCTGGTCTCCGCATCATGGAGCACCTTGCTTGTATAATACACCGGCTTTTGCATGCCATTGGTGTCCATGCGGACCAGCACAGAACTAACGGCTTCGGGAGAAGCCGCGAGGTATAGGAGTTCTTCTCCACCTGTTGGCTTGCATAGCAGCGGCAGGGTAGATAAAAATTCCTTTAGCCCTTCGAATGCCTTCTGACATTCTTTCGTCCATTCGAATCCATTGACCTTGCGGGCTCCGCCTTGAAGAAAGGTAGGCACCTTTCAGCGGACTTGGACAAGAAACGACTCAAGGCGGCCACCCTTCCCGTCAGGCGCTGTATTTCCTTCTTGTTGGTGGGAAACCTCATGTCCAAGATGGCTTGAACTTTGTCCGGGTTTGCCTCGATCCCCCACTGGGTCACCATGAAACCCAAGAACTTTCCGGCTGTCACCCCAAATGCACACTTGCGTGGGTTCAGCTTCATCTGGTACCGACGCAGGTTATCAAAAGTCTCCGTAAGTCAGCATGTCATCCACGTACACCTCCATATTGCATCATATCTGGCCTTCGAAGACTTTATTCATCAACCTTTGGTAGGTGGCTCCCGCGTTTTTCAGCCCAAATAGCATTACCTTGTAGCAGTACAACCCCTTCTCAGTTATGAAGGAGGTAGCCTCCTCATCCACCAGTTCATCCTGATCTGGTTGTACCCAGAGAAAGCATCCATGAAGCTAAGGACCTCATGACCGGAAGTAGCGTCCACCAGTTGATCGATCCGGGGCAGGGGAAAGCTGTCCTTGGGGCATGCCTTGTTGAGATCGGTGAAATCCACGCACATTCTCCAGCTTCCATTGGTCTTACGGACCATCACCACGTTGGCCAACCATTCGGGTAATGAACTTCCCAAATATGCCTGCAGCCGTCAACTTGCGAACTTCCTCGTTGATAGCTTTCTGTCTATCCGGAGCGAAGCTCCTTTTCTTCTGTCGGACCGGTCGACACTCTGGTCTGAGGTTGAGCCGATGGGTGATCACCTCCTCAGGGATGCCCGGCATGTCTGAGGACGACCATGCAAAGACGTCGGTGTTGGCACGCAAGAAAGTGAGAAGTCGATCGCGTGCCTCCTCTGAAGCAACGCCCCAACCTGGACGGTCCTTGCTGGATCATCCCCTAAGGGGAGGGTCAGGAAGTGCTCGGCTGGTTCTCCCCTCCTTCCCAGCTCCCGGGGGTCGAGCGGCTCAGAGGATATTGCCGACGCCGCTTCCAGTGGACTGGGAGACAAGTGATAGCAAAGCGGTGGCGGGCTTTGCTCTCCTTTCATTCCTCTGACTCCTTCGTCGATGGGGAATCTTACCAATAATCTCTTAGTGGAGATCACAGCATCTAGCAAATTCAATCCTGGTCTCCCCAATATAGCGTTATAAGCCAACAGGACTCGAACCACCAGAAAATTTATGACCACGGTGCTTTGACATGGAGGGGTTCCAGTAAAGCCCATTAGAGGCGTGGCGACGGGTCGGAGGGAAGACTTCAACAGATTCATCCGAACAAAAGCTTCGTAGCTCAAAACATCCACCGAACTCCCACTATCAACTAAAATTCTTTTTACAGGATGTTTGGCTATGGTCATAGACACAACGACGTTGTCGTCATGCTTATTAACTACCCCATCTAAATCCTTTCCAAAGAAAGGAATTACAGAATCTATTCCCTCTCGCTGTCTTTTTGAACCACCACCTGCCCCCAGGAAATCATAGCTATAGTCTTCTCCATAGGAGCGTTGTCCATGCCGGTCTGAAGTGTCGAAGGCACTGATGGACCTGGAGTAGGAAGATTTCCCCTTCGAACGAATTTGCCCAAGTGACCCTGCTGAACAAGCTCTTCAATGGCCTTCTTTAGATGGCGGCAGTCCTCGGTGTCATGACCATAGTCTCGGTGGTACCGGCAGTAAAGCTCCTTGTTGCGGGGGGTCCCAGACTTTAAAGGGGTCGGACACTTGAAATAAGGTTCCTCCTCGATTTCTAGTAGGATGTGAGATATAGGAGCTATGAGGGAGTGAATTGCTCCTTAGGAATAAGCATTTGTCGTCGGCGATCTGGGCGGTGAGGAGGCTCAGGCTTCCGGGGTCGTGCTCCGGCTTGCTCAATAGGCGGTGGTTTCTTGCTGGGGTTCTTGTCGGCTTCCCTCATGGAAGAATCCGCCTCGTCAGCACGGATGTATTTCTGCGCCCGGCTCAGGAGCTCGGCATAAGAACTCGGAAGCTTCTTGTCTAGGGAGTAAGCAAACCTAGAGGGACGAAGTCCTCGCTTTAATGCCAAAGTGGCTACAGAATCATCCAGGTTGTATATATACCTCCAATGCTGCTTCCTTAAACCGAGCGACAAAGTCCTTCAAGGTCTCACCACTCCTCTGCTGGACAGCGAATAGGCTATCAGCCGCTCATGGGATCTTCCGACACGCATCAAAGTGGGCCAAGAAAGATCGCTCGAGCTGTCGGAATGAATTGATGCTATGGCGGCACTACCATGCACGTGCGCCTTGCGAAAGGTGGCCGGAAAGGCGACACATAAAAGGGAGTCCATCGCTCTCTGAACCTGCATGAGGACCTTGTAGCTCTCCAGGTGGTCCAGTGGGTCCGTCATGCCATCGTACGGGTCCAGTTGGGGGAGACAGAAATGGGGCGGGACCGATTCCTCCATGATGCGCCGGGAAAGCGAGGGGCGGTGCTTATAGTCCGTCCGTGAGGGTTAGCGATCCGACGGCTAAGCTCCTCCAACCGTCGATGATACTCATCGAGCCGTTGCTCGGCCCGACGGGAGTCTTCCTGAGGGTGCCGTCTTGAGATGAATCAGAAGAGGAAGCCGAAGAAGATCGCCGGCGTAAGGAGCGCACCCGTCTGGATTCTCTCTCGTCCGGCCATTGGTGAGAACGACCAGAGTGATGGGAGGGGGACCGCCGTCGTTTTGAGGCCTCTCAGCGACGAGATTCAGGAGGTGAGTGACGAGAGATCTCGGGTGGGGTCCCACCTTGATGAGACTGAATTGTTCCCCGTAGCCCTTCACCAGGCGCAGGGGGTTGAGGTGCAGCGGCAAAGCAGTGTTCTTGCAGTCCCCGTACCATTGTCATCAGGTCTTGGACCTGGTGAGCCAGAACCTCAAGCCGATCAGGCTAGCTCATCTATGCAGGGGGCGGAACACGAAGGTTGGCCTCCGATTGCTCAGCCCGCGGAATGCGCTCCGCGGCCTGGCTGGTGGAAGCCTCCTATGCTCGTGTTGTCACCATCGTCTTCCTTGCAGAATTGGTGGGGTCACAGGGAGAACTTTCACCTTCCCCGCGTGCGACCCCTCTTCCTGGTGTGCCAATCTGATGCGGACAAATCATCGGTGATGAGCGGCGGGTATACTGAGATTTGTTGTGGGATTTCAAATGGAGTGGAAAGGACATCTTCCTTCTTCGGAAACCTGAAAGAAGTCCCCGGCCGGTGTTCCCGGCGAGGACCCTCCGACGCTCAAGTTAGTAAACTTGTCGCTCAGTTCTCTAGTAGAGAGAGATCGAGAGATCCCCCTTTTCTGTTGAGTTCGAGGACCTTTTATACCTGTCTGGGAGGCTCCTTTTTTTTCGTTCTCCTTCGAACCGTCGAATCTTCTCGTTGGGATAAGCTCCTTTGAACGGCGAGTGGTTAAGCCGTTGCTGGATAAGGGCCGCTTGTAGCGGTAATTGCCTGGCGTGCTAGCACATGCCCGTGATTTCGACGAGCGAGGCATACGGTAACAGATCTCGAATCTCGGGATCTGTTACCTGAGGCGAGTCATTGTGTATGCAAGAAAGGCACCAAGTTAGGGCCGGAGCCAAAGGTCGGAGCCATCGCTGGAGGCCAGAGCCGAAGGCCGGAGCCATCGCTGGAGGCCGGAGCCAAAGGCCATCGCTGGAGGCCGGAGCCAAAGGCCGTCGCTGGAGGCCGGAACCAAAGGCCGGAGCTAAGATTCCATCTCTGGGCTTAGTTGTCACATCAGTATTTCTAGAAATCGTGCAAAAGATTATAATACCACCCAAAGGAGATGGTCAGCCGTATCAGAATCAAGTTTGGATTTCATGGCATCAAGCTATTTTCAGAGTCAGTCCTTTGCATAGCATCCATATAGGTGATCGGATCCTTGTTCTTATCGAGCTCAATAGGATCCTCGTTTTGGATCAAGAAACCTAAGTATCTATCCGGTTGATGTGGTACTCTACCAGATCGCCTTAATGGTGCATCTAAAATGGATTTTGAGTTTGATCTAATAAACTCATATTCTAAGGGTTCAATGGTTTATGTTTTTCCTTCTACTTGATGAACTTCCTCGAGTTCAACATTAGAGCTATTTGTTCCTTCACTAAGGAACTCTTTTTCAAGAAAAACTGCTTTATTACTAATGAACAACTTTTGTTCTTCAGTATTGTAGAAGTAGTATCCTTTGGTTTCTTTTGGATAGCTGATAAAAAAAATATTTGTCAGATTTGAGTTTAAGTTTGTCTGATTTTGCATGTTTCACATAAGCCGGACACCCCCAGACTCTCAGATAGGTGATAACCGATTTATGTCCATACCACATCTTATTTGGAGTTTTAGAAACAAACCTACTTGGAACCTTATTGAGAATATGACAAGATGATTCTAATGCATATCTCCAAAATGATATTGGCAAGTTTACAAAACCCATCATAGACTGAACCATATCTAACAGAGTTTGATTCCTTCTTTCCGACACACCATTATGCTGCGGTGTTCCTGGAGGAGTCCATTGGGAGAGAATCTCATTCTCTTTAGATATGTCATAAAGTCATTTGAAAGGTATTCGCCTCCTCGATCTGATCGAAGGATCTTAATACATTTTCCTGTTTATTTTTCTACTTCTTTATGATATAGTTTGAACATTTCAAACGACTCAGATTTATGTCTCATAAGATAGACATAACCAAACTTAGAAAGGTCATCTATAAAAGTAATGTAGTAATATCCACCTTTGGCACAAGTGCTCATTGGTCTACATACATCAGTATGTACTAGAGGCCCAATAGCTCTTTGGCTCTTTTACCTTTTCCAGTAAAAGATGACTTGATCATTTTACCAAGAAGACAGGATTCACAGGTAGTTAATGATTCACAATCATCAATTCGAAGGATGCCCTCCTGAGTTAACCTGTTTAATTTGTTCTTGTTGATATGACCCAACCGATGGTGCCAAAGATAAATATCTGTGACATCAGTTATTCTAGGGCGCTTACTTAATTTGTACACTACATTCACAGGCTGTAATAATATATAAATGTCATTAGATAAATGCTCAGCCATTACAGTGACTCCATTTATAATGATATTCAAAGTAACATCCTTTATTGAAATTTCATAATGACTTTTGGCCAGAAGGCCTATAGAAATTAAATTCAACAAGAACGTTGGGCAAAAATGATAATCATTTAGTACGATAACATTTCTATTGAAAACCATTTCAAGAACTTCTAATGCCAGAACTGGAACTAATCTTTCATCCCCGACATTGAGGAATCTTTCGTTGTCTTCAAATCTTCTAGTGACCTGTAGTCCCTGTAATGAATTGTAAATGTTAAAAGGACTCCCGATATCCAATACCCAGGTCTGATTATCATAGACAGAAAAATTACAAGGTGTTATCATATAAATACCTTATTGAGCAACATCTTGCCCCTTTTTCTTCTTTGGCCTGTTTGGATCAAGTGTAGCAATGTAAAGAGGCCCTTGCATCTTGCAATGAAAGCATTCAGCTTGACTTTTATCAACTTTCTTCTTCTGCATCTGACCCCTTATAGATGTCCTAGCATGTTGCACCTTTTTCTTATTCTTTTTCTTCTTCCCTTTCCCAAAGGATTGACGCCCTACCTTAGATCCTTCAACCACATTAACCAATCCCTTAAAGAGTCGATTATCCTTCTCAAAGTTCTGTAACAACCCCAATAAACCGTGGTAGTTGACTGCAGGCTTTGTCATTCGATAATGAGTAAGGAAAGGTCGGAAGGATGTAGGCAAGGAATTTAGGATCACATCTTTTCCCAACTGCTCATGTAGGGGAAAGCCGAGTTTGCTTAGGAGTTCTATCTTTTCGATCATGTACAATACATGATCAGTGACAGAAGATCCATCTCTTATTCGAGCATTAAAAATAGCACAACTAGTCTTGTACCTTTCAACGTCGTCGGGTGTGCTGAAAGATTCATTCAACGCTTAAATATTTCTTCCGGTTGAGCATTCTCGAACCGACGACCGAATTCATTGTACCTTGCTGCTAGCATGATGCAACGCACGCTATTCTATCACTGAGCCACTTCTGATAAGTATCTCTCTCAGAACTTTGAGTGTTTGTATTAGGTATCTCTGGTGCAGGATTATTCAGAATATATAGAATCCTCTCATACTCAAGGACGATCTTAAGTTTTCTAAACCAGCTATTGAAATTTAAACCATTCAACTTGTCACTATCCAATAGGGACCTTAATGATAAATTAATGGCCATTTTCTGCATAAAAAAAAACTAAAGTTTAGTAGTATCTAAAGACTTGGACTTTAGTCTAAAGATTATCCCACTATTTTTTAAATTGGCAGCCTCTACACCCCAATTCGAAGAATTATCCTTAATTCTTTAGTGGGCACTAAGATCTACATAGACTACATACAGGCCCAAGCGAAGCTTGGCCAACCCATATGCATCTAAGAGTAGGTTCAAAACCAATTGTTTCCCAAAACAATTCTTAGTGTTCAGTTTTGCCCCATGTTCCTCTTCAGCAGGCATGGAGTACCTCCACTGAAAGTTCTGGTTAGGTCCAACCATTAAATGATATAATCGGTGTAATCTATCAATAGACAACCAAGCCCAAGTGAAGCTCGGCCCACCTGACTGTCTATTTAATAGTTACGCTGACTTATCATATAATGAATGATAATTTCGATGGTTGACAAGCACCAGACATGGAGTGCATCAATGATTATCAAGACATAGGACTCATTATCACCCACCTTAATGGGAAGCTATGATCTAATTATCATATAACTATTTCATTTTAAGGACCTAATAATTTTAGAAAATTTAATAATCTAAAGATAAATTGACTAATCAAGTTCTCCCACTGAATCTATGAAATCGGTAGAATGAAACAAGATTATGTCAGGTTAAGTAGCACCTAAATCAGTCAGACTGATTTCCTTACATGCATGGGTCAACCCGAATCAGGTAAATAATCTGAATCATAAATGGTTCACCATATTGACCAGGTAAGTGAGATCGATGGAAGGGATATGCCATTAACTCGTTAAACACGCATCAATACAAGTAGCTCCCAATTAAAAACCATTCGATTGTTGATCCTAAAGCAACTTGCCAACTCACCTTGACATCATATCGTTAACCAATTTTGATTTGACCATCTAAGAGATTCATGCTCAACCACGGAGCCTAATCTACCTCCATTTGGTTTAATCAAAGACAAGGACATGATCAACTACAACTATTGTTTGATTTAGAGCATCCTTAACCTAATCTAATTAATTTAGATTTGATCAAATATTCTTATAATCCATTTGATTTAAACCTTAGGGTCTAACCCTTTATGGACCTGATTTAACTAACCCAAAAGATTAAATATATTTCATGTGTCCATAACTTCCATGTCATATATTTTGAATCATGCATCACTTGCATTATACAACTACTCATAATTCCTATATTTAGATCATATCTAAAAAGATTATGAATAAATATTTGACATTCAAATAAGACTCTCATAAATATTTGTATGTTTCATAACATAGACAACAAGCTATCATATCTCATATCTATGTTTTTATACTAAATATGTAAATATCATGCTTTTATACAACATTAATATGTATCAAATATAAAACATCTCTTGAGAATGTGTGTAATCTGTGTTTTGATGCCAAAGATCAATTTAAATTATTTTTTGACTAAGCATCAATAATAAAAGAACCATAACGGCACAGCAATATGTCACAGAATACCTCGTTGAATGGATAATTTGGATTTTTAATCCATCTATGACCGAATAGCCTGGTGATCCGTTTTAGCTTTGATTACAAAATTAATAGGAGCATTAATTTACATGCAATAAATTAGATCAAGACGAAACCATGCTCTGATACCATTTAAAGGGAGAAATAACCTCTCCGAGGCATGCATATTTTAAAATTTGATAACAATTATCAATGCGGAAACTTAAAGATTAAATATTAATCTATGTAACATGCATCAAGATCATATCTTTGCCTTATACTATAGGATCGTTTGATCTAAATTATGCAAATAAATAAAATTATCAAGATCATATCTTAATCTCAAGATAAGAAGTCCTATACCTATCCTGAAGCCTGCCTTAAGATCTAGGGATCATATCACTTACCTTAAGAACATTGATAAATTCTTTGTGCTCTGCAGCGTTCAATCGTCTGGCCTCTAGTATCGTCCACGCGAAGTCCCTGAATGATCAGATCCTTGGAAGTGCTAGCTCGTGAAAAAATAACTTTGCTGATCTTAAATCCTCCAACTTGAATCTTCCTCCAAGATCCATAAACTTTTTCTAACACCAGAATTACACACCATGATTTTTTGTTCTAACTCTTTAGAATTTCAATCCACAACATATCGTTGTTGTCTTGTTTTTTTTTTAATCTGGTGAAGAATGTCCTCTGATTTATAGGCTCAATTCAGCCTTCAGCCTATTGAATTCTAACACTTAGAATTATGTCGTTCGATGAAAACCAAAGAGATGCAACGTTTGGTTAATTCCGACGGTCAGTGAAAACCTGTGAATTCTAATACTTAGAATTTTAATATTTTGTTAATTCCGACACGTTCGGTGAAAACCAAAGATATGTGAATTCTAACACTTAGAATTCTATCGTCTAGTTAATTCAAAGAGGCACATTAATTCCACATGAATTCTAACGCTTAGAATTCCAACAGAAACCGTTTGGAGAAGATTAAGTTAATATATTAAATTCTACATGAGAATTTAATCAAGTTATCTCATCATGTGAGATCTTTATGCGAGGGGTTTGGATTCAAGTTTTGGTTTAAACTGATTTAAATTTATTGGACTGAACCTACATAGATCATGATCCTAGCCCAAATCAAATTTGTCTAGTCCTGAATCTATTTAAATCCAAATCAAGTCTAATTTCAAATCAATATTTAAAATTGATTAGTCCTTCTAATAGACTTAAACCAAATTAAATCTTATTCACTTGTACTTAACCCAATTGAAATAATTCAATCAATCAAATTGATTAATTAAATCATATACGATTCTCAATCGTTGATCAGCAAATAGATCATCTTAGGAAACTTCTATGCGTGTGACTCTCTAGGTTCGAACCTAAGCCGGTAGCATAGGAACAACTTTCTATACTAATCGATGTACCCATCTAGCAATGGAACCCGACGTCCGAATAGGTCGAAAAGTTGCCGAGCAAACTCCAAGAACCCTAAGAAATAGTTACCATATAATTTATCCTTTTGACCACAAATGCTAAGGATGGCTTAAGAGCCTGTCAACTCTAAACAGCAAATACATAAAGTGATTTTAAATTTAGTGATCATGTGACCTTCATATGAAGTGCCTTGGCCAAGGTCTTGCTAAATTGAAACACAAGCATTTCTCCTTTTAACGGGATAGGTCAAATTCCATCTTGATCCACAACTGACTACCATAAGTACTTGACTGCACCCAGTAACCTTTCGTAGCTGGATTAGAAATTCAGGTGGTCCAGCACCTAAGTACAATGAGTTGCTTGCAAGTCACCGGTTATGATCTTGAAGTTTGAAGGATACTTATACCCATATCTTCTCGAATTAACTCTTGACAGCAGAGTATCCGGAAATGAGTCACATTCGGTGAAATGTACTCCTACACTTTCACCTGTATGTCATACCAGTGTCTCTACACTCCTTGATTAAGAGGACAACCAACAAATATAATATACAACGTCCTATAATTGATAGTACTATGGCCCTGTCATAGTATATTTTGATCGCGAACTCTTTTGAGGACCTTCAAAGATAAATCCTCCTTTATTGTGAAGGAAGATCCTGAGGCTTCATTACTTTTAGGAGTTTTAAGAAGATATTCTTGTAATGAATAAACTGCCAAATAACTTTTATTAATATATCAATTTATATGCTATTTACATTAGCACAATCATCAAATGACTGGCTTTAGGATACAATTCCCAACAAACTCCCACTTAGCCTAAAGCCACTCATTACAGTATCTAATACCCATTTTCAACTTATAGTTGTCAAACTCCTTAATGCTGAGTGCTTTAGTAAATGGGTCACCTAAGTCCGAGGCCGAGTTTGAGGCCAAGGGGACCCGGAGTCCAAGGCAGAGGGGGTCTCGAAGTCTGAGGCTGGGGTTCCATCAGTTGCTTCTTCCGTCAACCCTAACGTGGCCCGATCAGCCACATCAGATGCCCCCTCGCCCCTGAGACGATGCGGGCCCACTCCCTGCCCAGCGAAAGGGGGTAAAAACCTTCAGGTGACTGATCCCGATGCGTCGCCAATCATGGAGGGACGGTGTCCTTGGAGAAGTGGTTCCTTAGTGCAGTTATATGGGGCATCGTGGTGCCACTGCCCATGTCAACCGTCAGATCTATGGGAATCCTTCTCGAAACGGGAGTCCTTTTGGATCCCACGAAAAAAGCAATCACCATCATTGCAATCATGATGCTGATGTTACCGATGCTTTGTGATTGGCCGAAGGCAGAGCACTCTGCGCGCCGAGCGCCTGTCGAGGCAACACGCCTATGAGGGCGTCCACGTGGCTGGCTGGACTAAGCGGGACGATTCGAAACTGGTGTATAGCCAAAGGGGGAGCTCTGAATCTGATATTCTGCTTCTGAGATCTTCGTCTTCCTCCCCGAGCTCACACGCCGACCAAGCCTTCCTCCTCTGAATCTCGCCATTCTTCTCGCCGCTCTTCCCCCTTTATTTAGGTTAGTCCCTCCGATCATTCTGTGCTTTTCTCCTATGGCCTCTTCACCGTCTTGGTCTTCCTCCGCCCCACCTAAGCATCGATTTTCCTTCTCGCAACAGCGAACCTCTCCATCTTCCCCACCTTCCTGGTCTTCTTCTTCTCCTTCCTCTGAGGACCTCGTTACTCTGTCCCAAACGACAGATCACCGAGCAGGCCCCGCCAGAGGTCGTCCGACGACCGCCGATCCCTCATCTAAGGTGGGAGCGGAATCCTCGGAAAGGGCCGCGTCCACCATAACCAGCCAAGAGTTAGCAAACATTAGGACCCGCTACCAGATTCGAGCAACGTCCGGCTGTTCCTACCCCCAATGATAGGGTGACCTCCTCACGACCTAGTAGAATCGCCATTTACGAAGTATCGGTAGGTCTTCGCCCACCCTATCATCTCTTTTTCAACAATCTCCTCGACCAATACTTCCTAACGCCAACGCAGTTGGTCCTGAATTCCGTTCGGATCATCTACAACTTCATAGTGCTGTGCCACCTTTAGGACATAGAAGCTAGGGTTTTACTTTTCCGCTGCCTTTACACCCTTCGCCAACAGTCGGGCTGGTGGCTGTTCCAGCCCAAGCCCGGCCGAACCCTTAAGCTAGGTCTACCTTCGTCTGTCAAAGGATGAAGATCCGATTCTTTTTGCCGACCTTGAGGGGGTAGGCCGAGGTGGGGAGACCCAGACACGAGGCCAAACAAGGATCAGTCGGTGGCCCCGAGGGACAAGGAGGCGTTCGGGCAGTTGCTTACTGTCGTGATCCCACGCTGCAACCAGCTCTTGTCGGAGGAGAATCTCCAGCTCGCGGGCATCTCCTCGAGCGGCGATGAGCAGCTGCAGGCCCTTCCCAATCCTTCATTTGTTTCTTCCCCTTTTTTCAGCCCTTATATCTCGACCCTTAACTTGTGCAGTTATGAAGATATCGATCCATGTCGCGAGGAGGGCGGCAATCAAGTGGATAAGGGCCATCGATGGCGCCGAGGGGCCGAGGGGGAGGCCGCGAATTCAGATTTCGAACGGTCCCCAACATGGTCCCCTCCTCCCTTGGAGCGCAAGTCTCAGGGGGACCGAGAGCCCACCCCGCCATCGACCTCATGACCGACACTCCCCAGGAGGGAGCGAGGGTCGAGGCAGTTACCACACCCGTGGAGCCCACCACTTTGGCCACGGAATCGGCTCACTTGGAAGTAGGGCCGAGCCCAAACGAAGGCTCGTCCGCAGGGGAGCGAGTGAGTGGAGATCACCCAACGGCAGCTGGGCCATCGGTGGAGGTGCCGTGCCAGAACGCAGAGGGAGGCGAGGTCGGGGCAATCCCCTCCCAGCCTTCGGTGATGAACCACGGCCGCAAGGCGGAGCAGCTGATCTCCCAAATTTGCTTGCCAGCATTCCAGGGGGAGCTCCACCATCAGGGGCCTCGGCTTTCTTCCGAGAAGCCTTCATGGTTCATATATGGGTAAGTATTTCGCTTCATAAGAATTCTCAGAGATTTTTTCAACTATTTTGTGCTGACGATATCTTTAATGCAGTCGGTGAACTCTCCGATCGCCATGAGGGACATCCTCGACCAAGGTGAGATTGTCCTCCGCCAGAGCCAACAAGAGGCCGTCGACGTCCGAACCCGGGCCGAGAGGGCAGAGGAAGCACTGGAGGTGGCGCGGACCGAACGAGCTGAGGAGCTCGAGGAGGTCGAGCACTGGGTAACGGCTAAGGTGAAGCGTGCCTAGGCGACGTGGAACAGCTGGAAGCTGCCATGGCAGTCATCACCGCTCGGACTTCCGAATCGACGCCCTCCATTAAGGTGAAAGCAGTCGAGGAGAGGGCCGAGAATGCGGAAGAGGTCGCGAGGATGGCGATGCCCGGGCGGCAAAGAGGGAGGCCGCAGCCTGAGAGGCGGAAGAGATGGTCGCCGCTGCCGAGGACAGAGTTGTCATCTCTGAGGAAAGGGTTGCGGCTGCCGAAGAAAGGGTTTGCAGCCGCCGAGGAGAAGGCAGCGGCTGCTGAGAGAAGGTTTATCGAGGCGGTGGACGACTTCCGAAAGTCTGCCAGCTTTGCGGACGAGCTGGCCGAGGCCTCCGCCGACCTTTACCTCCAGGGCTTCCAGGACGACAAAGAGAAGGTGGCCAAGGTCTTTGGCCTCTCGGCGTCGAAGGCATTGAGCTGGACGAGGAGCCTGAGGAGCCACCATGGTGCCGAGGGCAGATGATGACGAGCCCACGCCGATCGAGCCCTGAACACTTAGCATATACTTTTGCATTTTTATTTTTTGTATTAAAGTCCAACTTGGTTGGCGTTTTGTAAACACTTGCTAAAGTAATGAAAGCGAATATTTTTCTTGAAATTCATGTCTCGAGAATTCTTTCAAATATTTGGCCATGAAGTGTATTCTCCTTTAGTCTACGTTACCAACAGGATTGCATCGGTTCGACGCTCGCTGTAAGCAGGCTTGGAACTTAGTGATAGTGTCGAGACGGATCCCAGAGTGGGTGTTAAGGTCGGCTTTGGAACCGACCTTCGTAAAGACTCGATCGATCTTGGGCGTTTCTCTCGCAGCGGGTTTTTGGCGGCGATCTGTCGTCGGAGCTTTAGGGCTGGCTGGGGTCGGTCCCTGGGTGCCAAACCGGTGCTTTGGTGCCGACCTAGCCTCGAGCTTTCAGTGCCGATCGGAGTCAGGCTTTAGTGCCGAGCTGGTTCGGGCTTTCAATGCCGACCGGAGTCAGGCTTTAGTGCCTAACTGGCCTCGAGCTTTCAGTGCCAACTGGAGTCGGGCTTTGGTGCTGAGCTGGCCTCGGGCTTTCAGTGCCGACTGAAGTCGGGCTTTGGCTGAAAAGATGAGTTACTTGAACATATTTTTATTAGTCGAGAAGGTGAGGCATTCATATCCAAAAGAATAAAGCACTTAAGTTCATGACCCAATGTTAGTGTACATTACTGGTAGTACCGATGGAGGTTGTCAGAATTTCAGGTTCGAAGGAGTGACTTTCCATCAAGTCCCTCGATTCGATATGCTCCATGGTGGAGAGCCTCGGTGACCCGGTAGGGTCCTTTCAAGTTTGGTGACAGCTTGCCTTCTTCCGTTGGCTTTGAGACCTCGGCCCGACTGAGGAATAGGTCCCCTGGCAGGAACGCCCTGGGGCAAACACGAATGTTGTAGTACTTGGCAGTTCACTGGCGGTAGACAGCCATCCTAAGCTACGCCCGATCGCATACCTCCTCCACGAGGTCAAGGTTGGCTCGCAGCCAGCTCGAGTTACCCTCCTCACCATACGACTCCACCCGAAGACTCTGCATACCAATCTTCATAGGGATGACAGCCTTAGATCCGAACACAAGGCTAAAAGGGGTCTCCCCGATGCGAGCTCGCAGCATCGTATGATAGGCCCATAGTACGTTAGGAAGTTCCTCCACCATCTTTCCTCGAAGTCATCTAGCTGCGCCCTGAGCCCATGGAGGATGGTGCGATTCATCACCTCGGCCGCCTCGTTGGTTTGAGAATGACCAACGAAGGTAAACCGCTGATGGATGCCCAGCTCAGTACAAAATCCTTTGAAGGGGGCCTTGACGAATTGTCGGTCGTTGTCGGTGATGAGGGTATGCGGCAATCCAAATCGACAAATTATGGACTTCCAGAAGAAGGATCTCACCTTGCTCTCGATGATCTTCACCAGCACCTCGGCCTTAACCCATTTGGTGAAGTGGTCGATGACGACTAGTATGAACCTACACTAGCCAGAGGCTGAGAAAAATAGTCCTAGGATGTCCATCCCCCATTGAGCAAAGGGCCACGAGGCCGTCAGGGGGCTTAGCTGAGAGGTCGGCTGTCGCTGGATGTTGGCGTATCGTTGATAGCTATCGCATCTTCGAACTAGCTCGAAGGCATATTCCTTCATTGTGAGCCAGTAATACCCCTAGCGCAGAGCCTTGTACGCTAATGCTCTGCCCTTCAGGTGGCTCCCACAGATGCCTTCGTAGATCTCACGGAGGATGTAATCGGTATCCGTAGGGCCAACGCACTTGAGGATTGGGTATGAAAAGGACCTTCGGTATAGCTGCCCGTCTAATATCAGAAATTTGGAGCTCGCCATTTGAGTAGACTAGCCTCCACTGGGTCCTCGGGGAGGGCGCCATTGGTAAGGTATTAGACGTAAGCATCCATCCAAGTAGGCTCCTGGGTGATCGATAGGGCCTCCTCGGTAGCCTCGATGCTCGGAACCTCCAGATGCTCTATGTATGTCCTCCTTCTCAGGGTTCCATCGATCGAGGTGGCCAAATGGAACAATGCGTCGGCTTTGGCATTCTCACCCCTGGAAATGTAACTGACACAAAAATAAGCAAAAAGGGAGGCCTATGATTGGATCTTACTCAAGTAATGGGACATAATGAGATCTCGGGTCTCGTACTCTCCAGCGACCTGTCCAAAAACAAGTTGAGAGTCGGTGAAGACTCTGAGATGCTTTACTCCAAGCTCCTTAGCTAGCTTCATTCCCGCTAGCAAGACTTTATACTCCGCTTGGTTGTTGATGGCGAAGAAAAGGAAACGGAGGACGTACTCCACCGCCTCTCCTTCTGAACTTGCTAGGATGAGCCCGGCTCCACTCCTTTGGGAATTCGATGCGCCGTCCACATGGAGGATCCAGTCCTCTCTTCCTGCCTCACCATTATGTCTGAGAACACTGAGCGGGGTTCCTCCAACTGCTCCTCGGCCCATGTGCACTCGACCAGGAAGTCAGCTAATACTTGGGACTTCATCGCCGACCTTGATCGAAAGGACAGATCGAATTTCCTAACTTGATGGTCCCCTTCGCCAATCGGCTGAAAGTGTCAGGACGAGACAAGATCGCTCTGAGTGGCTGGTCCGTAAGCACCACGATAGGGTGGGCTTGGAAGTAAGGCTTGAAACGCTGAGCAAAGACGATCAAGGAAAAAATGATCTTTTCGGTTTTGGAATACCTAATCTCCGCGTCATGAAGTACTTTGCTGGTGTAATAAACCGGCCTCTGCGTTCCGTCGACGTCCATGCGAACGAGCATGGAGCTGACCGCCTCGGGGAAAGCCACAAGGTAGAGGAAGAGCTTCCCCCCGCCGCGCGGCTTGGACAGCAACAGCGGAGTGGACAGGAACTCTTTCAGCTCCTCGAAGCCTTCTGACACTCCTTTATCCACTCGAAACCGTTGACTTTGCGCAGAGCTTTGAAGAAGGGCAGGCATCCCTCTGCTAACTTGGATAGGAAACGGCTCAGAGCTGCTACTCTCCTGGTCAAACGCTGCACCTCCTTGTTAGCTGGGGGCCTCATGTCGAGGATGACTCGGATCTTATCGGGGGTCGCCTCGATCCCCCACTATGTCACCATGAAGCTTAAGAACTTGCCTGCTGTAATCCCGAAGGCGCACTTGTAGGGATTCAGCCTCATCTGAAACCGGCGAAGATTGCTAAAGGTCTTTGTCATGTTAGTAACATGGTCACTGGTGCAAATACTTTTGATTAGCATGTCATCCACGTACACCTCCATGTTGCGCCCGATCTGGTCCTCAAAGACCTTGTTTATCAGCCTCTGATATGTGGCTCCAGCATTCTTTAGTCCGAAAGGCATTACCTTGTAACAGTAGATGCCCTTCCCAGTCACGAATGAAGTAGCTTCCTCGTCCGTTGGGTCCATCTTGATTTGGTTATACCCTGAGAAAACGTTCATGAAGATGAGGGTCTCGTGGCCAGACGTGGCGTCCACTAACTGATCGATTTGAGGCAGTGGAAAGCTATCCTTGGGGCACGCCTTATTAAGGTCGATGAAGTCGATACACATCCTCCAGCTCCCGCTAGCCTTGTGGACCATCACCACATTGGCCAGCCAGTCCGAATAGTGGACCATCCGGATATGGCCGGCAGCCACTAGCTTGCGGACCTCCTCGACAATGGCCTTCTGCCGATCAGAGGCGAAGCTTCTTTTCTTCTGCCGGACAGACCGGCATCCTGAGTTGATGTTGAGCTGATGGGTGATTACTTCTCCAGGTATGCCTAGCATGTTGAACACCGACCAAGCGAAGATGTCAGAATTGGCCCGCAGAAAAGCGAAGAGTTAATCTCGTGCCTCCTCGGGGAGAAGGGCCCCTATTTGGACCATTCTCACCGGGTCCTCCCCCAACGGAAAGGTCAACAAATGCTCGGCCAGCTCCCCCTCCTCTCCGAATCTCAAGGGTCAAGCGACTCAGGCATTGGTGCAGCCATCAACCCCTAAGGGCTGGGGGCCGTATGATAGCAGAGCGGCACTGGGTTTCGCTCCCTGCGCATCTCTCCGACTCCCCCATTGGTAGAAAATCTCATCAGCAGTCTCTTGGTGGAGATAATGGCATTTAGGAGGTTCAGACTAGGTCTTCCAAGGATGGCGTTGTAGACCAAGGAAACTCAAACAACCAGAAAGCTCATGAAGACTGTGTTCTGGCACGACGGCATCCCGGCTGTGACCAGAAGAGTGATCTCTCCCTCAACCCTCACAGAGTCTTCGGTGAAGCCCATTAAGGGCGTGGTCATAGGCCGAAGGGAGCTGGAGGACAAGTCCATTCGAACAAAGGCATCGTAACTGAGAGCATCGACCAAACTTTCACTGTCAACCAAAATTCTCTTTACAGGGTGTTTTGCGATCGTCCTAGACACGACGACGCTGTCATCATTATTATTAACTACCCCCTCTAGATTTCTTTTAGAAAAGAGAACTACAGAGTCTAACCCCTCATCCCTCCGTGGCCTCTTAGAAGTATCGCCTGTCCCCCAAGAAATCATAGCTACAATCTTCTCCGTCGGGGCATTATCGATGCTGACCTGGGAGGTGGAGGTGCCGATGGGCCGAGCGTATTCGGGTTCCTCCTCTGGACGAACTTCCCAAGGTGGACGCGCTGGATGAGGTCCTCAATCACCTTTTTCAGCTGGCGACAGTCTTCTGTGTCATGGCCATGGTCCCGATGGAAACGACAGTAGAAATTTTTGTTACGAGGGGCCCCTGGCTTCATGGGAGGAGGGCGCTGAAGATACGACTCGCCCTCGATTTCCATCAGGATATGGGATATTGGGGCGAGCAGCAAGGGCTCGTGGTCAGTTGTCCGATCGGCGCGGAGGCTCAGGCCTCCTGGGTCGAGTCTCAATAAGCTCGAAACGAGCCTGCTTCTTGCTGAAACCCCCATCCGCCTCGTGCCGGGAAGAGTCGGCCTCGTCGGCGCAGTTGTACTTCTGCGTCTGGCTCGGCAGTTCGGCGTAGGAACCGAAAGGCTTCTTGTCGAGGGAGTAGGCAAAACGGGATGGGCAAAGCCCTCACTTCAAGGCCAGAGTGGCCACTGAGTCTTCGAGATTGTAGACTTTGAGCGCGGCTTCTTTGAACCGGGCTACGAAGTCCCTTAACGACTCGCCTCTTTTCTGCTGAACAGCGAACAAACTATCGGCCACCCGCGGGATCTTCCAGCATGCATCGAAGTGCGCTAGGAAGGCCCTTTCCAGCTGCTGAAAGGAGTTGATGCAGTGCGACAACAAACGGGAGTACCAAGCACTGGCAGCTTTTCGAAGGGTGATGGGGAAGGCAATGCAGAGGAGGGAGTCGATCACCCCTTGGGCTTGCATGAGGATCTTGTAGCTCTCTAGATGGTCTAGAGGGTCAATGGTGCTATCGTATGGGTCCAGTTGAGGAAGAAAAAATCGGATCGAGATTGGTTCCTCCATGATACGGCTGGACAGCGGAGGACGGCTGTCATAATCTGCCTCCAACGGGTTTGTGATTCTGCGGCTAAGCTCCTCGAGCCGCTGGTTGCACTCATCTAGCTGTCGCTCGGCCCGATGAGCGATTCGGCCGTCAAAGGACCCCCACTCGAAGATCCCGAGGATGAGGGGTGACGCCGATGCGGACGTGTGTGCTCCATGTCCTTCCCATGCTGCCGCTTGGGAGAAGTGCTGGCGTGGCGAGAAGAAGATCGAGGCCTCTTGGAGGCTTCCCGACGGTAATGCCTAGATGAGGCGCAGCGACGACGGGTCTCCCGAAGAGATCTTCCGTGGGTGGATTGTTGACTGAACTAGACCATCTCCGGGACCGACGAGGGCTGTTCTGGGTGCCGCTGCATGGCTGCTAGCTGTTGTTGCAGCACCTAAACCACCGCCACAACTGATTGGACTTGCATGGTCAGAGCGGCGATGCGATCATCCTGGTGCGATGGTTAAGCAGGAACATCGGCCTAAGGAGCAAAGGGACCGATCTTCAGTTGCTCAGCTCCCTAGCGATGCCCTCCGACGCAGTTGGTGAAAACCTTCTATGCACGTGTCACCACCATCCTCTCGCTTGTTTAGGAAAAAAAAAAGGTCTGTAGGTAGCTGGTTCGAAGCTTTCTACCTCTTCTCTCCCTTTTTGGTGCGCCAATATGTTGCCTCGCATTCCTCGAACATCGGATAACGGAGAGCCTCCCCCTCAATGGGATGCCTGTAAAAAAGTCCCCAGAAACCGATTGCACCGATGGAAACCCTCCGATGCTTAAGTAAACAACTTGAGAACAGTGAAGAAAGAGCTAAAGTAATTAGCTAGAGAGCTTGAGTTCATATCCTTTTCCTCGTTGTAAGTGAAGGTTCTTATACCTGTTCGGAGATCCCTTTTTTTCGCTTTTGAAAGGTGATTGATTCTGAGACGTTATTGTTTGATAGTGGTCAGGCGGCAAAGCTAACAAAGACAGGTCGCAACCAACACTAAGCATGTCAGAGGTATTACATCCTTCCAGCTCTCTGCCAAGCGCGGCGCCACAAGTGGCAGACAGGCCTAATCGTGTCAGATGTGTTCCGTAACGGACAGTGGCCACGTGCGGTTACAGATGGATAATGGGCCACATGACGGTTGCAGGTTGTTAGTGGGCCACGTGGCAATATCAAGCGGTTCAAAGTCGAGGGAACCCGAAGTCCGAGGCCGAGGGGACCCGGAGTCCAAGGCCGAGGGGGTTTCGAAGTCCGAGGCCAGAGTTCTGTCAATTGCTTCTCCCATCAATCCTAACGTGGCCCAATCAATCACATCACATTTCATGTTATTTAAAATATTTATTTATGAACACTAGATGCATAGGTGAAGGATCTCCAAGTCATGTCTTTTTCATATCAAATATTTTGCAATACTGGATCACATCCAACACATTGAATCATTTATTGATAAGGTATACACAAAGTAAACACGCATGTTTTTATAAATCACTAAAAAATATTTGATTGATCTAAATATTTATAATTAATTTAAATTCTATATTCATGGATCTTCTAAAAATAACATATAATATTGTTATCCCATAGACTCAATAGTTACAAGTATCAACAAAACCAAATGGGAGAATAACATTAACGAAGTGGTCATTTAAGATTTGATACCATTTGATCTTAAAAATATATAAACTCTAAATTAACACACAAAAAGAAACACCAAGGTTTCTTAATCTCCTCCATTTGCCATCCCACACTTCCACATCGCTTTCTTGACCCTCAACTCCCACAAGCTCAGCAATATTGGATCTATCTTGGTACCAAATTGGTCTAACTAGGCCTAGTTAAGATCTTAAATTAACAAAAAAACTAAAAAGATGACTCTTTTTTTTTTGCCTCACCAATTCATTAAGAGTCATGAGAAACCCAGCAGTGGTCTTAGTTTTTGACTCAATTATATCAAAACCAAACAAATGTTGAGGAGTATTTATGTATAGGTAGAGTTAGCTACATTTGAATGTAGTTATGTCTGGATTTCATTACCTCGTCCATCCTTTGATCCATAATACCATTAACAAATCTCAAAGATAGAAAAAGTGAAAAAGGTAAGATAGCTCTAGGATCCATGTATAGATCTAAGGATGGAGAAGTTAACCAAATCCTAAACCTGGCTACAGTCAAATGTAACCAAGTCTACCCCTCTCTCTCTCTCTCTCTCTCTCTCTCTCTCTCTCTCTCACATATATATAATATTATATTATATGTTCTATTTTATATATTGTGAGAACAACCTAGAGGATATAACTCATCTATAAAATTAACCTCAGCAAGTAGCTAGAAAGATGATATTACAACAAGGTCAGCTAAAATTTTAGGAACTACCCAGCAAAAGAAAGGGACTCTGGTACTAGCAGATAAGCGACACGGGCAAATTTCAAAAAGCATCATACGGACTAGAATTTCCAGATTACAGAATTTCTACAGGTTGAAAGACTCCTTTTCATATAGATGGCAAAGCATAAGTGAACTGCAGCAACTCAGTACAGAAAAAGTAAAAGCCCAAGACAAAGACTAAAGAAGAAAAGAACATCTTTGATATGAATACTAAAATAGTTAAGACAACTTGCTGCTCATTTGAATTTTAAAGAACATAAGAGGTTACAAAATTCTAAAGAAGTTTGTAATCTATCGAACCTTTAACAGCACAAAACAAACTCAAACCTACAAACCTCCAATTTGTCTCACCTCATATATCTGATAACACAGAAGAAGATCATCCTACAAATCTTCCTTCCTTCTCATTTCTAATTGCAAATACTTGATTATATGATCCAATTGAAGGCACGAGTCCGCTTCTGAAGCTAAAGAATTGATAACTTTCTCAGCCGCTCTTATCTCATCATGAAATTCTGAATTCAACGCCAAGTAAGAGAAATGCTCGTCCAAAACCAACCCCAATCCTCTGAGAACTGATTCCAGCGAAGGAACACTCTCGCATGACTTCAGTCCCAGAACCGACCCTGCAGAGGGGCAAGGCCCTGCTTCCGGGAACCTCTGATACTTCTCCAACCACTTCACAAAGTACCGAATCAAACCCATCACCTCCGACCCATCAAGCTTCGAAAGAGCCGAAGACAGCACAAGCCCATCTAAATTCGATGATCCAAACACATAATGCAGGCAAAGCTCTGATGACGAGAACCCATCATAAGCCATCATTAGAAGAATGGAAGCTTCTTTAGCTAGCTTCGATGCCTTCTTCGGAATTCCCTTCTGGACAGCCTTCTCAATAGCTAGAAGACCTTGTTTTTCCCACTGTTTTCGAACCCCGATCATGCTATCATAAGAATCCTCAGTAGGGGACAAGAAGTATTTAAGCACAGAGAGAAGCTCCGCAGACCGAAGGTCCGCAACATGCTTGACGAAGAGACAGATCAACTCCGATCGGCTCTTCTCCACAAGCCTCTCTACGATATTTATGGAGTTGAGATGCCCAACGACGCCCTGGAGAATTAGGCTTTCAAGCACTTCCCACAGCTCAAGAACAAGGCAACCCTCTGCGATCAAAGCTGCGACATCCCGGCCAATCAAAAACCCCAATTTTTCGATCGCCGCGCGCGTGAAGTCAGGACCAGACGCGTCTGATGGATCCGAACCGAGGGAAAGGCTGATTTTTTCGGCGTTTTTGCTCAGGAACGAGTTCAGGAGCCCCAAGAACTCGCCTTGATCGAGGGATCTGGTCTTCTTGAGCTTGCGCTTGAGGGTTTTGGCAAAGCCGGCGGCTAATTCAGCGATCTCGGTGTCAGTTTCGGAGATCTTCCACCCGGAGACGCGCTTGACGAGGGAGGTGCCGTCGGGAGCTTCGGACTCGGGCTTCAACTGGGGGAAGATGTCGTCGGCGTTGAGGACGATGGGAAACTTCGAGAAGGGGGAGGGATTTCCGCCGGCGTCCGTCTCCGCCGCGGCCAGCGAGATGGAATCGAGCAGCGTCATCGGGAAGGGTTTCGGCTAGCGATAGACGGACAGCGAAGGTAGGGTTTTGGAGGGTTTTTAAGGCAAAACCGGAGGCTGTTCTGATAAATATAACGCTCCCGGATCGGGAGTGCCGTTACGATATACCGTTACGTAACGTGAGAAAGATTATTTTCAGGTCCCTTATGCGATGACCAATTATTCAGAAGTCCCATGATTGCAAGCTGCAGCCGACTTTTTTTTTTTATGTGGATTATCTTTAAGAAAATTATTTGTGGCCCTTGGCCTTGGTCCAGTAATATAAAAGCTAGCATGGATTGCTTAAAAATTCCTAAACTAAGAACTCAACAAATTTGCCATCCTCCCTGCTTCTTATTTCATGTGGTGAGAGAAATCACACACTCCTCGGTTAATAGTTAAATTACTCAGAAGTTTAGGTGGACCTTTGGGGAACCAAGGGTCTATGATTGAATCGTTCTGGTTTGGAATTGCACACATGGCATTGTTGTAATAAAAAAGTTAGTATTTATCAAAGGGAAAAGAATGGTAAGTTTCACACTTGAAACACAACTAACAACACTCTTAAAAAAATCAGAAATAATAATAAGGGTAAAAAAATAAAAGCAATTTTGTCAAGTAATGCCATTGTTTGCCATCTTTGCATACTACTTTGCTATCATAATTATGGCTATAGCGGCTATTAGCTAACTAAACTTTTAATATAAAACCCGGTAAACGTTGTCACTTTCTTCTTTTATGTTTTCCCAAGTCTCAAGATTTCTTCACACATCAATAATTATTTAAAACAAATCTTACTTGGCGACATATAAATATCATTCTTTTGATGAAAATGTATGATAGTTCTATATATAATTGTTGCCGCCGGGATCCGTCCTCCGACTCGGGCGCGGTCGATCTCCGGGAAGAGGGGGTGCGGCGGACCTGCAAAAGAAGTCCACACGCGGAGGGACGCTGGGGTTGGTCCTCCGCGGAAGACCCTCCGACGCTCAAGTCAGTGGGGAAGGAATCGGCGATCAACCAGATAATGAGGAGGTGGATCTCTCCGGGAGGCCTCTCCGGGGGGTGGCCAATCGGAGGCTCCAAAAAGGGAAGGAGGAGAGCGAGAGATAGAGGTGTGTGCACAGAGCTGCGTGCGTCCAGGGTCGCGTACCTGAGGGAATCTGCCAATCTGATCTTTATAGACTGTCACCTGGGGGACTTAAGCATCTTCTGGAGGGTTCTGAGGTTGTTACGATACGGGGGTAGACAGAATCAGGCCGTCGTGGGGTCGTTAGAATCCACGCCTTGTCTGTTAAGGGATCGACGGCTGGGAGAGCTCTTCGATGTCTTGGGATCTGGGCGAGTAGACTTGAGGCGGTTACAATAGACCTTAGGCCACGTCTCAACATGATTCCCTGCTCAGGGAACGGCTCGGGTAGACTTGAGCTTTCCCGCGTCAGGTTCCACGGAGGTAGACATCGGGGCGTGGATCGCTGGGTATAAGCGAGCTACGAAAGCCCGAAGGAGGCCGAGCTAGGGAAGCCCGGAGGAGACCGAGCTACGGAAGCCCGGAGGAGGCCGAGCTACGAGGCCCGGGGAGGCCGAGCTAGGGAAGCCCGGAGGAGATCGAGCTACGGAAGCCCGGAGGAGGCCGAGCTACGGAGGCCCGGAGGAGGCCGAGCTACGGGCCCGGACCGAGCTACGGAGGCCCGGAGGAGGCCGAGCTAGGGAAGCCCGGAGGAGGCCGAGCTACGAGGCCCGGGGGAGACCGAGCTACGGAAGCCCGGAGGAGGCCGAGCTACGAGGCCCGGGGGAGGCCGAGCTAGGGAGGCCCGGAGGAGACCGAGCTACGGAAGCCCGGAGGAGGCCGAGCTACGAGGCCCGGGGAGGCCGAGCTAGGGAAGCCCGGAGGAGGAGCTAGGGAGGCCCGGAGCTAGGGAAGCCCGGAGGAGATCGAGCTAGGGAAGCCCGGAGGAAGGCAGGAGGAGGTCAGCCTTAGCCGCCTCGCACGGATATCAATGCAATGACGATTTTACCCCCCAACACATGCCCTCCACTCCCTAGTTCGAAGCGTAGGTTCGGGCGTAGGGAGTATAAGCTCAAGTGGCGCGCTCTGGATGGGACGTTTTGGCTTAAACAATCCAGGCAATGATGCCCTAATTAATGCGATGGGGCCATTGTACCTTCGGGGTAAGGCTCCTCCATATCGACGGTTGAGATTGCGCACACCTCGAATTCCGATCGATCGGGTGTTTGTCGAGGCGGTTCCGGACGCTTTGAATGAGACGCCCCGCTCCCCAGGGCGGTTCCTTAGCGGAGAAGCGAAGTGACGGCCGCCCCCACACATATATATATAGGCGTATTGTGCATGCGCGCTTGGCGTTTTCTCGTTTTGCCTCCAAGTGGGTTTTGGTCTTTCATCTTCTCCGACGCTCATTGCTTTCATCTGATACTTCTTTCAATGGCGATGAGCCCTGACGACGTAGCCTCAGAAATCGTCGCTGAGGATTGGGGAGGATTCACCAAGGTATGGTCTGCCCATGGATGTGGTTTTGCGGGTGCCGGGACTTGAAGATAGGGTTACCCGGGACTTGGAGTCTGGAGTATTCGTCTATGAGGACAGTTTTAAGGCGGGTCTTCGTTTCCCTCTCCATCCCTTGGTGAAGGAGATCATGACCCACTACAACATCTGTCCATCGATGGTGGCCCCAAACAGTTGGCGGACATCGTCGGATTTATCTCGATGTGCCACCAGATCCAAATCGTTGCGACTCTCCCCCTTTTTCGCACCTGTTATCACCTAACTCCCGGGCGGAAATCGGAGTGGACCTCCATCGGGCCCCGGAGGTCTTTTAATGTCATTGCGGATAAGCCCTCTTCCATCAAGGGGTGGAAGAGTCGATTTGTGATTGCGGAGGGGAACATCGGTTCCGATTTCCCTCGGCGATGGGGGGAAGTTGCGAGGGATGCGGAGACGCATCCGGCCTTATCGGCGCAGGAGGAGAGGGACCTGGATGTCCTTCGCAATGGACAGACGTTTTCGGCTAACGACCTGTTATCGGAGGGAGCTCTCTTTGCAGCCGGGCTCAGCCCTTTGGACCTCAAGGTGAGTTTCTTTTTGCGTTGCGTATTTTTTCCCGATTACTGCGCTTGGGTTTGAACATGTGAACTCCGGTTTGGCAGCCACGAGGTTGGCGTTGTCGAGCCTCTCCAAGAGGAAGAGAGGGAAGCGTCCTGGGGAAGGTAGTGGAGCGGACAGCGGCCGACCCAAAAAGAGGGGCCACACATCCGCAAAGAGCCCGCCGGACGCTGGAGCAGCCGCTACAGAGGCAGCCGCTACAGGGGCGCCTGGGGCGAAGGAGGATACGGGGAGGGCGGCCGTAGCGCCCGAACCTCTTGTTTGGAGATTTCAGATAGTTCGGATGAGGCTCCGCTGGCTCATCCGACCGCGCCTCCCTTGAAGGAGGAACTCGTGACGTGTCCAGTGGAGGCGGCCGTAGCGGAGGGGTCCATCGCCCCCGTGGAGTCGCCACTGGCTCCAGCGGGAGAGGGGGAGGAGACAGCCGCAGCGGAAGAAGTTCGGGAGGGGCCCCTGCTTGGCCTATCCGCTGGGGAATCCGGCAGCAGTGAGGTTGGGCCGTCCTCGATGGGTCAAGAGGCGGTTCAGACTGAGACCTCGGGGAGCCCGCGGAGGGGCCGCAGGTGGTGGCTACTGGAGAGGGCGCACCGGTGGAGGGAGCGCAACAAAGTGGGGGTCCCACGATCGGGGCCCCTTCGAGGAAGATTTTGGGGAGATTAGCGCTTGGGCTGGCCGAGCTATCTGAAGAGGCTCAAGCCAGGGCCCTGACGGAAGAGGCTGGGAGGCTGCAGGCCACTCAGCTGGGGATCGTCCAGGCCGGTCCCTCAGGCGGGGTCGGTCAACCCAGTAGCTCGGAGGCTAGCATTGACGAGGCGTTTCCGCCATGATAAGGTCGGTCCTGCATCCGGGTGCGGGTCCATCGACGGACGAGTTTGCTGACCGGGGGATAGATGCTGCGTTCGGGCAGCAAGGTGTAGCTGAGGGTATTCATCTCCTCCCCGCCATAGATAATACGACTTTGATAAAGATGACCCGGGACTATGCTTCGAAGGTGAGTCATTTTTCCAGCGCGTCAGATGTTACCCGATGGACTCCGTTGTGGGCGCTTACTCAATTTTTTGCCTTTGTAGGGGGTTTTGCTTTCTCGGGCAATTTGCTGGCGCTTGAGTCTGGCGACAGGGGCCAGTGTCCAGGCCCGGAGGGAGAATGTCGAGCTCCAGTCGCGGCTGAAGGCGTCTGAGCAGTTCGGAGAGCTCATGGACACGATGGATAGGAGCTCGAAGGCGGCCAGGGCGGCACACCAGGCTGCCGTGGACGAGGTGTCCAAGCTGAAGCATAGGGTGGAGGAGTTACAGGGACTCCTGGCGAAGAGCGATGACGCATGCCGGGAGCTGGCCAAGATCAAATCAAAACACTCCGCGGAGATGGTGGCGATGCGGCGGGACCACGGCGAGAGTCTGGGCCGGTTGAGGAGAGAGGCCGACGACGAAAGAAAACGCCTGACGAGAATGTTGGGCGAGGTGGAGGAGAACTGAAAAGGCGTAATGACGAAATCGCCGAATTGAAGGAGAACGCGAGGTGGCAACAAGGAATAATGACTCGAGTGAATGGCGAGTTATCGCAAGCTCGCGGGAGATTGAAGCCGGACGATCGAAGATCAGTACCCTGCAAGAGAGGGTGGAGTTGGTCGGCGCTGACAGGACGAGGGCCCGGAGAGGCTGAGGAGCTGGCCGGAAGGTTGGCCAGGCGAGAGGGGGAGGTATGCTCTTATTTCACCCTCCTTATTTTTCTATTGGTTCCCTATGATGCCGATTGTCCTTGACTTTTCCAGATGGCGAGGATGGGGTCGGAGATTCAGGCTCTCCAAAGTGCGTTCGCGTCTGCTCGCAGCAGGAGCTCGGAGCTCGAGATACGGTCTAGCGAGCTCGAGGGGCAAAACGCCATCCTGAAGGCCCAGGCTGCTGAGGCCGAGAAACGGGCCGCTGAGGCCAACACGCAGCTCGCCATTCTTCAGGGGAGGCAAGACGCTATGAGTAGATGCATTCCGTCACGGGATGGAAGAGTGCAAGCAGAGGATACTTAGCGGGCACCCGGAGTGGGACCTTTCTTTCTGAGCATCGAAGGCTCCGAAGACGGCGAGTCCGAGAAGAAGAAGATGAAGATGAATATGTCGATGTTTCTGACGCCGAGCTTGGCGGCGCCCCTGGTCCCAGCGAAGCCGTAGCCTCCGAGGGACAGTCACAAACCGTTACAGAGGGGGTGAAAACATCAGAGAAGGGCGAGCCTAGCCGTGCACCTGCAGACGTGGCTGAGGGTACTCCCCAAGCCGGTGGGGCTCCTGGCTCTTAGGGGCCGCTCCTGTATCTTCCCCTTTTAAACATTTGACATTTTGCAGCAAAGGGATTTCCTGTTTTTATCTAAGTGTTTTTCTCGCGTGACTTTGCTGTTGTAGTGTTGCCTCGATCGTGAACGACCCATGGCTCGTCAATATCCTTGGGCCATCCTTAATTTGAGACCAGGAAAATGTATTGGCTCGGGTCGATCGGTGGAATGGGCCGGTCTGGACCGACGAACAAGGTCGGTCGGTTGAGACAAGTTAGGTCGACTAGGACCGACATACGAATGGTCGGCTGTGGCCGGCGGATATCATGGGTCGGCAGGGGCCGACGGATGAGGTAGGTCGGCTGGGGCCGACGGACAAAGGTGGGTCGGCTGGGGCCGACAGATGAAGTAGGTCGGCTGGGGCCGACGGACAAATGGGTCGGCTGGGGCCGACGGATGAAGTAGGTTTCCGCACTCCCTGCCATCCTGCCAGCGTTCTGCCATCCCGCAGGCAATTCGGTTTTTCTTTACTATAAGTGGAGATACGGCAGAGTGGGGGTATAAAGCTGTATCAGAGCTTTCCGGAAGGTGCTCCTTTCCCATGCAGGTCATCTCGTTGCGACGCACACAACCGTCCACTATTGGACAGTACCTTTTCAAAGGACGATTTTCTGAGCCGCCGATTTTCGAAGCGTCAGCGGACGATTTTCTGCATTTAATGACTGCGATCCGGGATCAGGAAAGGATCTCCGTACGCGTCCTGGTTCAGGCGGTGAGTTCGGCGCGCAGTGGGATGCTGCGTTTATCGTGAGAGGCCATGTGGAGACGTGGGACAGGTGTTTGAATCTCGGGACTCACAGCTCTGATGGCTTTCCTGGTCCATTTCTGCCTATAAAAAGGGGAAAGAGGGGTCTCATCTGGCTATCCCCAAAGTTTCTTTCTCGCTGGAATTTTTATTATTCTCATTTCTCTGTTGCTACGAGTGGAAGGATCGACCCTTCCTTTCATGGGCTCCTTGCCGCCGGATAGCTGGGGCGACCGGGGAGCAGCTGAAGGATGGCTCATCCTTAGGGGACGAGTCTCGGAGATCATATGGAGAGCGCACATGGAGGGGGCAGAGATCATACGGAGAGCGCACATATGCGCTTCCGTTGTGGTCTGCGGCTCCTGCTGCGGGGGATGCGGGTCAGGAGGTGTATGGACACCTCCGTAGCACGCGCAGGCCCCCCTCTTTCGCTGGCTTAGGTTCCCGCGTCTTCTCTGAGGGGAATCCTTGCCACGGGAGGGAGAAGATGGGAGCAACCGGGTTCGGATGGTCCCCGGTTCCCTCGACTGGGTGGTGGCCCGCGATCCAGCACTCCCTTCTAGGGGAGTGGATTGGGCCTTTGGGATCCTCAGAATCAGCATCCGCGGGCCATGCCTCCTTTTGGGTCTTTTAATTCATCCTGCCCAAGCGGACTTGGCCGTTTCGTGGTTTGCATGATTCTCGATCCGGATGTTGGAACATCGTAGTTGTCTAGGCCTGCTCTGGAGCAGTACCGGTCTTGTATTTTGCCTTTATTTTATGCATTTCATGTTTTGTAACGCCTATGAGGCATTTGTAATTGATCATGATGGCAATAAAGAGAGTTATATTTGTTTTAATCTGTCTTTTCTTGTGCCGATCTCATTGCTATTTGTCGTTTGTGGGCATAAGAGTGTCCCGCTCGTCCTTAGACGAGGATCTTATGTTGCCCGAACTAATCGAGGTCGTATGCGGCGGTGCAAGATAGTTCGGCGAAATACACTCCTTGCTTAGGTCAGGAGTCCGGTATTTTGTGCTCCGCTTTTATCGGAGCTCGGAGTATCGTGAGTCGGCTTTGGCCGAAGTTCGGGGAGCCTGCCCCCTTTTTGTCATGGTTTAAGGATTTAGTCCCTCGAGATAGTTGAGTTTCGGGGAACGTCTTACTTGGATCCGCCAAGGTTCGAAGGATTTCGTAACTCGGCCCTGCCGAGGTTCGGAGAACTGGCTCGGCCTGCCGAGGTTCGGAGAACTGATAGCTCGGCCCTGCCGAGGTTCGGAGAACTGATAGCTCGGCCCGGCCGAGGTTCGGAGAACTGATAGCTCGGCCCTGCCGAGGTTCGGAGAACTGATAGCTCGGCCCGGCCGAGGTTCGGAGAACTGATAGCTCGGCCCGCCGAGGTTCGGAGAGCTGATAGCTCGGCCCTGCCGAGGTTCGGAGAACTGATAGCTCGGCCCTGCCGAGGTTCGGAGAACTGATAGCTCGGCTGCCGAGGTTCGCTCGGCCCTGCCGAGGTTCGGAGAACTGATAGCTCGGCCCGGCCGAGGTTCGGAGACTGATAGCTCGGAGGGAGCGAATCAGTCGCCGCCGCAGGCTACGGCGTCAGGTCTGCGCGGCGCCCAATGGAGGGGGCGCTCGAGCGGAATGGGCGGCGTTTGTTATGCTTTACTGGCGATGCTCTTTTCGAGGGGACAGATCGCCGATCGAGCGTTGGACTCTGCCCCCACGCGCTTTTTGAGAAGGGGGCAGTTTTAAGAGGCTTGGGGAAGCGTCGAAAGTATTTACTGCAGGGGGCGACAGATCGGGAAGATGCTCTGTTTGCACTTTCCGATCTTACTCGGGATAGGGCGCGACTTTTCGGGTTCCGTGCGCATTAGAACGGCGACACATGGCGAATTTTCATAGGTCGACGTCCGCGGTACGGCTGATCCGGATACCCTCCTAGCGGGTATAAATATGACCGAGGGGGACTGGATTTGGCCATCTTTCGGTCTGAGCTAAGAAAGAAAAAATGGACTCTCCAGCGCGGTCGTCAACTGACTCGCGTTCCTCAGTTAGCGATCCAGCGTACTCGGAGGAGAGGGGGACTTCCGTGACTGTTGATGGGCTGACCCTTGCGTCGGGCGCGACCAATGAGCGGCTCGCTAGGGTCGCCGAGGAGTTCCTGGATGCCTCGGTTAGGGAGGCGGAGGCCTCGCGCCGAGTGATGGGTCGGCAGGAGGAGGAGATTCGGCTGCTCCGTCAGCAGGTGGCTGACCTAACTGCACTTCTGGAGAAGTTGATGGGTTCTGGGGGCAACTGACCCCAGGACTTCTGCCTGTCCTTGTTTTTGCTTTCTTGCAGTTTCTTGTGACCCCCCCTCTTTATGAATGGAAAATGATCCTTGTCTATCTGCGGAGTTCTTTTCTTTTGAAAGCTTACGGCCTTCACCTTGTATGACGAACCAGGGGGGTGGCGTGCCCTTGTTCGTTTTCTGCGTGCTAATGTAGGCTCTTTGAACGATGGGCTATAGGGGCGCTACCTGAAGGATCCCAATGGTTAGAGAGGGAAATCACCTAACTCTTCCCGGGACCTTCGGTCGGTTGCGCGGGGCTAAATGGCCTCGAGGGTAACCTTGTCAACGGCGGCTTTTTCTCGCGCGTCGATGGTTTTTTACTCAACGTGCTCGTCTCAAACCGGACGAAGTTCTTCGGGTACTATCTGGGGCCGTTCGGCTTTGGTCGAGGCCCATGGGTCCAAACCTTTTTGCCGGGGTTTTTAGCCCGAGTGGTTTTTACCTGGCCTTGCCATGGCTCGGTGAAACATTTTACTTGGTCCCGCCAAGGTTCGGAGACTTGTTGCTCGGCCCTGCGAGGTTCGGAGAAATATTTTACTTGGCCCTGCCAAGGTTCGGAGACTTTTCTCGGCCCTGCCAAGGTTCGGAGATTTTTTACTTGGCCCTGCCAAGGTTCGGAGATTTGTTGCTCGGCCCTGCCGAGGTTCGGAGATTTTGTTGCTCGGCCCTGCCGAGGTTCGGAGAATTTGTTTTACTTGGCCCTGCCAAGGTTCGGAGATTTGTTGCTCGGCCCTGCGAGGTTCGGAGATTTTGTTGCTCGGCCCTGCCGAGGTTCGGAGAATTTGTTTTACTTGGCCCTGCCAAGGTTCGGAGATTTTTGCTTGGCCCTGCCAAGGTTCGGAGATTTTGTTGCTCGGCCCTGCCGAGGTTCGGAGATTTTGTTGCTCGGCCCTGCCGAGGTTCGGAGAATTTGTTTTACTTGGCCCTGCCAAGGTTCGGAGATTGTTACTTGGCCCTGCCAAGGTTCGGAGATTTTTACTTGGCCCTGCCAAGGTTCGGAGATTTGTTGCTCGGCCCTGCCGAGGTTCGGAGAATTTGTTTTACTTGGCCCTGCCAAGGTTCGGAGACTTGTTGCTCGGCCCTGCCGAGGTTCGGAGAAATTTTTACTTGGCCCTGCCAAGGTTCGGAGACTTTTTACTTGGCCCTGCCAAGGTTCGGAGATTTGTTGCTCGGCCCTGCCGAGGTTCGGAGAATTTGTTTTACTTGGCCCTGCCAAGGTTCGGAGATTTTTTACTTGGCCCTGCCAAGGTTCGGAGATTTTGTTGCTCGGCCCTGCCGAGGTTCGGAGATTTGTTGCTCGGCCCTGCCGAGGTTCGGAGAATTTGTTTTACTTGGCCCTGCCAAGGTTCGGAGATTTTTACTTGGCCCTGCCAAGGTTCGGAGATTTGTTGCTCGGCCCTGCCGAGGTTCGGAGAATTTTTTTATTTGGCCCTGCCAAGGTTCGGAGACTTCCCTGTTCAAGCAGACAACTCGGTTGTACCGAGGATTGGTAAGCAGCATCTATTTCCTTTTATGATTTATGGCAATATGGTGCATAATCGATTCACATAACAGGTTGCGGGAAAATAGATAACTGGCGAAACATAAAGGACATACCCTATTGATAGTATTTGCGGAGGTTGTCCGAGTTCCACGTTCGGGGGATGGATTTCCCATCGAGATCCTGCAGCCTGTAGGTCCCTGGCCCAATGATCTCCGTGATTTGATATGGGCCTTCCCAGTTTGGCGCCAGCTTTCCTTGCTCCAGCGGTTTGGATACAGAAGCTTTCCGGAGGACGAGGTCGCCGGGTAGGAAGGCTTTCCCCTTGACCCTGGAGGCATGGTACCGAGCCACCCTCTGTTGATAGGCGGCCGTCCTAATTCGGGCCTTCTCTCTGACTTCCTCTACCAAGTCGAGGTTGGTGCGGAGTTGCTCGTTGCTGGCTTCCTCAGAATAACCTCCACCCGCAAAGATGGGAGGCCTATTTCCACAGGGATGACGGCCTCCGTGCCAAAAGCCATTCGGAATGGAGTCTCGCCCGTCGGGATTCTCGGAGTGGTGCGATAGGCCCACAAGACATGGTGCAGCTCATCCGCCCACCTGCCTTGGGCTTTAGAGAGGCGAGCTTTGATTCCTTGGAGGAGAGTCCTGTTGGTGACCTCGGCCGCTCCGTTGGCTTGTGGGTGCCCGACCGAAGTGAGGTGATGACGAATTCCATGCTCTTCGCAGAATCGGCGGAATTTGGAATTGTCGAACTGCTTGCCGTTGTCGGTGATTATGGTGTGGGGGAGGCCGAACCTGCAGACGATGGACCTCCACACGAAGTCCCTGGCTCGGGCTTCGGTGATTTGGGCAACTGCTTCCGCTTCAACCCATTTGGTGAAGTAGTCGATGGCGACGAATAAGAATTTTCGCTGTCCTGTCGCCAGCGGGAATGGGCCGAGGATGTCCATCCCCCACTTGGCAAAGGGCCAGGCGGAGGATATAGAAACTAGCTCGGCGGAGGGGAGCCTCTGGATGCTTGAATGTCTCTGGCAGGCGTCACAAGCTCGGACCAGGTCGTCCGCATCTTTCTGCATGGTCGGCCAATAATAGCCTTGCCGTAGCACCTTGTGGCATAGGGACCGGCCTCCCAGATGGTTGCCGCAGATCCCTTCATGTACCTCTCGTAGAGCATAGTTCGCCTCGGATGGGCGGAGGCATCTGAGCAGCGGCATAGAAAAAGACCGCTTATAGAGCTGGTTGTCAATCAATACGTAGTGGGTCGCCTGCAGCTTCAATTTCCTGGCCTCTCTTCGGTCGGATGGGAGCGACCCTTCTTTGAGATAGTTAAGGATGGGGTCGAACCAGGATGGTTCGGTCTCGATTTGCATCACCCGGTCGGCTTCCACGATACTTGGCTTCTCCAGAGTCTCCAGATGGAATTTTTGTTCAGCATCCATCGTCTCCGTGGTTGCCAATCGGGAGAGTAGGTCGGCACGGGCGTTTTCTGACCTAGGAATTTGAATAATTTCAAACTCAGAAAAGTGAGGGAGTAGGCCGCGTACCTCTTGGAGATATCGGACCATATTGGGTTCTCGGGCTTCAAACTCTCCCCGCACATGGCCGGCCACCAGCTGAGAGTCAGTGAAGGCGCTAAGCCTTTCCACCTTCAGGTTGCGGGCGATCCGGAGACCGGCTAACAGGGCCTCGTACTCGGCTTCATTGTTGGAAGCCGGGAAGGAGAATCGGACACCATATTCGAAGATCATTCCTTCTGGGCTGGTGAGGACTAGACCCGCACCGGAGTGATGGGCATTGGACGACCCATCGACGTGAAGGAGCCACCGAGCTTCAGGTTTTGGTCCTTCGGGGCTTTTTGGGGTAGAGCCGTCTTCCGGGATGGTGCACTCGAGGAGGAAATCGGCCAGCACTTGAGCTTTGATGGCCGGGCGAGGTTGAAAATGTATGTCATGCTCGCTTAGCTCGACGGCCCATTTGGTCATCCTCCCGATGTTTCTGGCCGGTGGACCACCGCCTTGATGGGTTGATCGGTGAGGACCGTCACTGAATGTGCCTGAAAATAAGGCCGCAGCTTCCGGACCGAGGTGATCAAAGCCAGCACTATCTTCTCGATCCTGGTGTACCTCGTCTCCGCATCGCGGAGCAGTCTACTTACATAGTAGATCGGCCTCTGAACTTTGCTTTCTTCTTTGACTAGCACTGAGCAAACCGCTCCCTCCGAGACGGCTAGGTACAGAAATAGAGTCTCTCCTGGGATCGGACTACTGAGAAGCGGAGGCGAGCCGAGGTACTTTTTGAGATCTTGAAATGATTTCTGGCACTCAGGGGTCCATTGGAAATTTTTGGCCGCTCGGAGAGTTTTGAAGAAGGGGAGGCATCTCTCGGCTGACCGAGCCACGAAGCGGTTAAGGGCCGCTATCCTCCCGGTTAGGCGCTGGACCTCCTTAATAGACGCTGGGGGTGCCATTTGTTGGAGAGCTTGAATCTTCTGAGGGTTAGCTTCGATACCTCGCTGGGAGACCATGAAGCCGAGGAACTTCCCGGAATTGACGCCGAAAGCACACTTGGTCGGGTTGAGCCTCATTCCATATTTGCGCAGCGTGGCAAAGCTCTCCGCGAGGTCCTCAACATGCCGCAGCGCTTCCTTGCTTTTGACCAGCATATCATCCACATACACCTCCATGTTCGGCCGATTTGCTCCTTGAACACCTTGTTGACCAGCCGCTGATAGGTCGCTCCTGCATTTTTAAGACCGAAAGGCATAACTCGGTAACAGTAGGTACCTCGGTCGGTTATGAAGGCGGTCTTTTCTTCATCCTCGGGGGCCATCCGGATTTGATTGTAGCCCGAATAGGCGTCCATGAACGACAGCATTTGGTGGCCCGAAGTGGCATCTACAAGCTGGTCGATCCGAGGGAGGGGAAAGCTGTCCTTCGGGCATGCCTTGTTGAGGTCGGTGAAGTCGATGCAGATCCTCCATTTGCCATTCGACTTTTTCACCATGACGACGTTGGACAACCAACTCGGGTAGTTCACCTCTCGGACAAAATTGGCTTTGATAAGTTTGTCGACCTCCTCCTCAATGGCTTTTTGCCGCTCTGGGGCGAAGCTCCTCTTCTTCTGCTTAACGGGCCTGTGCCTCTCGTCCATATTGAGGCGATGGACGAGGATTTCTGGGTCAATCCCCGGCATGTCTGAGGCGGTCCAGGCGAAGATGTCCGCATTGCTTTGGAGGAATCTGATCAGCTCGCGACGAGGCTCTCCTTCGAGTAGCGACCCGATCCTTATGGTTCGGTCGGGCCGAGCTTCGTCTAGCGGTACTTCTTCTAGTTCTTCCGCCGGTTCTCCCCGTTGTTCGGCGAAATCCTCACGAGCGTCTAGCCCGTCGACTTCGGGCATTCTAGACTGAAGGCTTGTGACGAAACATTGCCGAGCCATAGCTTGACTTCCCCGAACTACTCCGACTCCTTGCTCGGTGGGGAACTTCATGGATAGATGCGGGATGGAGACTACCGCCTTGAGGACATTAAACCCGGCCTGCCGAATATGGCGTTGTATGGGACCTGAGGTCGGTCACTAAGAAGTCGGTCTGTACAACGGCTACGAGGGGCCAGGTTCCTGCGCGGACCGTCAGGGTGACGATTCCTTCTGGGACGATGACGTCGCCGGTGAATCCCATCAGGGTGGAATCCACGGCTCGAGGTTTTCCATGAGCAATTTCATCCTGGCAAACACACCGAGGTACAAAACGTTCACCGAGCTTCCACTATCAACCAGGATTCGGCTTACATCATAGTTGTTCAAGTTTAGGGATACGACAAGTGCGTCCTCATGGGGAAGCTGTATCCCAAGAAGATCATCATCAGAAAAGGAAAGCTCGCCCGTGCGCGCCTTCTTTGGCATCGGTGCATCACCATTGCCCCCGAAGCTCGACCCGCCGGCCTCTTCAATCATGTTGATGCGGCCAACCACGGGTGGATTTGGTGGAGGAGGGAGTTGTGGGAGCTCGGGCTGGCGATCACCTCCTTGTGGCGGCTCAGGTGCTCTTCTGAACTGGTCCAAACGTCCCCGCCGAATCAGTCTCTCGATCTCGTTCTTCAACTGCCAGCATTCTTCGGTGTCATGGCCATGCTCCCTGTGGTAGCGGCAATACTTGGCGGGATCTCTCCGGGTTGGGTTCCCTCGGAGAGGCACTGGTCGGGGAAGCTGGCGCTCTATCTCCATAAGGATTTGCGCCCGGGGAACAGTCAACGGAGTGTAGCGATCGAATCGCCTAGGGGGACTCCGGGAGCGATTCCTTGGCGGCGGTGGAGGGACTCTTTGGCGGCGAGGTGGACTTGGCCGACGGACAGTGCGGTGCCTGTCGGGAACTTTGGGCTCTTGCTTCTTCCTCGCCTGTTCAGCGCGGGCCATTCTCCGCGACTCCTCGACCCGAGCGTATTTGTCCGCAAGGGCCATCATGTCAGACAGACATGGGGGGTAGCTGACTTCCATTGCTAAATAGAAGTCGCTCTCCTTTGAAACTCCCCCCGCCAGGGCGGACATAGCCACCTCGTGATTAAGGTGGTCCACCTCTAACATGGCCTTGTTGAAACGGCCAAGATAACTTCTCAAGGACTCCCCCTCTCTTTGCTTGACTTCGGAGAGGGAGTCGGATCTCCGTCGGTGGCGGCGGCTGCTGACGAACTGGCCAATAAAAAGGTGGCTCAGCTCGTCGAAAGAATCAATGGAACCCGGTTTCAGGGCGTTAAACCAGGTTCGGGCGGATCCTCTGAGGGTGGATGGGAAGGCCCGGCAGAGGATCGCATCAGATGCTCCGTGGAACATCATTATTGACCGGAAGCTGCTGAGGTGGTCGTCTGGATCAGTGGAGCCGTGATAGGGCTCGACGGTTGGCAGCTTGACGTGGGAGGGAATCACTTCCTCCATGATCTCCTTAGAGAAAGGGATGCCCTGCTCTGCTTTGGGCTGAGGCAGATGGATCTGCTTGGCGGCGTCCAGCTCCTGACGCATTTCTCGGATCTGACGGCGGATCTCCTCCTCGCCGGCGAGAGGAGCGGCCGGACGGGAGAACGCAAGGAGGGCGTCGAATCATGGTGAGACGTTGCCGGAGAGAGGGAGCGGGCTCGCCGAGATCTGGGAAGATCTCCATCGTAACCGGTTCGAGGGACCGGTTTGTCCCCCCTGGGGCGATGTGGGGGATCCGCTGATTCACACGGATCAGAGGAGGAGGTTGCCGGTGAAGAAGAAGTCGCCGCTTCTTTCTGGGGGTGTGAAGCAGGAGGAGGTGCAAGACGCTCCTGGACCAAGTGGGTGAGAGCCTGGACTTGTTGGACCAGCGTAGCAAACTGGTCCTGGGTCACCGGAATGGCAGGCGGCGACGGAGTCTCGACAGGCGGAGGTTGCGGCGCCGTGGTGCCAGTCGGGTCAGGCCTTTGGGAGGCGACCTGACCTGAGCATCAGAGGCTGCTCCTCTCTTCCGGTTGGCCATCAGAGAGGTTCTTCTCCGAATTAAGATCCTTGTCTCCTTCTTTCAAGTTTTGATGGGACTTGAGGCCCTTCCTCTAGCGCCAATCTGTTGCCGCCGGGATCCGTCCTCCGACTCGGGCGCGGTCGATCTCCGGGAAGAGGGGGGTGCGGCGGACCTGCAAAAGAAGTCCACACGCGGAGGGACGCTGGGGTTGGTCCTCCGCGGAAGACCCTCCGACGCTCAAGTCAGTGGGGAAGGAATCGGCGATCAACCAGATAATGAGGAGGTGGATCTCTCCGGGAGGCCTCTCCGGGGGTTGGCCAATCGGAGGCTCCAAAAAGGGGAGGAGGAGAGCGAGAGATAGAGGTGTGTGCACAGAGCTGCGTGCGTCCAGGATCGCGTACCTGAGGGAATCTGCCAATCTGATCTTTATAGACTGTCACCTGGGGACTTAAGCATCTTCTGGAGGGTTCTGAGGTTGTTACGATACGGGGGTAGACAGAATCAGGCCGTCGTGGGGTCATTAGAATCCACGCCTTGTCTGTTAAGGGATCGACGGCTGGGAGAGCTCTTCGATGTCTTGGGATCTGGGCGAGTAGACTTGAGGCGGTTACAATAGGTCTTAGGCCACGTCTCAACATGATTCCCTGCTCAGGGAACGGCTCGGGTAGACTTGAGCTTTCCCGCGTCAGGTTCCGCGGAGGTAGACGTCGGGGCGTGGATCGCTGGGTATAAGCGAGCTACGAAAGCCCGGAGGAGGCCGAGCTAGGGAAGCCCGGAGGAGGCCGAGCTACTGAGGCCCGGGGGAGGCCGAGCTAGGGAAGCCCGGAGGAGATCGAGCTACGGAAGCCCGGAGGAGGCCGAGCTACGGAGGCCCGGAGGAGGCCGAGCTACGTAGGCCCGGGGGAGACCGAGCTACGGAGCCCGGAGGAGGCCGAGCTAGGGAAGCCCGGAGGAGGCCGAGCTACTGAGGCCCGGGGGAGACCGAGCTACGGAAGCCCGGAGGAGGCCGAGCTACTGAGGCCCGGGGGAGGCCGAGCTAGGGAGGCCCGGAGGAGACCGAGCTACGGAAGCCCGGAGGAGGCCGAGCTACTGAGGCCCGGGGGAGGCCGAGCTAGGGAAGCCCGAGGAGATCGAGCTAGGGAAGCCCGGAGGAAGGCAGCGGAAGGAGGTCAGCCTTAGCCGCCTCGCACGGATATCAATGCAATGACGATTTTACCCCCCAACAATAATCTTTTATAAATTTACTGTAATAAGGAATTTGATCTTTATAAATTAACTCTATTTTGATCTTGACATGAATTTGTGGCTGTTGCTAAAAGAATATTTCTGAACAAATATAAACGTTCCTAATCAGCTGTGAGAAACTAGTCCAAATTCTGGAGTTGACACCAACTCATGACCTGTTCCCAACCTGCTTCAAGTGATTGATTGTGTTCACCAAAAGCTATGGTGTTTCTGACTGGATATCACAAATATTAGCACGTACCTTAACGTCAACGTTCTCTGTTAGATGATTGTAAATAATTGCTGAGAGAGACTCGTGATTTTAGCTAAAAAGAGAATTAGCCATCTAAGATTCAGAATGCACTAAAACCAGTGTAACACACGAGTCATGCACGACAACACTTTGAGTCAGCCTTTTGGTACTGCTGAAAAATGAACCACCATGCCAAGCTCAAAGAAACAACCTTGATCAGAATACTTCCCACTTGAAATTTGAATACAGAACAACACAATAATAGCAAGGAACACAATAGTAGCAATCTAAGAGTGGCGTCCATTACTGACGCTGCTATTGACACCTTGCCGTCTGCTCCAGAAGTCCAGGAAAGGAGACTTGAAGTGCTAAACCATATCAGGTAGCAGGGAACTGATAATTATTAACAATGACATGTGACTAATTCAGCAGTCTCTTTGGACAGAAGATGACAGGAAGCTTGCCTCGAGCCTTCCTCTTTATTTACTACAATGAATGAATTTAAAAAAAAAAATGATACATGAACACACATCTCAGGAGGCAACATGGACTGCAACACTTTCACCAACCATACCCTTCATCACCTTCCCCACACTACTCGTCACCCTACCAACTTTCTTACCACTGCCATCGCCTTGCTGCAGATTTGGCTTGGTCTTCTCCTCCTTCCTTGCCTCAGTCTTCTTAGTAGATTGCAGCGCCTGAGTTTTATCTGCACTGTTTGGTTGATTTGGTGGAACCAAGGGCCAATTATCACCTTCCGAGGCTGCAGGACATCAACTGCAGAGCAGCCTTCTTGATTTGCTACCTTAACAAATGCTGAAGATCTCTCTTGAGATGATGATGTTTTACTCCCAAGACTCGTACACTTACTTTGCAACTTCGAAGATTTTGCTGCTGCAACTGTCTGCAAATTAAAAAAGAAAAAGAAAAAAATTAAAAGCTGAACATTTTTAAGGAACTCATATTTTTGTGAATGCAAAAAGAGACCCTTCTTCCAACAGATGATCTTGAGACTTCATGATAGAAAGAAGGCATGGGTGTTGCTTTAAAGTTCAGACTCTTCCGAAGCTGCCTTATTGCAGCTTCTGTTTCTTCCTGCAATTATACGCATCTCCCTTTGGTTAAAAAGTGAAGAATAAATGCTTAAAACAGAACTGAGGATGCATGCTATTAAAAGACAATGCTTCTCATTAGCTGAAAATAAACAGTAAAAATGTTCATGTTTCTCATTGGCTGAGTATAAACAGTAAAAACCTTCGAACATTCTTATGCTTTTGCACGGACAGGCAAGATAAATAATTAAAACTCTTTTAATTATGCAGGACACTGAAGAAAAGGAAATATTTTTCAAAGGCTCAGATAAACAAAATAATCTTTGAACACTCCTATGTCCTGCATGACTCAAAATGTAGGCACTATTAATGCTCAAAGAAATTTAAACTAAAATTTCAAATACAAAAATTAAAGGGGTGCCAATTGGTTGAGTTGGTCAAGTCATTGGGTGTCAGTTACTGGTGACCTGGTTCCATCTATCCTTATCAACCCTTACCCTGATTGCACCCAGCCTTCCTTCCATCCTAGAAGTAAGATGGTCACAAAGTAGAAATAGAAAAGTGTTAAGCAAATGATGACTGAATCAACAAACCATGAAAAAAAACAAAACTTTTTTTTAGCATTTTGAATAGCAGTGTAGGCAACGTAACATAAGAGTTGGGTAACAAATTTTGAACCCATGTTGGAGAAAGGATGTAAACATTGAACAATCCCTTGACAGACTAACACATAAACAGGACCTATCCTTTGCATTGGCAAATGTAGGCCAATGATTTGTTGTAGTAGATCTTAAGTCATAAAATAGTTAAACGATTATGGCTCTTTCCTTTCTAGAAATCCCTTCCATTAAGTCTTAAGAACTCCTGTCCAATGCTTAAAACATACATGCAGCTAAGATATTGGGTATCGGTCTGTAAAGAGAATTCCTTAGAAATTAAAGGATCTTAATCATGGATATCGACATGCACTTGATGAAACTTGGATAAAAACCCTCATTCAACACCTGTACCCGAGTTCATGTAACATGGTTGTAAGGGTCAGAATGTAAGAGATCTATTAAAAATCTACACAGAAATATTATATAGATTAATTCATGAAATAATAACAAGATCAATGTATTACCTCCAGCCATTGTTTATGATCTACCTCCTGAGGATCTGGATCAGGATCTTGATTGAGTTGAATACTTTCAATCAACGAGCAATCGCACAATGATAGTGTATGCTCTCAGGATTTGCTCTTGATCAGGGACACAATCTCTCTCTGCTTCCGTATGGTTTTCTCATGTATGATGTGATATCAAAAATCTTAGAAGGGATCTCTATTTATAGAGACTTTCTTAACCCTTTCGCCGCTTAGACTTTCTTAACCCTTTCGCCGCTTACTCCCATCAAAGTAGGTATTTTAAATTTTCAAACAAGATATAGTTATCACTTAATTAATTAGTGGATGGATATTGTTGAGAGTTATCTCGAGATATATCTGCAAGTGATTACCAATAAAAATAAAATAAAATAGGACCATCACCAATAAGATACTACATTCTCCCACTTGGTCCGTACATTTTATTTTAATCCACAGTCCTCAACACTGAAAAAGAAACCAAATACATGAATCATGGCGATAGATCCTCTATAATGGAGTATTATCTTCCATGTATAAATGCATTCAATTCCTTTACCACTATTCCAAATGTGATAACATAACTTAATGAATAAATCCTATGTTTATTCAGAGTCCAAAAAAAATTTTGTCATTTCTCGAAAGTTAAATAATGTGTACACCCAAATGAGAAATAAACAAATACTGAAATAAGAGTTTCCTTATACAAGTAGTTGTCCATGCAACTAAATTATATCATGGGACCAATTCCCATTTGTATCACATGATCCTTAAAATTCTTAATTGGCATGCCTTTAGTCAAAGAATCAACTATCATCAATTCAGTACTAACGTGTCCTATGACCACTTTGTTTTCTTTAACACGTTCTCTTATGGCTAAATACTTAATGTTGATGTGTTTGCTTCGACTACCACTCTTATGGTTTTTAGCAAAAAATACAGCAGCTGAGTTGTCACAGTACAATTTAATTGGCCTAGCAATAGAATCAACAATTGTAAACCCTGAGATGAAACTCTTCAATCATACACCATGCGATAGAGCCTCAAAACAAGCAACGAACTCTACTTCCATAGTAGAGGTAGCAGCCAAGTATGCTATGTACCTCATAATCTTTTTAGCAGCTCTCTAGCAGACTAAACCGGATTACTCTGATATCTGCCCAACATTCCTACTGCAAATGCAATGTCAGGTCTTGTGCAAACCTGAACATACATTAGGCTTCCAACAGCTGAAGTATATGAAATGTTATGCATTTGTTCCCGTTCAAGTACATTTTAGGGCACTGGTTCAAAGTGAACTTGTCACCCTTCACTATGGATGCAACACTTGGTGAACAATCTTTCATCTAAAATCTCTCCAAGACTTTATTGATATAAGTTTCTTGAGACAATCCTAAAATGCCTCGAGATTTTTTCCTATGGATCTTAATGCCAATGACATAAGATGCCTCACTCATATCTTTCATATCAAAATTCTTAGAGAAAATTTGTTTCACCTCATATAGCAACCCTTTATCATGGTTGCAAGTAGAATATCATCCACATATAGGACTAAGAAGCAAATTTTGCTTTCACTAACCTTCTAGTATATACATTAATTCATAATGTTCTCTTCAAAACCAAAGGAATATATCACATCATAAAATTTTAAATACCACTGACGTGAGGCTTGTTTCAATTCATATATGGATTTCTTAAGCTTGCAAACTAAATGCTCACCATCACTAGAGAAAAATCCTTCAGGCCATTTCATATAAACCTTTTCCTTTAAATCTTTATTAAGGAATGTAGTTTTCACATCCATTTGATGTAACTCAAAATCAAAATGAGCTACCAATGCCATAATTATTCGAAGAGAATCTTTCTTGAATACAGGAGAACATATCTCTTTGTAGTCGATTCCTTCTCTCTGAGTGAACCCTTTGGCAACAAGCCTTGCTTTATATCTTTCAATGTTGCCTTGTAAGTCTTTCTTTATTTTAATGACCCATTTATATCCAATGACTTTTACACCATCAGGCAACTCAACAAGATCCCAGACTTGATTAGATGTCATAGATTCTATCTCGTCCTTCATGGCATTATACCATAAGTTTGATTCCTTAGAACTCATGGCTTGTGAAAATATTTCAGGATCATTTTCGGCTCCAATGTTATAGTCATATTTCTGTATATACACAATATAATCACTAGGAATTGCTAATTTTTTTATTCTAATTGATCTTCTTAATGTTACATTAATGACCTCCTGAGGAGTATCTTGCACAATTGATTATTGTTGAACAGAATCTTCTAGATTATCATCAGCAGCTTGTAGAATCTCAATGACTGATTGTCCAGCACTTATTAAGCTTGAGGGGTGCTTTGAATGACAACCAATCTTTCACTTGAAGTGTAAGTTGAAATATCTAAATGTTCTTTCTTAGAAAAAGCCAAATACTGAGATTGAACACTCCCACTGATCAAGTCATTCTAAAAAAAATTTGCATTTCTTGATTCCACAATCTTAGCGCTGTGAGATGGACAATAAAATCTATAACCCTTAGACTTCTCATATATCCAATAAAATATCCACTAATAATCCTTGGGTCTAGTTTCCTTTCTTGTAGATTATAAACTCTTACTTCAGATGGGCATCCCCAAACACGTATATATTGCAAATTTGGTTTTCAACCATTAAATAACTCAAATGATGTTTTGGAAACAGCCTTGGTTAGAACTCGGTTTAATATATACGTGGCAATTTTAAGAGCTTCAGTTCACAAGAATTTAGATAGCTTGGAGCTGCCAATCATGCTCCTCACCATGTTTAATAGTGTTCGGTTCCTTCTTTCAGCTATACCGTTTTAGTCTGGAGACCCCAGCATGGTGTATTGTGCAACAATTTCATTTTCTTCAAAAAACTGAGCAAATGAATCAAGTGCTTGTCCATCCTCAGTGTATCTACCATAATATTCTCCATCTCTATCTGACCTCACGATCTTAATTTGCTTGTCGTATTGTTTCTCTACTTTTGCCTTGAACACCTTAAAGGCATCTAATGCTTCGTTCTTATTATGAAGCAAGCAGAGAAACATATATCGTGAATAGTCATCAATAAATGAGATAAAGTATCTCTGACCATACGAGTCCATATCTGAACTGCAGATATCTGTATGTATGATCTTCAATATTTCTGAACATCTCTTGGCATCTTTCTTGGACTTGTTGGTTTACTTTCCCTTTATGCAATCCACACAATTGCCAAAATCAATAAAATCAAGAGTATCAAGTACTCTATCTTTTACTAATCTTTAAATTCTCTCAATGGAGATCTGACCTAATCTCCGATGCCATAAAATAGAAAAATTCTCATTCACAACACATCTTTTCATACCTATGTTAGTTTGGGCGTGCATCACATTATAAAAGGTATTATTTTTCAAATTAATTTGAAAAAGATTATCAGACATTGTACCATTCCCATTATGCTTAGATTTATAAAATAAATCAATAGAGCTTTTATTAAAATTAAAGGAATATCCTAAGAATACAAGTCTTTGATAGAGATATAGACTAAAAGATATGCTTTATGTTATGTCTTTATATTTTAATAAGAATTCATTTTGAGCAATGTATGCCATTTACTAATATGTGCATGTGTCTAGTATTTACAAAGAGTATTTGATCTAGTGTGTAGAGTACGGCTTACACACAGAAGACTAGACCATCGGTTCTTTTGGAATACAAATTTATTGTTCACAGTTTTAGATGGAATTGGACATACCATCAGTAGAACTGTAGCACAAATTTTTAGTAGGTCTGTCTTGACTACGGGGAATGGTTTATTCTAACTATTTGTGCTAGTACACTTTGTGTATATTGAACAGGACCCAGTTGAGTTAATTATTTTATACTGACTTTATAAAATAATTTAAAACTCATGAATATTATGATTGCTTATGCTCTTAATCCGAATTCTATTTCTAGACACGTGTATAGTGATTATTGCTTTGATTACACATAGAGTGAGATTCTATATGAGTCAATAAACTCAGTGGGTTGGGCAATAACATTATATATATGGTGAATATTAATAGTTGAAGGAAACAACGTCCTGATAAATTGGATTGATGATATCCCCTTGAGGAAGCTTATAAGTTTTGATTGTATCAAATCTTGCAAGTGGATTTTGAATCCGATACATCAAATAAATTAAATGGATAGGTCTCAAGGATAATAGAAGCCAATTAAATTATATTGTCAGTAATTAAATTTAATTGATGGATATCTGTAATCTTAACGTGGGGAGATAATAAGTATTTAATATTAAAGGCTCGAAAATATAAATTCGAATATGATTAGGAGTACAATTATAATTCTTTAGTGGAATGAATTGTAATTTACGTAATTGAATCCTAACCCGGGGTAGGAGTGGGAGATTTAATTACGTGGGAAGTCCTTTTCATATTTGCCTATTGGTCCCTGTTGTAACCCTATAAATACCCTCTCAGTTGGTTGCTAGGGAGAACGTTTTTGAAAAAGAAAAACAAGAAACCCTAGGACGGCCAAGAGATCCCATCATCTTGTGAGAGAAAGAAGGTATTTTCGGGAATACGGCGGAAGACTAAAGGTTGAGGTCGAGCAATCGAATCAAAGTGATCCAAAGTTCAAATCTGAAGGTATGATCTTGTACTCATAGATTAGAACGGTAAAAGTTTTTTTTGTATTACTCATATACGTTATAGCCGTGATCTTGAGGGTATTCCGCGTTCTCCAACAGTCTTGACACTTAAATAAAATTTCTAAAGAAACTTGGAATATAAAAAGTCTTTTCCAAATCTAAAATAAAACCAGAATCTAAAATAAGTCTGCACGTCCCAATCGCTTCTACATGTGAACTCATTTTATTTCCTGAATAGATATTTTGTTCACTTTCCAATGGTTTCCTCTGATTTAGAAAACCCTGCAAGGTACTTGAAACATGGATTGTAGAATCAGAATCAATCAACCATGTGTTTGACAAACAACCATATTGGATTCATAACATACAAATAAGGTTAGAGTATCTTTCTTGTCAAGCTAAGCCTTGAATTTGAGGAAATCCTTCTTTATATGCCCTTGCTTCTTGCAAAAGAAGCACTTGGATTTATTCTTGTCTTCTGTATGGATGGATACTTTATCCTTTCCTTTGCATTTGGCTTTAGCAGCTTTAATCTTTCTCTGAGTAGCTAAGTATACACTTTCTTTCATTTCCAGAAGCAGCCTCCCTTCCTCTTAAACATACATGGTCAGAAGTTCATTAATTGACCATTTATCCTTATGTGTGTTGGAAGATATTTTAAAAGGACTATACTGTTGTGGGAGTGAATTCAGAATAAAATACACTAAGAAAGATTCTGACATCTCAACCTTTAGGGATTTTAACTGAGCCGTAATGTCCCTCGTCTTCATGATGTGCTCACACACACCTTCAATAATAGTGAGCTTCATTGATGACAACTTTGCCATTAGGATGCTAGCCAGTGCCTTATCTGAAAACTCAAATTGTGCATCAATAGCCTTCAAAAGTTCTTTGACATTTTTGTACTCAGGAATTGAACCACGTATACTAGCAAAAATCTTAGTACGTATGAACATCATACTGAGACGATTAGATCGCTCCCATAGTAATCTCAGCCTGAGTGCTAGTAGGTGTAACTGAATGTGGTTCATCCTTCCTGATAAGATAGTCAATGCTCATGCACCCTAACTGAAGGAGAATTCTTTCCTTTCATACTTTATAATTGTCACCACTTAAATCGAAAACATCACATTTCATATCAGAAATATTAACAGACAAAATAGCTGCACAAAATAAAAAAATCATGGTCATGTAACTGAATTTGAAGCATACATTTCAATGTCATGTCTTACCAATGTAAGCATGCAATAACATGAATCAATAACATATAATAATTGCCTGTGGGCTAAGTTATTATACTTAAATAGATTCATTAACTTAATGATGTGACTAACAAATTATATTCCTTTTTTAATTCTTGTGGGTAATTAAGAAAATAATTTGTTATCCCATCCTAATTAATTATATCAATGCAATAAAAATTTCTATGGGATAAGATTCATTGCATTAAATATAATTAATTATAATTAATGTCATCTAACTTTATGTGATCTTTGCAACTCAATATATAATTTTGATTAATTAAAAATGTTGTGGCTACTACTCAATTAATCAAAATCATATTGAGAAACATGACATTTAAACTCATTATATGCATATAGATTAGCTAAGTTAGCATGAGTATTAGGTAGTGATCTTAATCAACATAATATTTCCAAATCAAGGTCTGAATCAATCAAATTGGCCAAGCCAGTAGGAGAGAGGTGGGGTCCTCTCGTTGCTTTCCTTAGATAGGTCAGTCAACGGAACCAATTAAGTAACCACAATCTCTTTCCCTTCAAGAACCACTTTTCTAGACACCAATTGATCAATCAAACCTTAAAAGAATTTGCATTATGATTTTTCATACTACCACTAAATATAATTTTAGTCATGCATAATATAAAATCTAATATGCAAAAAAAAAAAATAGCATACCAAGCATCTATTTAATGCAATTTCAAAATTATCATCTTAAGAAAATTTTTTATCGATTACAACATGTCCTGCCGTAGCTCATTATTCCCTTGGGCCAATCTTAGGCATAGACTTAGGATGCATATTTTAATACAAAAATTTTAAACTTAAGAAACAGATGATAAAGCAAATTATATCATATGATAAAAGAGATAATGGTATACATTTAAAAATTCAACCAGATGAATAAGATGTTATCTTACTCCTTATTGCCCAAAAACCAAAAATTGCGCAGAAAATCAAAATCACACGTTCAAATAGACTAGACCAACAGATATACTTGTGAACCGTCTAATGAATAAGATAAAATGTTTGACTAATCCATCCGTATGGTTTCAAATTACCATACAAACCCCTTGTCTCCTTTCGTGTATGTTTTACCAGCACGCTCAGTAGACCCTTTCTTCTGCAAGTCAAGCCAAAACATTTTTTTTAATGAATGCTTGAAGCAAGGCTTGACCCTTTCTTCTGCAAAAGCGAAAGGGATGTGACCACTGCACTTCATCCTATAAGCCTCGAACATGAGACCTCGGGCTTATAAGCCTAAGCTTTAACCAACCACACTACCAAGCACGCTTAGTAGACCCTTTCTTCTGCAAGTCAAGCCAAAACATTTTTTTTTAATGAATGCTTGAAGCAAGGCTTACCCTTTCTTCTGCAAAAACGAAAGGGATGTGACCACTGTGCTTCATCCCATAAGCCTCGAACACGAGACCTCGGGCTTATAAGCCTAAGCTTTAACCAACCACACTACCCTCCCTTTCTTCATTTACTATAATTTTTCTTTTATTTAAACTATATCCAAGAGTAGCGTAAGGGATAGAGCATGCTTATGGTATAGATCTCGCTGCTTTCTGAAATAAAACTAAATATTAAGAGTACAACCGATCTGATACCCTCTCTGGTGGTCACGAATAGCTTTCTTGGTAATCTATTAACTATACTCTCGCGGTACGTAGGTAGTTGAGTAAAACGCACCAAGATATTACCAGTAGCCTCCCTTATTAGTACGTTCCTAATATCCCAACCACATGTCCATTGGCTTGACTTGCAAAAACGAAAGGGATGTGACCACTGCGCTTCATCCCATAAGCCTCGAACATGAGACCTCGGGCTTATAAGCCTAAGCTTTAACCAACCACACTACCGAGCACGCTCAGTAGACCCTTTCTTCTGCAAGTCAAGCCAAAACATTTTTTTTAATGAATACTTGAAGCAAGGCATGACCCTTTCTTCTGCAAAAACGAAAGGGATGTGACCACTGCGCTTCATCCCATAAGCCTCGAACATGAGACCTCGGGCTTATAAGCCTAAGCTTTAACCAACCACACTACCCTCCCTTTCTTCATTTACTATAATTTTTCTTTTATTTAAACTATATCCAAGAGTAGCGTAAGGGATAGAGCATGCTTATGGTATAGATCTCGCTGCTTTCTGAAATAAAACTAAATATTAAGAGTACAACCGATCTGATACCCTTTCTGGTGGTCACGAATAGCTTTCTTGGCAATCTATTAACTATACTCTCGCGGTACGTAGGTAGTTGAGTAAAACGCACCAAGATATTACCAGTAGCCTCCCTTATTAGTACGTTCCTAATATCCCTACCACACGTCCGTTGGGTCAAATAGTCCAGGATACTACAAGTAGCCTCCCCTTCTGGACTATCCCTAGGTGAGAGATATAGAGACAAAAAATGCCTTGTCACACGAGCAATGAGAATGGGATATAAGTTGCTATAGGAGATTTAATTAAATCCCAAAATAATGAAGATTAATAGAAACACTCCCAACAAAACAAGGCAGAGGTATTAAGGCTCTGATACCAACGGTAAGAGATCTATTAAAAATCTATACATATATATTGTATAGATTAATTCATGAAATAATAACAAGATCAATGTATTACCTTTAGCCATTGTTTATGATCTATCTTCTGAGGATCTGGATCAAGATCTTGATTGAGTTGAGTACTTCCAATCAATGAGCAATTGCACAACGATGGTGTATGCCCTTAGGATTTGCTCTTGATCAGAGATAATCTCTCTCTGCTTCCGTATGGTTTTCTCACGTACGATGTGATATCAAAAATCTTAAAAGGGATCTCTATTTATAGAGACTTTCTTAACTCCCTTCCACCTCCTACTCCCATCAAAGTAGGTATTTTAAATTTTCAAAAGAGATATAGTTATCACTTAATTAATTAGTGGATGGATATTGTTGAGAGTTATCTCGAGATATATCTGCAAGTGGTTACCAATAAAAATAAAATAAAATAGGACCATCACCAATGGGATACTACATAGAAACCTAATCGCAATGATCACTCCCTTCTTTTGTGTAGTTTAGACAACTTAGAACTTACTAGGTCTTTTCTATGATAACACCAGTTTCTAATTATTGGGGAGCTCTTATCTTGTGGCTTAAAAACTCTCTCTCATTCATAATCCAAGGCAGAAAAATTAAGTGTTAAAAAGTCATAAAAATGCATAGTGCAGTGACATGATGTACAAAGCAAAAGACGCTAATAGGTTGACTTACCAATACCACATGCATTGCAGAAAAAATTTCAGGTTCAAAATGGTTAGATACATAAGACCACCTAGAAGTTGATGATTTTGGCCAAAACTTGGAAAAATTTCACCATATCAAACAAGCAGGCAGAAGTGCACTATTGTGTCCAAGGTAAGAGAGAGCAACCACAAGATCCAAAGGTAGCAAAAGAAATAGTCGTGTAGCCAGCCTGATACAAGGTAGTGGCCCTTGCTCACAAACTCAGCCTCAATGGGCGAAGAAGTTCTCATAAAGAACCATAAGCATAATGGTTCTCCATAAGCCTACTTCAATGATTAAGGAATTGCAATGAAACTCTTTAAGCCAAGCAGGACAAGGGAGATAAACTGAAAAGAGAATCTGGAAGACTAGTATGGGGCTACGGCTACCTTAGGGAGATCATGTCAAATCTCACTCTAGTTTGATTAATATCACAAAAACAATGATTATGACTAGGGCAGTAGTCATAATTGCCAAAGACATCTCATTGTAGTGGATCCCATATAATCAGAAAGTCCTCCAGTAATAGGATGAACATTGTTAACGACACTTATGACAAGCAACCTGGAAGCCACATTTTCATTGAAACCATAGCTTTCTTTCCCTTTTCTTCAGAATCAGATAGGCTCTTTGCAAAATTTCGAAGGATTTCCAATGACAGGATCATAGAACATTGGTTATAGTTCAGTGAAAATGGCCAGCAAATATCATGTCATGTTCATTACTAATCATATCCAGAGAAGGGTGTCTGTGAGTCAGAGTCAAACCATAGTTTCCACAGGCTCAGTAATTTGGGCTCTATAAAATCAAGAAAGAACAGCAATTGTGCAACATTCCACTTGTTTTCGATAAATATAGGAGAATATAGTAGCACGCATATAAAAGATTTAAGCACCCTTTGTCAATGGATAATACTTTCTGGAATAGCTAAAACCATGCTTTAAAATGTGGTGCATTCTTCCATACATGCACCTGAATATGCATATGTGGTTCCTTGACCGTACCGCATCACCTATGCAGTACTATATGCAGTCACACTGCATATGGACCTTAAAAGTAGTCCACTTAGCATTTCAGCTGCACATTCTTAGTAGCACACGGCTTCATATGGGAGCCCACTTAGCATTTTGAAGCTATATTATATATACAACCTATTTTTACGTGGGATAATGCAGTTAAAGTGGGTCCAATTTGATGGTTTGGTCTGATACAGCTTCAGGTGGGCTTGATAGGGGTACTAATAGTGCTAAAATATTAATTATGCTATTGGATACTAGATAATGTGATAGACTTGGCTATATTCGCGTGTAGCGAAGCCCAAATCCAATTACCTCTTCTATTTTTAGATTTGCACAGATCTCAAAACCAAAAGGCCACTTGTTAACCATCATTTTCTGTTTTAAAAAAACAAAGGGAGAAGCATTTATGAGATGGGACAATATATTATATCATGTCCCTGTGCTACTGTACATATTTATATGCTTATGATACAGTAGTACGGGGATATGATATGGCACCACAGGGATATATAATATATTTCCATAGTAGAGACATGGACTGTGTTGTCCCGTCTCATATATATGTGTCACATCTCAGAAATCTCTCTCTTTTTGATTAAAAAAGCAATCAATGATGATTAACGGATGGCTTTGTGGCCTCAAGATCCAGTGAATCTAATGGTAGGGGAGGGTGTCCGGATTTGGGCTTAACTATATGCAAATGTAGCCAAATCTATCTCAGTAGACAGTAATAAATACTAATTGCAAGTTGCTATTATTATAATAATTATTATTATTATCATTATTACTGTTGTTCCTAAAAATAAAATTTATAGGTCAAAAAATAGTAACTGCATATGCACCCACATATGTGGCCCACGTACCACATATGGACTATGCTGTCTCTTGACTGCCCCATATGGCAGCCACTTTTAAAACAATGGTCAAAATAAAGCCTTTGAGATGCAATGACATAGCGCATAGAATCAAAATGGAATTGTAATACATACTTGTGTCCTTGCTTGGATCTCATTGATCTCAGCCTCTCTCGCATGATGTTTTTCCTCCAACTTCATGTAAAACTAATCACACAATTGATTTGCCAATCAGTTTTACATACCCATAAATGTGAGCAGAAGTTAAAGTGATAGTCCCTTGCCTCTTTTCTTTTTTCAGCCCTTTCATCACTTTTGAAATTGAAGACTCTACTTTGTTTTGCTTCTTCCTTAACGGAATTAATGACTCGTGCAGGCCTACAATAATGGTCATAAGTTAGGAGGTCACAATGAAAAAGAAAGACAAGCTGTAAGATGTGGCTCAATGACCTGTTTGTAGAATGCTGTGCAGCCATTTCACTTTTTCCAGAAATGGGATGAGAAATAGCAATACTCTTCTTCCCACTAAGCGTTTTTTCGGTTAGATGTATTTATCATCGGCCACAATAAAGTATAAATTTCCAAAATGCTAAATGACTATGATTTTTTAAAAAAATAATAGTGAAAAAACTTAGAAGTTTTCAGGGAAGCAGGAAGTACCTTTTATCAACTTGTCTATCTTTAGATTTAAGGTTTGCTGAATCCTGCAACTGATAAATCACCAATAAAAAACAAATGATTTCAAAGTAGTCTTAATCAAGAGCAATTTATTTTCCTAGAACTACCAATTTTATAGCTCATATCAGCCAACTAAAGTAGATTTTGAAAATGATACATTTTAGTAATCTTATATAGCTTGATAGTGATGTAGTTTGTCTAAACATTCACCGCCAGAACGATATTGACATCTATAATCATAAAGGACATGCCCATCTTAGAGCCATTTTCTACTTGTGTAGCACTTTTATAACAATGTACGGAATAATTCAGGTCATAATAGATAAAAACACAAAAATATAAGGGCTTGTAATTCTTCATTGCCATTCTGGCACTTACAGAGCATATGGTTCGAAAGTAACAAATAATATAATGTTTTGGGGTCCAATAAAGTTTCTACCTCTGATTTCTGATTTGAAGAAGTTTTGAGGACCCTTGAAGGTGATTGCTTCTCTGATCGTGTTCTCAGCATATTTTCCCTTTCCACTTTTCCCGAAATTTTTGAGAACATCTTAGCTGAAGGAAGAGGATTCTTTTCAGCTGAAGACTTTCTTGAAATCTGAGTTGAAGGTAACTGGGTCTTCAGTTTTTCTTTTGCGGTTTTCTCTTCAGCTGTTCCCTTCAGCTAGGAATAAAAAATTCAAGGAGAAACAATGAATGAATGTTGCTTAAAAAATAAAATAAACTTAAAAGGTTTAAATGAGATGCTGACACTATTAGCCAATTAGCTAAAAAGAACAACTTTTGTCCAACTACAAGCACTGAGACGAAGTATAAAGCTGATGCATGTTTTTCATGATAATATTTTCATCAAGGTGAGGCATGAAGAGTACAAACTGCACATGTGTTGCAGACCATTATAAATTGGTTTAGAGAACAAAGTAAAAAATGGCACTAGTAAAATCTTACATTGAGAGAACTTCTTGGTGTTTTCTTCTGACTATGAGTGTTCTTGTCAACTGTAGGGTTCTTAGATGAAATGTCTCTCTCCTCAACTATGTCCTTCTCAGGAAATTCTCCTGTAATTGCAGCCTCATTGTCAGGCTTCTGTTCTATGGGTATCTGCAAGTCACCCTCTTCTGATGGTATCTGTAAGTTATCCTCTTCTGATGGAATGTTTTCATTTCCACATTGTCTTTGAACTGTTTCATCATAATCAACTAGTTCAGCAGTAGGCTTTAGACCTCTCTTGTCATCCAAGGTAGTAGTTTCCACTGGAAATTCACGTTGTGAAGTTTCCTCTTGTTCACATTCCATTACTTCATATTCATCTGAGACAACTGGTGCCCCATCATACCAAGCGGCTTGCCCATCATCATCATAATCTACAAAATCTTCCATGCAGTTCATATGGTCTTCAATGCCATTTTCATTATTTTGGCATTCAGTCCCAAAATGACTCCCTGATGAAGACTGAACTGGAAATGGCTTCTTCTTGAAATGGGCCTCAAAATAAGCTTTCTTTTGAGTAACTGAACCAGGTGTAGAGTATTTTTCTACCTCTTCAAGATATCTGTTGTGAGAGAATGATGACCTTCTTTCCCAGGACAACGTTTCAGTTTCAAACCGTCCAAATGATATGGAACCAGCGGGCAAACTATCAGCCTGTTGCGGCTTACAATGTCAGATATCACGAGATGCAACCTGAAAATACGTGCTACAATAGGGTGCATCTATATGATCTCATATGGTGTTCCCCTTAACAGAACCCGATTGGAATAAAAAAATATACAGAATTATAGTCTAAAAAGCATCTTATTTGACCAGAAAACAAATATGTAATAACTGTATTACCAAAACAACACGCGATAACCTGTTAGACTAAGGTCTTACCATAAGAAATAATCTCTTTAGGTTAATAAATACAAATCGAACATATTAACTTTTTTATAGAAGTGTGATGGAAAAATTCTATTAAAAGGATGCAGCATATAAAATTGACAAACAACATACAAATAATTAATTGCAATACTCTTGAATAACTCTAGTGATGATATAAAGATGATAGCAATTACAAACCAAGCATACCATACTTAGCTTTAGTGTCAATGTTGATAAACTCACATCATTGGATCAATACTCATAATCCTTAAAACAAGCGTTTCTCTTCTACTGTAATAGGAGGCTGGCTGTATCATGCATTGCAATATGATTATAAAAGAGGTTCCATCTCAACTCAACTCAACTCATCTAAGCCTTTTCCCAACTACATAGGGTCGGCTACATGAATCTGCTTCCTCCATTCTGCTCTATTCAGGACTAAGTCGACATTCAAATTACAAATAGTTATATCTTCGAAACATTCAGAGGCAGATGCAACACGTCTCTTAACAAAAATGTCCTAGCCCTTCGCATGATTTGATTTAGTAGATTCATTTTTAAAAAATCTGACAGAGTTTTACGCTGATTGTCAGCTACCTAATGCAACTCTCCTTCTTTACCTGGGCTTGGAACCGGCCTTGGTGGAGTTTATGTTAAATTACAAAAGAGGTTCCATCTAACAAGAAAATTTATTTTAAGCTACAAATATGGAAATAAATCTTCATATGTTTGTGTTAAACATATAAAAGATGTTATAGACCACCATTGCGTTCAAACTTTTTGTTTTGCAAGTTTTCTACATTAAATTTGCATGGTGTCATCACTGTATTAGAAATGTCATGACTAGACCTATTCTTGGCAACGAAACCCTAAAAGGGCAACTAAGACCACATGTAGCTGAAGAAGTATGTGAAGAAGTATGTAAAGTCAACGAAAAGGATGGACAATTCTGAGCAAAAAGGAACATAAAAACAGAATATTTGTAGCGTTCTTCAAGAATCTATGAGAATAAGGATCTCCAATACCGCATTACTATCAGACTTTCTTCTTTGATGGGCAAGTAATGCTTCTTCCATGCCATTGACATTGCAAATGGAGTGCTAATTATATGCACAGCATGATCCACACTTACCCAAAACTTATGGAAGGGCCTCACATGAACAATGCTACCTCAAAACTTGCCATGTGGCAAGCATCCAAATGTCTCTGACACTTCCACATCTAAAGAAATCCAAAATAGGGGCATCCTCATAAAGCGCAAATATTTAGCATTTAATATATAGTTGTATTATGATGTGCTGAAAACCAGGTCGAGTTAGCACTCTACTATCCCATTAGCTGGGGCATTCAGGCATTGTAGCACATTAAGTGCTGTGGAGTGTATTTGATTCAGGCTATATTCAGATGATTCCTATCTAGACATGCTTGAGAATTTAGCATTTATTATGTTGCAAAAACACATTGCCAACAAATTACAGTACAAGCATAAATTTTACCACTACACCTTAAGTGTAACCTGTAAGTTTCTACTTTATCTACTTATCAGGCCTAGCTAAATATTAAAGACAGCATGAAATAGGGAGAAAAAACCTGATAGTTAATGCAGTCTTCAACCTCTCCTGCCATGGCAAGCCAAAGAAAGTATAGCACTTATCAAAATCACCTGCAACCAGCAAAGCAACAATCAACACGCATAAACACCAATAAACCTCTAATGTAAATCTCGAAAAGCTTCGCTATAAAACGCTATATCTTGCCTCACTTTTACTCCCAAAGTCAAAATCCAGTCACTCATTTAGGACTCTCTTCCTAGTCAAGCCTTCAGAGTCCGAGCTCTTAAACTCTGAATCTTTCCCTCTGTATATACACAAAAAAAGAGGAAAAAAATAAAATTTGGAACGGGTTTCTTAACCTACAAATTTCAGTTCTTGCACAACGATGTATAAAATTTTAGAGAGATTCCATCCCCCCCCCCCCCCCCCCCCAACCCACAAAATAAGGAAAAAATCATATAATTGTATCCTCTTTGAATCAGAAGACTACAACCATCACATCTCTCAATTAGTCACGATATCGAGTGTAGTTCACAAAAAATACAGAGAAAAGCCAGCAGATCGATCAGAAATCAAAACCCAGAAGCCAGATATCCAAATCCTCTGCTTCCAACGTGAAACGAAGCACGAGATTTCCAGTAAAAAAAAAAAAAATTCCCCTCAGCTCGTCACATTGCACGGGTAACAAACTCCAGATTTCAAAGAATGCACTGAATCCACCATTTCCAGAGCGAAAACCTCAGAAAACTTCGAATCTCACCTCATACTCCCACAGTCGGCCAAATCCACCAACACTGAACTCGATCGAAAGCACTCAGCTCGATCTCCTCCACCAGACCACCACCAATACCTCCAGACCAATATAGAACTCGATCCAACCGCTTCTTGATCCCAGTCTCGATCCACGGAACGCGACAGCGAGTACCGTTTCTTGGAAGAGATAGATGCGGTTGTCTTCGGGCTGTCCGCTTGTCTTATCTCCTTCCTAACTATAACGCCGTTTTGGATCCATCCGTTTCCGTTTACTTCGAGACCAGGGGGGGCCTAATATTATGATTAATCGATGCAACCCGGTTGAAAACCGTCGGGTGATTCTACTATTTATATGAAACAGCCAGCACTGTACAGTCCAAATAACAAACTGACACGTCATCGATTCACTTGAAAACCGGTACGCGTCGCGTGCTGTTTGGGAAAGAGAATGTTCTGTGTCCCACATTTGGCTGATCTTTTGCTTTAAATTAATAAACTAATACGTAAAAGTACGGGAGGAGGAAATCCGACTCGCAATAGTTTCTTTTTTTTTTTTGAAAAAAAGGGAAAAAAATTCTAGCCGTTGGATCAGGGGATCTCGTTTTATGGATGAATTAATTAAGAATTCGGTGAGGTCCACCGATCCGACGAGAAGGGAGACAGAGTAAGTGCTGTAAGTGCTGTGAGGTGAGGAATCACCGGCGACAAAAATGTTGATCGGGAGATTTGGTAGGTAGTCGTGGTCACAAGCATGGAATTCCGATCAAAAAGGCTTGGAATAGGTGGGGGGAGCGGGTGTTAGGGACCTACAGGCAAACAGGTAGGAAACCTTGCTCGCGACGTGTTTGGTGAGCCATGATTGAGACGCAACAGCTTATCTATATATATATATATATAAAGGTTTCTGGATATCAGTCATTGGGATCCATTAATTATCATTCATGAGATGACTTAGAAGGGCTTAAGACATTTAATGTGATCGATCAGATGAGAACAACGCATGTTGCTGCCTTGAACGGAGATGTCGGTGAGGTATGAGCGTCACGGAAATGTGAAGGTTCACATAAATATTTGTAATGCTAAAGAGGAAGGTTGATTCCACCTTGGGCATCTCTCTCTCGTGAGTTTGTAAAGCGTGTTACAAATATTGGAAAAAGTTTTGGGTTAAAGGAGATTCAGATTTGCATCAGAAAAAGGAGAAATCACAGATGGTAATTGGAAGGTGACAAAAAGACAGTGATAAAAAGGTTATCGAGAGCATAGACTGCTATCGCATCTATTATGCTCCTTCCTATATTACAATTCAGCAATGCATGCAATCAGGTGGAGAGCCCGGCATAAGGACTGTTGTTGTTCATGACTTTTAGTGGGCCAAACCCTGATATCTTTGGTTGTTGATTCCTTTATAAAATGTAAGAGGACTATTGGTTAAGATGAAGGTGTAAAATTGACTACATATCACTACGCCACATGATTGAGCAATCAACGCTGCAATAAAAATGGATAGACACCTTTTGGGTTCATCTCCTATAAAAATGCTTGATAATGGAAGTCGAGTAAGTACAGTATCGTTGGTGCGTGGTCCTCCATTCAAAGTGTAGGAGACGAGCGCGGGTTAAAATGTCCACAAACCAGCACATTTTTCGGCCATGTCTCCTTTGTTCCCAGTTCTGGTGCAAAGTCACCGTCTCATGATTTCAATCATGTCACATTTTATTATTTTCAATTAATCTCTAGCTTAGTACGAGCACATGGCCATTAAACAAAAGATAATGGCTTTTTTTTTTTTTTTTTTTGCCTTTCTTTCCAGCGGTCCTACCCATGTGAATGTCACACAAGCTACCAAGATGGCGAACGAAGGTATCCAGAGGATTCGAACGGTTTCTTCGCCCTTAGAGACAAAAGAAGCTAGTAGTCAAGAGTTTCATTTTGAGCTGAACAAAGGACCGGTAGGTTTCCCTTTTGGATCCCAGCCGTTTATAATAAGCATGCGTTCCTTGCGTGTTCGGGTTCATTTGCCACTAGTTAAATGCCTACACGTTAGGCGCAAGGTACCATACATACACAATCCATATAGCTAAAACTTGACCAGTGACTAGAGTTTGTGAAGGAATTGCAATTCATTTTAATTTACAGTTTCCACTCCAATAAAAATAAATTTACTGCGCTTAATTTTTAAAACGTAAGCAGAATATTCACCGGATTCATCAGTTTACCCACCCTCAGAGCTGCTGCGTCTCTCGATGAGAATAACATTTATTTGAAGGTACAGTTGTTTGTGATCAAATAGTAAATACAGATCAACAAATAGATACATCTTGTTTTTCCCCCTTTGATTAGAACCGAAGAGCACATACAAGGACGTAAATGGGACTGGTAACTCAGGCTATCCTCCAGCCAAACAAAGCAAAAAATAAAACGGATTCCATTACATTCGCTCAAGATAACAACCACCCTTAATTTTATATAAATGATCCTATACCAAAAAAAAAAAAAAAATAGTACAAAAAGGTAACATTATGGAATTATGAATCGTTATTTTACAAAATTCCATATATTTTTGGCTTTCCAACATCTATCACAAATATATCTTAAACACTGATGCAAGCAGGCAATGCGTTACTGAAGTTTTACAACACAATACCACTGGGGGCAAGCTATAACAAAAGCAACAGAATGGAGTTGTATAATCTGCCTATTATATTATCATGCTATTCTGTATTTAATGCTTTAATTGTTCTCCTACGCCACATGGCAGTCTCCGGATCAAATCTAAGCTCCCACGTAGGCCAGTAGTGAAGATCCTGCTTCAGAGTCAGCACACGAGGCTTCCCATTTAAGTGGACCGTCCTAACTCTCACAAACTCTCCATGTTCCAACCCCTACATTAACAGAGAAGCAATGTAAATGGAATTGAAATTATGCATATATTTAAATCCACGAAAAGCGAGGGGAAGAATACAAATGCAAAACTGAATTAGGTTGTCTGGTGTTATGGAGACACAAATAGAGCTGCAGCTGAACATAGTGACCACTGTCAGATAAATTTCCAACAACAATTTCAGGTAAGGAACCACATCGATGCCCGAGGGTGCAACTTAAATCAGCCCAACTTGCTCGTTTCCTCCAACAGGAATGAGGTTTAATGAACTTAGCTTAGACACAAAATTCCCATCCTGATTCCAAGTTTATTTGGATAGGGTCAAGCATAAACCCAATGGAACCTAATCCGAACCTAACGCAAATGGGCCCAACCTGGACCAACACAACTAGGCCCAATACAACTTGACCCATTATGTTTGAAATAAACATTAAGGGCCTCTTTGGGTAAATCCTACCAAATCTGGCAGGATAGGGAGGAGAGAGGGAAGAAAGAGGAGAAAGTGAAGAAGGTGTGTGTGTGTGTGTGTGTGTTGTGGGGGGTGGGGGGGGGGGGGGGGGGGCCGGGGGTGGGTGGGTGGGGAGGCGGGGGGTGTTGTTGTGGCGGGAGCACAAGGAGGCTTTAGGTCCTGATCCCCACTGACCCTACAGGCCCCGCACCCCCCACCCACCCCTAAACATCCCAAAACAAAACTGCTGTCCCTTGGCCTACCCCACCAATATGTTGTCAAACATGTCCTAATACGTTTCATCCATCTCCTCAGCCCGATCAAGCTTTAAAATTGTATAGGTATACCAGAACAAGATCCCAACTGACCCAGCACTAACCTAACAAAAATATCTAATATCTTTTCCCAATGTCAAATTAGTGATGCAACCCAACCTCATTCTATCTTGAGCCAACCCAAATTTAGCTTGAGATAGACCTAGGTTGGAAAAATCCCAACCTGCAATCAGGTTGTGCTGGGAGATAATAGAGGTTGATTACTGGCCGTCAATCTGGCCCAACCCTTGAGTTGCAACCTTAATCAATGCATAAGAAGAAAACAGCATAATTAATTAACTTAGGAAAATTCTTTCTTTTTTACCTCTTTTGCATTTACATATTTTCTTATATGTATGGTTTTATTCAAGCTTTGAAATTTAATTGTGTAACATTATATCTATATATTAAACAAATAACAAGACAGAAGCATAGACAGCCAAAGCATTGTAACATGAACATACCCTTGCCACTTCTACAAAGGTTTCCATATCTGGCGTTAGTTTCCCATTCACTTCAACTATCCATTGGAGTGCATAAGACCATACCTATGTACTGGACTTCCATGGCACCATCTGCACAAATGTATAACAATTCATTTCTAGGCCAGGGATTAAGTAGCAGAAAAAGAGAAATATAATAACATACACAAGCTTGGGAAGAAAGTCTTGATTACTTTTGCTTTCAACCTATATTTTTTTAATAAAAAATTCTGATAAACTTTAAAAGCTAGATAATACAATGTTAACAATCTAAATAGAATGAAAAACATTAACAATGGAACAAGGTGTTACCCCTTTAACTCTTCTTTGCCTGGCAGCCCATTTTTTAAAAAAAAAAATAGTTAAGTACATACAAGTCCAGTGGAGCCTATAACTGGCCATGTACATAAAACATGTTGATTTAAAATGAAGGTTGAAATCACTCGTCTTAAAATGTACCAAAAAAAAAACAGTAAACAAAACAAAGTTCTAAGCATAAAGAATGGATGGTGCAACTTTCTTACCTTGCCACATACACCCCATGGCCTTCTTCAGGAAGAAATCCAAGAGCACGTACCGCTGGATGAGGATCCTGGATTATACATCCACACCAATTCACCATGCGTGTTGTGCCATTGCCATCTCTGATGTCCGTTCCAACGATAATATCATTTTCTTGACCCTGCTCAAACATAAAGCAAAAATTACAGAAAATTCGTTACAGACGAATAATGAGAATTATACCACATGCACCTGTCGAAAAATAGTCATCTTAAGTCCACTATTATTGTCTTCACATTTGTCTAGATCTTGACAAGCATTTTCTATGTCACGGAAGCATGTTATTGGCTCTTTATTGATAGCTAAGATCATGTCTCCTTGTTCTAAGAGGTTCTCGGCTTTTGATCCTGCCAAACAACCTTTAACACGCAATACTTGCCTTCTTATTGTATCCTTTCTGGCTAGATCCTGCAAAGCACGGTAGTCAGAATCGCATCCAATGACAAAAATTAAACTTCAGTAGTCAATGGATAAAGCAATTTCCAATATAAAAATTAGTGATCCATAATCTTGAATTCCAACTAATAACAAACAACCGTTCATGTGTAATCAGGACCTTTAGTCAGAAACAGAAATCAGCGGTCAACAGAAATTCAAATTTCCAGTATACATACCTCCATAGTTTTAAAATAGACTACAGTAAAATATAAAATGAGCATGGGCGCGCGCGCGCAGACTCATAGAGACAGAAGTTTCTTATGGGTAATATGATTAAACATGTCAAGAAGAAACAACTTGGTATTTGAATGCGACAACAGAAGTGCAGATCAAAAGAAAGTCAATAGCAACAGTCTTACAAAATCCCTGGGTAAAATTGCTTGATTTCATTGCTGTATAGCCACGTAACAATATCATTTGAATAAATGAAATATGTGTTACACCCCTGCTCAACCCAATCAGCACAAAAGAATCGAATCCATGATGCAGCCTTCATGGGCAACTAACCACATGCCTTGACAGGAATGATGAAATAAGGGGAGGAAATAGGCTACCCTGGTCCAACCTAGACTAAAACTAGATTACGGAGACAAAATTTCACCTTTACTAAAACCCCAAAAGAACAAAATAGTAAAATTAATGTATGAAAACTTGATGTAAAAGGAACAAGTCAAAGGAAGATATGAACATAATCTTCACCTGTACCCAACTGTCACTAAGTCCAAAACTTCTGGCCTTAGAAAGCAAGGTCGGATAAAGCTCAACCTCTAAGATTCTGACAAGAGGCATTGGCCTTTTTATGCCATTAATAAGAAGAAGTGGTCCCAGTGCACCAGAGATAATCTTCTCAAGGACTTCACTGATTGCATATATGGGTATGCCTCTAACAAATTGATGATCTTCCAGAGAGCTGCAACCATACTTCAGCTGCAGATCGAGATATTCCAATTTCACTTTTCATTCGTTCTTCAAAGTAATTAAAGTTACACTGTGACATTGAATGGTGCATACCTGTGTAGAAAAGCTAGCCCACAAAGCTTGGACCCTTCCATGCTCATCAGTAAGCACGCCAGAAAATGTACTACCAAAATCTAAAATAAACCAAAGATTATTACTAAAAAAGAAGGTGAATTTCAAAGTTGTACACCAAAGAATATTTATGTAACTGCTATGGATGATATCATTTCTAAAAAGCTTACCAGTATCAAGCTCAATGACTTCCATATTGGTTGCCCGATATCGTGGGCAGTCAGCAGATCCAATATTCAATGCAGCATAAGGATTGGTAACAATTGATTTCCTTGATGTTGCTTGTAGACTTCTACTTAGCCCAACAAGATATACAGAATCTCCTCGACGCAAAGCAGGTTCTGTAAGATGAAATAGGGAGGATCAACTACTAGCTGATTTTAAAGAATCATTATTGTGATAAATTCACCATGTCCCATCAAAATATGAACAATTGTGGATAAGGAATCTCACACAAACTTGTTAATTAGAAACTCCACAACAAGTAAACAGTTTAGTTTGCATTAACAAATGATGTGATCTTTATTCTTCTAGTTGCATACTTGGTTATTTCTAGCATCTTAGAACAAAGTTCTTATTATTGCTTCTGACTTCTGAGCAAAACTTCACGAAGAAACAAAGTCACACCCAATTATTCCATTTGTGATTTCCAAGCGGAATATCAAGGCTGAGGAAGGCATAGGTTGCTGGATTGACTGGTTTATGTGATGCAGGCCCAAATAAGAGGGTATCGTCCACGCACATTTTTTTGAAATCAAAAGGCTAGGATATTCGAGGTCCCAATTCAAATGAACCACCTGTGTCCACCATCAATAAACAGAAGTGAATGAAATATATAAGCTTTCTAAGTTGGCCATGAGCTTTAGGGAATTGGTACAGGTATCAGGAAAAAGTAATCTAGAGGTCTTGATGACTTTCAAAGATGACTTGATATTGGCCTCAAATGAAATTTAGGTTGCAGTGCTTTGTTCTGGTGCAAAAATTGAAATAATAGTGCAGATGTGATGCTTGTAGTTAGTAAAACAACAAAAATAAGGGTGAATCTTGGTTTGCAGGCCCTTTAAGGTCCATTATTGCTTTTATGTTAGTGTTATGCAAAAACAACAAAGAAATCACCATATTATGTATCAAAAACTGAAAAAATAATTGGGAAGACTGAAAATAAGAACATAGACGCAAGTAAAAATTAAATAGAGAGAATTGAGAAAGTAATGGGAAACAATGAGAAAGAGACCAAAAACAGAGAGCATAAAAAACAAGTAGAAGCAAAAGTTAGGAGCAAGCTTCTCTTGGATTTGCTGCAATAAAATCAGATTCTGATACAAACCCATATAAGATAAGGATTAAGGTATCATATTGTACAGGTTTGGACAGTACATACCATGTTTGACAAGTATAAGTACAACAATGAGGTACATAACTTTCTCAAAATACAAAGAGGTACATACCTCTTTACCATGCATACATGTCCACATCAGTACATGATAACCTGGACTGCCACAGATTGACACAAACTCATGTACCTTGTCATATGCTGTGGGCATGGCTGACATGGTATAATGTGGTACATTGCCATTTCATGCCAGCTAGGGGTGTAACTGAGTCAAGACAGCTCGCGAATAGCTCGAAATCGACTCGAAAAATACTCAAAATCGACTCGCTGCTTATCGAGTTGAGCTCGAGCTCAAGCTACTCGAGTATATTTATCTAGTCGAGTTCGAGTATTAAAATAGTCGGCTCGAAAAGCTCGCGAGCTTAATCGAGCTTACTTAATTTTACTATTTTACCCTTATAATTATACATATTTACAATATTATCTTAACTATATAAAACTCCTTTAAATTTTAGTTAAGAACATATTTTATTTTAATTTAAAATTTATTTTTTAAATTTTTACATAAAAATTTGAGTCGAGCCAAGTCGAGCTCAAGTATATCGAATATTTTATCGAGCTCGAGTTCGAGCTCTAAATAAGAAACTCAATCAAGCTCAAGTTGAGTTTCGAGCTTTAAATTTTGGAATCGAGTTGACCTCGAGCTTGGCACTGTGTCGACTCGACTCAGCTCGATTACACCCCTAATGCCAGCCCATGTGACCAGCAGAGTACATTGATCCTCAATACTAAAAGACATTTAACTTTCCAAAGCAAAATGTTGATGAATGATAACTTTAAGATTTATTGTAACCACTGAAGAACCCACTGAAAAAGGCTAACCAGAAAAGATTGCTCAAGGTCATTAGCCCTACACATGTACCCCAAGTCTCCTCAACACAAGACAAATGTAGGATTAAACACAAGCTTGCATGGCTCCCCCCACCCACCCAAACCCAAATTTAAACTCCGGTGTCAAACCATGACCAATTTGAGGTCATCCCTAGATGGATCCATGCTGCAATATTCCCTAATCTAGATAGACCATGGCTTGGGTCTGCTATGATATCATGTGTAATGACCTAGGATCTCACCCAAAAATATTAGCCAAAAAGTATTATTTGAGGTCCTCATGCTTATGCACCCAACATCTCGCAAGCACAACCACTATAGGACCAAGCACTCACTTGTATAAGTCTTCACCTTTACAATCCTATATGTACCTAAAATAAGAATGGCATGGGCAAAGCATGCATATTTCACCTACATGAGACTGTAGGTTAAGCACTCTCAAATCCTAAGATCTAAAGGATTGAAAATGACACCTCATAAGTTAACCATATAAATTAAAATTTTGGACCCCCAAAAGTCAACTCACGTAAATGATACATAGAATTAGTTTCATCACAATTTAGATAGCATATTCACCAACTGCCTTCTCCAAATTTAAACTTAATGGTCTGCTAACATATATAGGGCTATAAAGAATTTGGATATGAAGATTTCATCAAGAAGAGACTGGAATAAGTATGAACCATGGTATACTAAATCATCCTGAATCGATGGTTCGTGGCAAACCGGACCGGTTCGAAACTAGGATAGTTCAGCCTATCGATTTAGTATAACAAAGGAAAACCGACTAAATCGACCCCAAACCAACACCAAACCGACCGTAACACCCCGTAACACCCCGAACTAAACCGCCCAATTTGGCTTGATTTGAGGCAATTCATAGCTTGAGACCCTTGTTCCACCTGAGCAGTACACCATCAGTACCAAACCATATTGGTCTGGTATGCTACATACCAAATAGTATTGGTCCGGTATCGAAACTATAACAATTCCTATTACGATGAATTTTTGTATAAACAAAGCCAATTCCAAATAACTTCCATGGAAGATTCACCAGTTAAATTTATTGATATGATAGATCAAATCTGGTTTGTTGCAAGACAAAAAAGAAAAAACTAAACATTCCTAATAATGTGGCAGGCACAGTCCTATAAGAGAAGGAAGCATATTACACACACAGGTTCAAAGGCATGCATACATAAGTGGAGAAAAAAGTTAAACTAACCAGGAAAAAGTTCAGCTGCACGAACAACGGAAGCACCTGCTCCCAGGGCAGAAGGATCATAAGCAACAAGTGCATAGTTGTGAACAGGGTGCAGAAAAACAACCTGAGGGCCCATAACTGAGTCAAATTCTGAATTAGCAGACTATAATGTACATAAGGTAATAAACAAATACCTCCCCAGGAATTTCCATAGGATATGCAGCAAATGAGAGCATTACATCAGAGACAGACACAGCGACTGTGTTTTTATCAACAGCTACTAAGCCCATGTTTTCTGAATGATATATAATGACTCCAGTTCCAAAAAAATGCTGAGAGTGCACGCCATCAAGCATACATGATGGTGGCACATGAACCTGCAAAATATAAAGTAATCTTAAGTAGAACATTTAACTGTTAAGCAAGCATCAAGGCATAAAGCAAAGACAACATGGGTTATAATTTATGATGCATGGCTACTTCTAGAAAAACAAGCTACACTACCAAACATGATAGCAATGGGGCTCGGCTTCAAGAAATATGGAGCAAAATTGGAAGGCATAAACTTGACAAAGCATATACATAATTGATGATCAACATCTTCACTAGATTATTATGCACTTGTTTTCTGAATGACCACAGGTCATGTCAAACCGGTATTTTGCTGCAACTATCCATGGCTGTAATAAAGAAAACTTCAGTTTTCCTTAAAATATCTACATAACCAATAACCTTAGAACAATCTATTGTGCTCACATGACGTTTAAGTTATAATATGTTTATATTCTTAAAATAATTTGGAAAACTAAAAGTTTGTGTGTTGCAATAATCTGATATTAGATGTAAAAACAAATATTTTGAATTAGAATGCCAAGTGCAAAGGGATCGACAATAAAGTGCCAATAGAAGTTCCAAAAGAAATAAGAGTGACATCCAGACAGCAATATTGATATACAACGCTGACAGAAGCAAGTTAAAGGCAATTATGACAGCAGGTATCATTACTTAACTAGTATCAAGAATAATGGACCAAGACAAAAGGAAAGAATTTTCCGCTGACAAATTAATGGCATGAAGGTGCTATTTTCTCCTACCTCAAACATCACAAGAGTGGGCTCTATGACCTGCTCTGCTGTTGATGCATTAGTAGTGGCCACCCCCTGATTATGTGAAGGGCTACTGTTTTCCAAGTTAGGTGGATGCTCAAAAGCCTGCTCTTTAAACTCATGTACAGCTCCATTAGACAAAATGCTTCCTTCTACTATTGAATCCTCTTCCACTCGTCGCCTTTTTTTCTCATTGATGACATTTTCACCAGAGTGTGACTTCTCAGTAATATTCTCATCATCAGTCTCCATTTTAACACAACCATCTGCCCTGTTTTCATTGTTACTTTGATGTTGATGATCCAGCAGATCAGAATCTGCCACTGGTGCCACTGTAGTAGATATTGAGTCTGTTCCACCACAATGAAAAGCTGGGGATAATAAAGAAGAATCTGACGCTATTGCTGGCCTAGCCATCCACAACCCTGTGCTATCATTGCGAGTATATATCTGAGGAGGAGCGTACCATTCATGACGATCAACTGTGACCAAAACTGACTGCGACCAAAGTTGATGAAAAGATTAAAATGAGCAAGGTTCACTCAAGCAATTTTGCAGGGATACTATGAGAAAAAGAACAGGCCAATTGAGACTAATGACAATCAAGATTTTGACAGTTATCAGTTCCATTACTTGTACAAAATAATTGCGAATAATGGAATGGGATTTTACGGCAGGGCTTGCACACATCAAGTCTTTTGGCAATGATTTACAGAACTAACTTCTGAAGCAGAAGATTTGAGCATCGGCTCATTGTCTAAGCAGCAATTACTCCAATATAGGGATGCTAACCCAATATACACTATAGCAACCAGCTTATATACATGGTATTGTTACATTTGGATAAAAAAACAATAAAATTAACCTGATATGCATCAATGCAACAGGCTTTGGCATGCTTATATGTGGCATCTGTGCATTCTTTTTTGGAGGAAAAAGACATGCTTATATGTGCTGCACATGCATGCACAAATATGAATGGGTGGTTGGATGGATGGATAGCATTCAAAATATTGATTGAAAACATAGACTGAAATCATTGCTTGCAATAATGAGGTTCCAAAAATGATACCTACCATTATAAACATATCAGCCTACCAGAAAATTCTAAAGGGAATACAACCATTTAAAATTAACAATATTAGGGAAAGAGAATAACCTTATTTCGATGGCGATCCATGTAGCTGACATATTCTAAAGGAACCCGAGCACCTCTACATAATTTGGCAAGTACTGAGATGAAGTCATCCAATTTTGATATTTCCTCTCCTGCAAACTTCTTGATAATGGCATGTCGTGGAACACTTGCTCGAGAGAGCGTATATCTGCAATAATGGTTCAACTTATATTCCAATTAGTGCAGATACCATTTTTCGGACTGCCATTTTAGTCATCCAAAAATATATCCTAAGCATCAGATAATTGCAACAATGGTGACCTAATGATGCTGGACATTATTTAAACGAATTTAATAGGATGCTTGTGAAAGTTAGAGAAGATATAAGGCAACCTTGGATAACATCAAAAATTTAGTACAATGGTATTTGTCTTTGGAAAGAAAGCAGTTATTCTCGAGTGACATTAAAGATTAACCACAAATGACTTCAATTGTCATCCATTCTCCCTTATATGGATCAAAAAGATGTTTATGAACGTCAAATAGGATAGCATCCATGTAAGACATTAAAGATGACTTATCACAAGTGATATTAGTCTCTTTGGAAAAGGAGAAAACTCCCAAAAGTATAGACAGCGCCCACCAGATTGGCAACACAGTGTCCCAATTTCTTTGTTTGTATTATCGCATAAGTTCTGTGAAGTGCTCACAAAGTCATCCAATCAAGAAAGTGCACATCCTAGATGGCAATGAAACATGCAATAATTTCATCAGTATTTGATATCAAATGCTATTGGCTATATTAATAATTACACAATGAAAAATATATACCTTATAAACCTATATGGATTTATACTGCAAAAAATTGCAAGAGACTGTGGACATTAATGCTAAGTCAATTTTTGGTAGCTTATCAGTTTATACTTGAAGGCTTACAGTAGCTAGTGAAAGATTTAGGACTTGAATGTCCCAAAGCAGAAAAAATCTTTGTTGTAGCATACTGCCTGCCAGTCCAAAAGGCCTGATAACTGAAGGTTTGACAGCTGTCTTCCATTATGCAAGGAGCCAAGTTCTTTTTTCTTCCTTCTAAGCTTCATTCACGAAACTCCATTTTCTTTCTTTTTCCTTTTACATTACATTTTTCTTTGCGTCCTAATCAAGATAAACTTGATCTAAATGCCTTTTGAGAAACAAAACAATTCTGCATATGGTAACGTGCCATTTGAAAGCATTTGGGCTACTCAAAAAATATCCTAGAGTGCCTATTATCTAATACTATGACGATCAACTTCTTGGATATGCTCTTCCTTTCACACAACTGATCTCCCAAACTATGTGTGAATTGCAAATACCTCAGTGTTGTCTAAGGAACCAAAAGCTGATGGCACCTAAAGATAATTGCCACAAGAACCACACTTTGTACCTCTCTCTTTGATCATGCAAATGCTGAAGGCAATGTTATCCGGTAGCAGCAGTAGATCTTGAAATGAATGCATGAAGGATTATAGCAATGGCCATGGTTGTGGATAATTATGGCTAGATAGTATATCCCACGCAGACTGATATTGTCACACTCATGATATCACTTGAGTAAACCTTGTACCACAGGCTTTTCCAACAAAGAGGTCAAGAAAATAATCAGGGGTGGCAATTTTTAATCCAACTAATCAACCTAACCCGTACAACAGCAGCAAAGCCTTAATCCCAAACTAGTTAGATAATTTTTATATGACGTGATTATAGTTTTATGTTGGCTATCAATCAATTGAAACCCTACTCTATCCGAGCTTGGGACCAACTCGAATAGAGGACCATCTATGTACAAAACTTACATTTTGTGCATAGGCAAAGTTTATCAACCTGACCTTGAACCAACAAGGAAAAAAACTCTCAAATATGGGTGAAACTCAACTAGTAAGCATATTGAGTATGATCCAAAGTTGTCAATTTCGTTTCGGATTATGTTTCGGTTTAGCTTATGAAACGAAATATTTCGGTATCGGACCGTTTCGGTGCTTCGTTTCGAAATATATATATAATAAAAAATTTATTCATAATTTATATTCTTTATAAATAATAATAACAACATAAAAATAAAGAGTTTAAGCTTTTAAGAGTTTGAAATATATATATATATATATATATATATATATGAAAAATTTATTCATAATTCATATTCTCATAATAATAATAACAATATAAAAATAAAGAGTTTGAGTTTTTAAGAGATGCGACCGTGGGGATAGGGTAACTAGAATTTTTTTTTATTATATATATATTTTTTAAAATGGGGATAGGGTAACTAGGATTTTTTTGATATTATATATATATTTTAAAATGGTTCTAAAAGGTTTAATAATTCATAAATTGGTCTCCAAAACATATTTTACCGAAACGGCCGAAACATACCGAAAACGGCCGAAACGCACCGAAACGGCCGAAAAATCTTCCGAAACGAAACGTAGTACTTATCTTTTCGAATAAGCTACCGAAACGAAACGTCTCGGCCGAAACAGCCGAAACGAAACGAAATTGACAACTTTGGTATGATCCAACAATGATTCCCAACCAAGTCAGATTTAATCTGGATTTAAACCCACCTATGCCACTAAAAACTACTATAAGTCTATAACATGTTATACACATGTTCCGTAAATGATTTGTATTATTTAGTCTTAGTCAAATTCAATTAGTTCATTTCAAACTAAATATAAATTAACTACTAACTCAAGCAAGCATGTTACCATTTTATCTCTCAAGAATCACTTACCTACTCTGCTCCCTCCCCAGCTCTCTAATTACCACAACAATGGTAACATCTACAAAACTCAAGTTATTGAAAAGTTGTCAGAGTCAAATACACTCAATTATTTTCATACAAGAATGATTCTCCATATTAAGCTTAGCTGAACGGTTTAGAAGCAGATTATTCACTGATTCACAGATTTGTGATAATTCACACTTCATTCATGATTTCTTGAAGATTCAAGGATTCACAATTTATTTTTTTGCATTCAAGTTACAAAAAGATGATACTATGATCATGAAGTTCATCTGCCAGTAATAATGATAGATTGGCAACTTAGAAATGAATATTTTAAATATGATATTCAAAAAATGAGAGCACAAGCTAGCTAATATAAATAGAAAATGAACAATGATTTCAATTAAGTCTAGCAAAGCACTAAAATAAATAAGTTATACTTACCCTGTCTCCGCAACATATACAAGACCACATTTGAAACGAAAATTTCGAGCCTGTATATTAAATTAGTATACAACAGTATTAAGGTCCGTGGCAAAGAACATCAATGCAGTAACCAGCCCAACAAAAAGGCAACATTAATTTAACCAAAAAACTTTAGTGATACGGTTCAAAGTGAGCTATCAAAGACGCAACAAGTTCATAACATTTCCAAATTTTTATTTCAGCACAATTTAATTAGTACAGGAAGTATATTAGATGGTTTACATTCAAAGATATAAGTCTAGGCTTCTTGCTGGACCACATGTACTGTTGCTCTTTCCTTAAAACAAATAATTTATAGGTGTATAAACAAAAGCACAGTGCATGACATGTGACCATGGGTGTCAGACAGAGTAAGACAAAGTTTCCTTGAACTACAAGGATTTTAAGGACACAAGAACAACTAGAAGTCCTACCTGGTCCAATAGCAAACTCTAAAAAAAATCCAGGGGTAAAAGGTCATATAGATTTAGATAAAACATTGCTCTACCTGCTGATACGAGAGAGGGTGGATAACAGCACCACTCACTTCCAAGAAGTAATTTGGAGTTATAGAATGCAAATCCTGAACCTGATGCATCAAAACACTATCAATGTTAACAAGCCAAGCAATCTGAACAAAAAGGAAAATTAGTAGTCCTAACACAATCCATACATTTTTACTTTTTGCGTAGTAATCCTACCACTATCTGACAAGAATAGCATTTTTGCTTAAGCATTAAGTGTTAAAAAGGATCTCTCAAGTTCCCTTATAGGCTGTTTGGTTGCCTGCAAGTTTTCTGAAATAGATAATCATAAAACATGATTATCTGTAACTTGTCAGATAGTAATCCTACCACTATCTGACAAGAATAGCATTTTTGCTTAAGCATTAAGTGTTATAAAGGATCTCTCAAGTTCCCTTATAGGCTGTTTGGTTGCCTGCAAGTTTTCTGAAATAGATAATCATAAAACATGATTATCTGTAACAATAGTTTTTTAAAAAAAATACTAGGGGGCTTGTTTTAATAAAACTCATTTTTTAATTCTCATGATCTGTTAGTTTTGGCCAAATATGTTTCTTGGAAAATAACCAGACAACCATATTTGTAAACTCATTTATTTATATAGCTTCTTTTTAAACGAGTTTTAGTAAAACTTGTCAACTAGACAGCCCAAAAGAAAAAATATAATGCATAAAACTTGCCTTCAACTTAAATGTCAAGGAAGTTCCACCTCTTTCAATCTTCAAATCCATCTCCCCGTCAACGCTGTCATCAAGTAAGGTCTCCAGTTTAAGAAATTGGGTAACAACCTGCGCTAAAATGTCATGAATTCACAAAAGTTCTATATTCTTCATGCAGCTCATAGAACATACACTTAAAAAATTGAATTAAAATATAACAAAAAAATGAAAAAGTAATAACTAGTCCCTTGACAAGCAAAGTCCTCAATCATATTCCACATTTATGTAGCCTGTAATAAGGTTTTAACACAACATTTACATAAAACATCATTTCTGTCAATTTTCAGGACAATTAGATGAATCTTAATACAGGATTAATCTACATGAGGTTAAGTTGAACTCAGTCGTTTTTATCCATTTTGTGTGTCCAAAAAAAAGCACAAGGCAATTAAAGATACCAGGCATACATAAATAATGATATCCTCTTGATTCTTGAACATTCTATATTTCTACGCGTCTTTAGTCCATGAGGAATTTAAATGGGCCAACTGCCCTCCTTTTGGTGAAAACTGGCATAATCTGCATTCACCAGTCCTGCATGTTTTAATGTCTATTTCAAACCTAGCGTCATAATTTATCAGCTGTTAATAGTGACAGTGAATTTAAGAATAATGCCATCATAATGACTCCAGAATCCACTCATACCATCAAAAAGTTTGGAATACAACCAAAGCCTGGAGGTTCAGATCACGTCCCCAGAATTATTCTGCTAATGCCATGAGATTTCTTTTCAACCATCATAACTAGAGATTTTAACCCTCTTAAGATCAGCAAAATAATAAAGTCCAAGTAGCTATTAGCTTAATAATTGGAATGCAACAAACCAAACATGAAGAGCAGTACCCAGAAAAGTGCACTTAGAATATGACAAATCCTGATAAGTGATACAGAAAACGTTATAGATGACTACTAGTGGCTGACCAAAAAAAAACCATGTAAATCTCTGCATACCAATTCATATGACTAATTTACAGTAACCCATTAATTTCATAACTACTCGGACCAATATTTTCAATATCTTAACATGGATATTTAAGCGTATGAAGGGTTGATCTGTGGGGAATTCCACTACTACTCAAGAAACTGGTTGCAGGAAACAAGCACAACAGGTGCATCAAATTGTGAGGCAAGGTAATAATCAATCTCATAGTCCATCAATTGTTTTTAACATGTATCCTATTATCATGATCAATAGTAGAAAAAAATGTTAAATAAACCCTATTATCAAATGTTTAGAATAATAGAAACATAAAGAGAGGAGAAGCATTTTAAGTATTTATACTGATCAGTAATTACTAGAGGAGCATCAAGCCATGACTTTCGCATCTCCACAACTTTTACACCCCTTATAGGCATCTTATTTGCATAAGAAAGTAATTGCAACTCTATCACTAATTTCAACTTTATCTTTACATGGTATCTTCGAACAACCCTACTCAAACTGATTAAGCAATATATCCATCTAGTAATAAGGAGATACATCAAAAAATTATGAAAATCTATCAAATCACCTACTTTGGATATGTTGCGTGAACAAACCACATCAAAACACACCAACCTCCCTTCCAATAGCACCCCGCTTTATTTTGATTATTCCATTTTTCAAGTACCTTCATGTGCTTTTATAAGCTAAACAATTGAAATTAGAAAACACAACAATGCCTTAATCCCAAACTAGCTCGAGTCGGCTACAGAATCTTTTTTCTGCATTCAATTCTGTTCTGAGTCATATTTTTTATAAAATGCAAAAAATCTAAGTCTTTCTTTATCACTTCCTCCCATAAAATTTTTGATCAACTTCTATCTCTTTTTTCCTTTACATGTATCAAGTCACTCCTCTACACAGGTGCATTTCTAGGCCTACATTGCACATGTCCAAATCATTTAAGTCAACCTTCCCTTAATTTATCCTCGATTAAAGCCACCTTTGCCTTTTACGAATGACTTTATTTCTTATTCTATCTTTTCTTATATTACCACACATCCATCTTAATATTCTCATTTCTGCCACATTAATATTATGTATGTGTATTTTTCTAACTACCCAACATTCCGTACCATAAAATATAGCTCATCTTATGGCTGTCCTATAAAATTCTTCCCTCAACTTGATAGGTACTCTATAATCACATAATATTCCAATTGCACTTCTCCATTTTATCCAACTTGCTTCAATCCTATGGACAACATCATCCTCAATCTCTTCTTTCTTATGAATAATCGATCCTAAATACCGAAAATGATCATTTTGCTCTCTGCATTCATCTTTATTTCAAATTATACTAAAATTGCATTCCATATATTCTGTTTTTATCCTACTGAATCTAAAACCTTTAAATTTTAATGCATTTTACCATAGTTCTAACTTACGATTAACTCCGACCTTAGTTTCATTTACTAGTACTATATCATCGACAAATAACATGCATCATGCAATATCATCCGGAATATGTCTAATAAGCTCATCTATAACTAAAGCAAAAAACAAAAAGTAGGAACTAAAAGTAGATCACTAATGTAACCTATTGTAATAGAATATTCGCTAGTATTACCACCAATAATTCTGATACTAATAACTATCTTATTATACATATTTTTTATTATATTAATATACCTAATAGGTACTTTCTTTTTTAGCACCCACCATAAGATTTTTTAAGGACTCTATTATATGCTTTTTTTAAATTAATAAAAATTATATGAAATCTTATTTCTTTTCTCTATATGTCCTCATTAATCTTCTAAGAAGAAAAATAGTTTCTATGATCGACCTTTCTGGTATAAAACCAAATTGATTCTTCTCAACTTATATTCAATTAGTCCCTTCCAAAGTTTCATAGTATGGCTCACGAGTTTGATACCACACCACGGTAATTAGAGCAGTTTTGAATACCTCATTTATTCTTATAAATTGCTACTATAATACTCTTTCTCCATTCATTATACATCTTTTTAGTTTTCAAAGTCTTATTAAATAAATTTATCGCCCCATTTACTCCAGCATCACCTAAATAATTTCAAGCTTCTATATAAATCTTATCAGGTTCCCATAGCTTTTCCTACTTTCATTTTTTTTATAGACTTATTTGCTTCAGATGTCCTAATTCCTTGAGTATATTCTATATCTTTATCCCTAATGAAGTTAGTAAGGGATCCTAAATTATTTACAAGATTTTTATTTAATAATTTATTAAAACAAATGAAATTAGAATCTAAATGAAAAAATGATTTACGCGTGGCTGTGCCTTAAATAACACACTTGGAGTGGAAATCCTCCAATACCCAAATAGCTCAATCATTGCTACAAGAAAAACTCACTGTTCTCTGTTAAATTACCAAGTAGTGAGATACTGAAACCCTAGATTCTTCCATTTAAAATCTGTTTCAAAATTAAAGTTCCAAGATCCACTCTTTGTTCTCTATGATAATTACTAATGAAATTGATAATTGATCCTAAAATCTACTCCCACCAAACAGATTTGACCATAATCCAAGCTCTATGTGCACAAAACATCATCGAGTCATCCATATTTGCATGCAGGAAAAGCAAAGTCAACCTCTAGTGCCTTGAAGGCCCAAAAATCATATAAATTACACGTGCACGAATGCACATGCCCACACACACATACACGAACGCTAGGCAAAAGCAATAACTAAAGTTTGACACGTATTGGTATAGCACAACTGGTATATTAAGGTACCATACTGACACATGTACAACTATAGGTGACAGCGTGGCAAAGAGGTGTGCCATGTATTGGAACAGGCCAGTACGAGGGGCATACTGATTCTGTTCAATACAATAAGTATGCTCTTGAATCATTATTCAGAAGAACACACCAAACAAGATAAGCCAATAACACTCACGATGTTGTGTTACAGAATGTTTATTTAATTTCAGCAAAAAAAAAAAAAAATGGTAAGAACTAATAAGCCAGTTATGATCATGTAAAGCTCACCTCCCCATTTACACAGACTAGCACATCACCAGGCTCCAGTTGTTTATGAGCTGGACCTCCAGGTACCTACAAGATTTTCCATTTTTTCTTAAAATCCCTCAACTAAACCAAGCAGGAATGTATCATGACCTCCACAAAACCTTTAGAAGAGTAAAAACTAAAATAATTAAAAAGCTCACCACAGAATCAACAACCAACATTCCCGTCTCGCCAGCAGGAGAAACAAGTCTCACCATCTAATTGATAAAAGCACACATTAAAAAAAAAAGAGAAGCATACCATGCATAGAATGTAAATACCATATCAACATCTAGACAAGCCTTTACACATAAACCAAGAGAATAAGAAGTTAAATATTGACTCCAGTAAGAGGAAAGAAAATTGTTAGAGTAAATATTGATTCCAGTAACAGTCTACTTACCTGTTCTGTTTCAGTTTGTAGTCCCAGTCGTCGTGTTTCATCAAATCCTTTATGCAGAAAAGTCACCTAGAAATTTTATAGAAGAGTAGCATAGAATGCTAGTCAATATATCTAAGTTGGAATTATGTTTTCCATTTCATAATAACATGCAGTCACACGAAAGGAAACCCTTGGTAGGAATGTTTGGCAACTGAGAAATCATATAGCCAACAAGAAGTAATTCAGACAAGTCAGATCAAAGTTTTAAAAACCAGTACCAAGAGTAGAACCGGTTTATTGTCAGCCTAGTACAGTACTGATCTGTACTGTACCAACTCACAGTATGGAGTGTACCAATAGCACAGAAGGACATAATTTTGTTTACATTTTTTTCCCTGTTATTTTTTCTTTTTTCAATTTTTTAAAGTTGTAAGTGGTCTGGATCAAATCTAGGTCCAGTTTGACTCAAACTCTGGGTTTAGAAAAAGAAGAAACCATGACCATCCAGGTCAAGGCTTTTGTTTTCACAGCAGCAGTGTCAAGATCTCCAAGCAGAAAGAGAACTGCAGCAGAAGCTGGTCTGCTGCGTTCATGACTGACTGCTATGATGGGTCGATTCCTCCTTGGTCTTCCCCTCTCTGCCATCTTTCACATACTCTGCACCCCTATCTCCCTCAATCAAGCAATCCCACCCATTCCCCCATTTGCATGCATTGGTATCAGCTCAAGATTGGCTGAACCAAGGCTGATACCACCGCATACTGGCTGGTGCCTACTGATAACTTCAGTATTTGTACTGACACCACTCAACTTCAATGATCCAGGCCCCATCCTGGTCCCATTTTCTGGTCAGAACATGGTATTGTCCTCTTGTGGCAGTGTCTAAGCCATAGGTTTGATAATTATGATAACGGTCATTTAATCTGCTATAAACTGCAATGGGTACAAATTGAAGGATCACAACTTTCTATTAGTTATAATAGTGGTCTTTACCTTTGCCTTATTTTATAACACTAATGGATAAATTTGGTTAAGGCAGTATAACAACAAGAATATCCAATAGAATAATCATACAGCATATCAATTATATCCAAAGATCAAATTCAGTTGAGCCAGGACCAACAAACCTGAAGCGTACCACGTGGAATGGTAACAGCATCTGGCTTGCTTCCAAACACATTCCAACTCTCTTGAATTAATTTTAATGCTCTCACAACCTGCAAGCATTTTCAAAAACAGCTAAAAGAACATTTAATTAAATGCATAAATTTAAAGCAAAGTAAAACTATCGCACAAGGAATTTCACTAAAATTCATGCATAGAGCTCTCTCATTACATATGATGTTCTAAATCAAATAAAACAAGCTTTACCAAGGTAGAAATGCAAGGTTATAATCTTACCAAAGAGTATTGGATCAAACCAAGGCTTTGGTAACAAACCTCTATCCACCTATGAAGAGTCTAGATGTCTAAATTCTAACTATATAAAACATAACCATATACTACAAGCCCTCCTCCAGATTACGACTTTGCAAGAACACTTGTTGTATTGACACATTGTTTCTGCTTAATACAAAAGGAGTATTCATGTGAACATAATTGTGAAATATGTAATCAAACATTTAGATGACTGGTAATTTCTGGCAAAGGTTGTTGAAAGGTGTATGTCATGCATAAGTAAAAAGGATCTAACTCTCGTCCATGTGCTTACAGATATTTGCAGGGGATGACTGAGCATAAAAATGGAACATGCAATCATTCATTAACCGATAGCTGCTGAGCAAGGTTGTCATGAGGTATGTCATATACAAACCACCTATCTTTAGCCCATACACATAGAAGTACTTTAATTGATGACCTTGTAACCACCACCTTGCATGTTTTTTTACCAGATTACATACCAGATGGTGGCAGCTATTTGCACTAGATTAAATACCAAATTTCTCAAGCACTTTGTACAACCAGCCTCTGGAGTAAGAACAAAAGTTTAAAAGCCAACATAAACATGATTTTTAAAACAGCCCTTGTTCAAGGCAGACATGCCAGCAGTCAAAGTAGCATGTAGCAATGTCGCAACTTTGGCTAAATAAGGGCCTAAAAGGCAATACCATGGTCAAGAAGTAATAGCTATAAACAATACATAACTGAATACATAACTCAACTAGTAGATTGATGGTTCAGTTGTACATTCCAAACAAGATTCTAAGGGGCAAAACTAAGTTAAATAAGATGTGCAGAACTGGAGTGTTAAAATAAAAAAACCTAGTAATCTATATATATGGGTGAAAACCAACTCGTTCCAAAGGGAGAAAAAATGCAGAAGCACTGGAAGACTTGCTCCCAGCATTCAAGGCAACCGCTCTTCCTTGGTAGTCAATGACTGGAGAACCACTGGAGCCTCCTTTTGTCCCGGATGCTGCCTGCACAAGAAATTTGAATGCATGAATAAATAAGAACAACAAAAACAATAAGTGATCCCAGCATATGAAAACCAAATTTCTCCGGAAGTTTCACAAAAGAATAAAATAGGTGTTCTCTAAGATACAATTCAATGGCAGAACTGATTACATCAGACCAGGGGTTCTGGATACTATCTAATGTATAAGTACTTACGCAAAAAAGTACGTCCAAAAGAAAGAAAGAGAGAAAATGAGACCAACTCACCAACTAAACTAATTCTCCTTGGTTTCCTCAAAACTACAGCAAAAACCTATGAGCAATCAATTATATATAAGAAAGAAAATGATGGCAGAAACACACACTACCCAACTGCTAAAGATCATATTCTACTCAAGATGTCCTTTGTATATCCCAATAGAGCAAATTACTTTTCGGTTTCCTCAAGAATTACTGATATTTTTTTATCCAAATTGAGCATGTTACCATTTACCTCTGAACAAAGCAACATTAGTAATAATTTGTCCTCAACCAAAATGACTTAACATGTGATAAAAACGCAAATCAGTCCAAACAAATGTACAAAAAGAAATTCAAGGTTATTCATGAAGGGGCATTACGTCTGTTGCTCCTCTTCTTAACCACATATATTTTGGGTAATTCAACTACCAGGAAACTTGCTGCATCCAGAAATGTACTTCATTTGGGAACCCTACATCGAAATTTACAGGTAATGTTTTAGTCACCACAACTACAGTCTCTAGAGCTTCAATACCTATATGAGACCAGAAGCACAGAGGAAATGGTAGTTCGATGTCAATATGACCAAAAGAACAACATCTGAGTGTCATTTAAGATTACACTAATGCCGTGACTATACAAGCCAAATGTTATAAGGATCTTTCCCCTCATGTCTACCATTAAATATCTCCATAGTTGGTGCAAATAATTCACGTTTAACAAAATAAATAGGGAGTCATGGACACTGTTGAACAAAGAATCATAACAACCTTCAGCAAATATAACCAACTTCTACGAAAATCAAGAATAGATCCATAATTAGCAACTACCAAACCAGCAGTACATAGGTGAACCAATGTAAGCATTGGGCTGTCAAACAAACAGGTTGTTCATAAGCAGCACATGTTTGGCTTGAGATTTAGCTCTAAATTGGCTTGTTCACTTAATGAACAAACAGACCATGAGTTAGATTCTGGAGCTTGAAACATAAACAAGCCAGACACATGCTGGGTTCATCTTGCTCTTGTTTGGATCGATACAGCTCGAGCTAATTTTACTAATGTCTTTTTAAGTAAGTATTACTAAGTTGTTATTTAGCTATTTCAGTTTCTTTTTATCTTTTTGATCAATTGGACTAAAATTTTTTAAATTCATGTCACTTCATAATCAGAAGCCCCTTTTCGCTAGGGACAGGGAAGGGGCAGCAGCCTCCTTATGTATTCAGGACAGGACCTTATGTGTGGCTAGCAGGCATATGCCATAGCTAGTATAAAAGATTTACATATAAATGAGATGGCACCAAGTCCCTCTGATCATTTAAGATTCCTGCAAAGGTTCTATGTCTCTATGGTACATCATTTCATCCAGAATTCCAGATGGCTATAGCGGGCCTACATAAAACAGGTCAAATGATTGATCACATTAAAAGTAGTCATATACTAGTCACAGCACACATCCTTCACTAAACTTGCACACTCATAAGGTAACTCCTGAACTAATATACAAAATAAATAGGAAAAGGGGCCAAACTGTACAAATCAATCCCAAAATCCCTATGGTTGTCATAATGCTTGCACTACCACCCCCTTGACAGCGCCCCCCCCCCCCCCCCAAAAAAAAAAAAAAAAAGAGTTGATCTGGAGGACCTTACCACATTATTTCTCTTCATAAAGGGATATTCTTGCATCTCAAGGTTAATTTCTTAAAGATGGGAGCTAAATGAGGCTCTCGATTTATTGCTTAGTTCCTTTTCTTGATTCAGAAATACATATTGGCTCCCAAGAGTTGGTTCAAAAAGCCTCCATACCATGAAATATCCAGAAATTTTCTAGGCCTTATGCCTTAGAAAAGATCCTGAAATTACTTGTCAAAAAGCGAATCAGAAAAAAAAAGAGTGACGAAAAGAAAATAAAAAAAGTGAAGTTTCAAGTTGTGGTATGGTTGATAGAATCGCCACACAGCATCTCCTTAAGAGATTGGAAATTATCATAAACCATCACTAATGCTTTCAAGTTGTGGTATTGTGGATAAAATGATCACCCACTGTCTCCTTTATTCCTTGCACCTTCTCTGAAGTGATCAGAAAAGATCAAATGCAATGAGTAGGATATTTAACTTTCCCTCTTTGTTTCAGTGCAAATGAGATTAGGCTACAATTGATTTGTACACAATTCTAAGCGACTTTCCATTAAGAGGAAGATAGAAAAGATTATAACGGGCAATCTTTGCCAAGAGAGCAATGACCAAGAACAATGTTACTCTGTAAAGGCTAAGGCATTTACTAAGAGTTAAAAGCAGACAACCCAAAGCATATTATAATATATCAAATAATGAATTAGAGCAAATGAAAAATTAACATAAAATCACTGATAGGTGAATTACTTCATGCATGTAGAATGTGTTAAAGTCATTGTATCCATCCCTGAATTAAGAATAGAAAAGCATCACTCAATCAATTGAATAAATAAAAAACCTGTCGAATAGATGATTCAGAAAATAAGGCATACTAGAGAATGCAAGTGGTTACATGGCAGAAATATAAAATTCATAAAAGTAAATGTAAAAAATGTTCAAATGAAATGTATTGGGAGACAATTTTCAATAATTCTCAGTATTGTCAAAGGTGCACCTTAGCACCAAAAGTTAGATGTTTCTTATGTCCTAAGGTGCGCCTAAGGCACAACGTGTTAAGTGCCAAGAGTTACTCTTGTTAAAACCCAAGTAAGGTGCTTTCATGTAAGTATGTATACATCAGGTGAAAAAGACACATGCTTTTGATCTGATTTAAAGTGCAAGAAAAGTATGTCTTTCTTCATAAGCTATATTTGCAATATTTTTTAAGTCTATCATATTTATTAGATGGTGTTGACTTTATGATGCACTATCCCATATATAATTATTTCCTTTACATTATAAAAAGCTAAAAAATGAAAGACAAAGAGATAAAACACTCAAAATTATGCTATCATGTAAGAAGAGGAAAAACGTCAAGTGACTACATATTTCAACAAAGAAAGAGTAGGCTTCTCATTGTGCTAAAAGCCTAAATATATCATTACTATATAAAGTGTTCTATCATTTATTTCAAAATGTGTGCCATACTTCACTTAGGCGCATGCCTGCATTTTGTGTGTTGCGCTTAAGCTCTAAAAACCCTTTGCGCTTAAGTGTGCTTAACGTTTTTAACAACACTTATTAGTCTAGAGATTGGGAATGTGTGTGGTTTATATTAAATAATCACAGTCCACATATAGAATTGGATTGGAGTCCACATATAGAATTGGATTGGAGTCAAGCTATACAAGAGAGCAGGCATTAGAATAACATAATTTGATCTGAGATAAGAATCTCCAATATTGTCTCCCTAAATAGAGCAGCAAGATTATAGTACATATATAAAAATTAGCTCTCTATGGAAATAAAAGCTCAGTGACGAAATCATGGATTAAAGACTCAGTCCATCTTGATGGCAAAGGACCAAATTGGATAGAGACCGATTCCTCATATGCATCCAGGACAACGAATCTCTCCAAAATATGATAGACCAAGAAGGTTGCATCGTGACACTTGAAATAGCTTAGCATTATTTTTAAGTCTTTTAATCCTCATTCTTATTGTCAATTGTCATTCCTTTTGGTAGTGTTTGGATGCCCTATTCCTAGCTGGAATAGGGCCTTATTCCATGCTATTTCCCCAAACAGGGGGAAAAAAAGGTGATGGGCCCTCTAGAAATCAATATTCTGGTTAAACATCCTTATTCTGGAATTCGTATTCCATGCTTCCCCCATGGAACAGTCCTATTCCCACTTACCGTATTCCAAGGCCAGCAGTTGAAAAAAAAATTGACTATTACCCGCTCTTTGATTCATCGGCCATTCTACTCGATCCCTTCTCGTCTTCTTCCCCGAGGCTAGAGTTTCAGAAGCCTAATATATATACATAATCCACTTTTCTCTTGCTAACCGTTACTAATATATATACATAACATATTAGTAATCCACTTTTTGCTTACTAACCGTTACTAATATATGTACATAACATGCAAACTTTTAATAGATTATAATAATAAATTAATTAATAAAAAATAATTTATTTAAGTAATTACATTAATAAATAAATTGACAATCCATTTCCATCCTTATCATTTGGTCAGGGGTATTTTTGGGATTTCTAAAAAATCTTCATCTATCCTAATGAAATATAAGCTTATTCCCATGCCATCCAAACACCATTTAGAATAACACTGCATTACTTGCATTGGAATAAGGTGGAATACCAGATTTCGAACCAAACAAAAATCTGAAATAACAAGGGAAATAAGCTATTCCTAAAGAATTCGTATTCTTATTCCTATAATAACTTTTTGACATCCAAACACTACCTTTATATTCGTACCATGTAATGTTTAAATTTTTAAATCCCAATCAAGCAGGGGCATCCTACACATCTTGACCTATTCTTATAAAAAACTAGAATAAAGGACAGGACCTAGACCCCAATCCCTTTGGACACCCCTTTCCCACCAGACTCATTCATATCCAGTCCAAGAAAAGATAGGATCATGGATGAGACATACCAATCCACCCCTTGTCCCACAGCAGTTTCAACATTCAATATGCAATAGAGGGAGAGAAAGGAGGGGAGGATAATGACATACCAATCCACCCCTTGAGCACTGCTCCTGCAGCCCCCGAACCACTGCTATCAAATCCTGAACTTGCTGGGTTAGGGCATCAAGCCAATCAGCTTGGTTGAACTGCGGCTGTGTGGGGGGCGGAGCAGAGAGGTCGGTCTCCGGCTGCTCAACCCGCGGGGGTTGACAAAACATAATGTTTTTTTGCTGGGATTTATGTATAGTTGACTTTCAAAGGAAACCTGACGGTTTTATTTTTGACAGTTCAGCCTCCAATAAGAAAGCAAGCAAATTCTGTTCCAACTATTTTTGTAGTTTGAAGTAGGAGGGGGACTCTGAATTCTTGATCCTCGGGACATGGATTCATGTATTCCAGATGAAAGGTTTCTTAGCGTACAAGGCTCCCACATACCATTGGATTTGAGGAGGGCTAGATATATGTATCCAGCATTAATAGCGAATAGTCCCATCACCGCCCCTATAAATGCTATATAATAATCGATTCATTCAAGCTAAGCGGGTTAACTGCATTGCACTGAAGCGCTCCCTTGTAGAGGGGAGAGAGCAAAAGGGGATGGTGACAATCCCTTTATATCTAGAAAAGCAGCAAGAAGGGAGGGAGAAACAGAGGAGAAGAGAAAATTGCAAGGGAAGGGTAGGGAGCAGCGGGAGGGAGGAGAAGAAATGAAGAAGAAAAGGGTGGAGGAGAATGGAGGGTTCAAGATGGCGGCAAGCTAAAGGGGAAGTTCCAAACTTTGTGCACAAAAGGATGCATGGGTCTAAACCACACATCCATCATTACTTTTTCCCTCAAAAACTATTATATATTTTAAGTTATATATTTTTTTTGTATAAACACTTAAAAAGAAAAATAAATAATAAATACAGGTAGATTACACTACTTCTGACCATAGAGGATGCCCCTAACAAGGCTTAAAACCTTGGTACCAATGTTGACCTAAGATCAGACAAGGATGAGATTGTTTCTAGTTCCACGAAGTAAAAAAAAATGCAGTCCCTCATAATAAAAGAAATATACAACCAAAACAAAACAATCAAGACAAGATCCAGGTTAAAAAGTACATTTATTTGCAACTAGCAACTAGCAACTAGCACTCCTTATTCTAGTTCCATTTATTGACCAGAACATGTCATAGAGAAGGATAGCTGCAAATATGGAGCAATAGTTGGTTGAAAAAATTAGTTTTGTGATCAAAAAATATTCTTATAATCTGAACAAATTTGGGTAAGGCATGCCATCTACCTAACCCTCCAAAGACCAGATGACACACTCAATTAGTGAATTCCTGATATATATTCATTTGCAAGCTATGAAGCATGGCCACTAATACAGGATATGGACATGAGATAATAGGAAAAGTTGATATGATAAATCTTAAAAAAGTAGGACATGATACAGCTAGCAAATTATGTATGCAAAAAAAATATCCATAAAGCATAGTTTGCTATCACTGTAATGTTGTCTACAAGCTCACCATTTAGTTATACAAATCGATGGACCCCAATCCATAATTCATATTTTAATATTACAAAATAAACTCCAAAATTGACCATTCACAATTAAAAGTTCAACATTAAAAAAAAGAAACACCCTCCAATTCATTTTGGAGGCATTAGAGAAGTAACTTATGTGTATCTGAGAAATATCAGGAGTACTCTTTTATTTTGAAAATAGAATACTTAAAATAAGTAGGAGACAGGTATCTAACAAGTATTGGTGTCTTATACATATCCAATTCATACAAATCATGTAATTTGAAGTATCCATGCTTTCAAGTTTGCAAGTCTAAATATGCAAAACCCACTTATAATGATCTCACAAAATCTAAGTCACATTTATTATGCATTTTCAACATAAAATATATGTCCATCAACATTAAGGTATGGTTGAATCGAATCAATAAGATACGTTTTGGTCAAGTTAAATTTATCAACATGTAGTATGGTTGCATCAAAATTTTGAGCAATAATAGGAAATTTAAAGAGGAAAAAAACATTATAGAACATGACTATCAGCATTCTCAAGTGCACCAAGGCACACCAACCACAACTCCTCTCACAAAGAGAAATCATATTAGCTTTCTAAAACAACAATACTATATTTTTTATCCAAAATAGGAGAATGCATAAGATGTCATATGGATAAGAGCAAATTCTTAACATAACAATTAGCAAATAGATATCCAAATAAGAATATTGTAAAAGAAAGGAAGCTTACTATGCAAAGTTATAGCACAATATGAACCAAGAAGTGGTAAGTAAATAATAGCACGTACTTCTTATAATGAGGTGCATCTCTGTCAAGGCGAGCAAGGGTTCCTGCCAAAATCGAGACCTGCAAATTTATTAGCCCAGCATTAGGTGACCATTAGCATTAAAGAATAGGATTCAAATGATTATGAAGGAATATACAAGCATGCGTGCACCTATGTATGTAGGCTAGAGATATATATTACTCCACATCAAGCAGGTTTGATGCTTGCTCCCAATAGAAATTTCAATTTTTATCTCTATATACGGGCGAAGCAAGGTCTGTCATATTGACTTGTACTAATCCATACCAACTGTATTACACCGGTAAGGTACTAATACATTATCAAGATTCGATTCAATATGAACCAAATATATTCAAACCAAGTGGAACCATCCCATACCGCCCCGTATTGAGCAATACCATGGCTAGGAGCAAGAAAATATAGTGACACCTTATTATCTCGATACTAGGTGTGCATTGTACCATATTAACCGGTTCATGGATCTTGTAGGGGATAGTTGTTTCTTGCATGATATGTTAGTTTTTATCAATGTGTTCTTGCAGTTGTTCTAAAAAGTGGGCAAGATAGCTGCATATGTAGCCCTAATCACAATATATGTGATCCAAGCAACCCTAGCAAGTGTAAAATCACATTGCAATCAACCACAACCACAAAGCCCTAGATAGCCCATATATGTGGCCAAACAGCGTAATTTTCAAGCTAAACATGCGAGTCAAACATTCTCAATTACCACACCTACTTAAAAAGAAAGAAATTTCTCCCATTCTCCACTCTCTCCTTGACCTTTCTCCTCCTCACCTCTTCCCTGGCCTAAGAAATCATGTACCTTCAATTATAACTACAATTATAATAATAAAAGGGCCATAATAGTACCCAAGTAATACCACAAATCAACACAATAAATTACGATAAAAATGGCATTTCCTAGTACAAGCATATGTCAAGCTTGCTCTAGCAAGAATAACACGACTCCGCTGAACATAAACACATACATATAAATATAGGTTTATTTCAATGTCCCCAACATATTGAGTCATTTGAGAGGATGAACATCATTCATCAAGTTCTATATTTTAAGATAAAGAAGACTATACTTCAAATGCATTGAATAGCTTGCAACAATAGTTGACCTCCTCGTTAAACTCCTTTTCAACATCCTCTATTCCTCTGTCAATTACTGACAGCACTTTCAATGGATACTTATAAATATATTCTCCCATGCTTCACGAAAAAGTTCACCATAATACTTCACGATATCATTAAAAATTTCAACGTTCTCATAATCTATCTCCATCCTTTTAGCTTCTTTTCTTCTTTTTTAACTATTGTGAACATACACACATAATGTTTGCCATACCATGTTTCAAACATAACTTCATAAATTTTTGCCTCCAATCTGTATCCACTCATTTTAACAGCTCAAAGTGCTTATAAATTAACCCAACCTAAACCACTCACTCAATCAGAGAAAATGTCATCCTTTTCATTCAACAAACATTGCAGATGTTTTTTCTGCCAATTCAAATAAATTTAGATCCATAAATTTAAGTCCTTAATCCACTCCTTTACCTCACATTATGGTATATAGAAAGCCTAACTGATCCCCAACCCCCCCCCCCCCACTTTTAAAAAAGAAAAAAACCAATATTAGTTTTAAAATGCATTAAGTCAAAACCAGGATAGCATAATACGTAGGGTACAAATGAATATAGAGAACTAAGAAAAGGGAAGAAAAAGAACACAAGACACATAGAATTAACATGGTTCAGCCATGGGCCTATATCCACGAGCGAAAGAGAGCAAAGAATTTTACTATCAAAAGATAGCGTTCAGAATACAATAGTAGGTTCTCTAAAAATCCTAGCCTCTAATACTCCCAATCTCTTAATTACTCCCTAGAATATATATATTTTTTTTTATAAGAAAGCAATAACAACCATGGGGGGCTCAGCACTCGTAAAGGGCTGAGATGCTAGGGTTAATAGAGACATGTGACTTGCATGTGACCTTCTTAATGAACTTGGATGGTGGAAATTTAATAAGCACTCATAAAGGGCTGAGATGCTAGGGTTAGCAGAGACCTGATATAAAAAGGATTTTAAGAGTCTTTTTAAGGACTTTTGGCTATCTTATGAAGAAAATAACATATCTGAAAATTTTCTTGGGTTTTGAACTCAGAACGTTTTCATTCCTATTCAGTTTTATATTTTCTTTGTTGTTATCTCTACCGTTCTTGTTGGGATTCCTGTTATGCTGTGTCACCCTCACATTCCTATCCTATAGGACAATGTTACAATTACCACCTAACCTAAAACAAGACACTTTGTCATCCTGTCTTCTGGCTAATCAGAGTCTCCTATCAGATTCTAAATAAACTACAAAAAGTCACGCAGAAGATATCAGTTAAGGAACTTTCAATACTGGCTTTAAACAGAAAAGACATGATAATTATCTACTTACCTTTTCACCACTATCATTCCCAACAACCCGGATCTCTAGTCCAACACAAGCAGCTTCAGGTGTGAGGGGAATCTCGTCATAGTTCAGAAACTTGATTGCTCCAGGGTCATAGCGGAAGAAGCCAAATCATGTACCTGTTTAAGTATAGAAAAACTTAATGATCAAAACACACGTTGAATGCGCAAGACAGAGAGAGAGAGAGAGAGAGAGAGAGAGAGAGAGAGAGAGAGGCCCATAACTATCTACACAAAATGGACCACAAGGGTTATATATTTAAGCTTATTTGTGCAACCATAGTAGTAATTCCAAGAACTAAGCATATAAAGAATTTTCAACCATAGCAAAGTAAGGAGGTCATATTTTATATACATGAAGAACTTAATAATATCGTTCACTTAAATAATAATATAAATTGATCTGCTAAAGAATATAACTTTGAACTCATCATTATACTCAGTGATGTTTAACCACATGAATTGTATAACTTATGTGAACCCTCTCTACTTTCTCCATCGCTTCGTCTTGATCTCCCATCTCCTCTTTCTTCTTATGTTTCTTTTGATTTTCTTAATGTTTTTCCTTTGATGTTCCTCTTCCTCAAGTTGTCTTCAAACATTTATGCTCCCTGCCACCACCCCATAGCATGTGACAACATGCAGCTGCTTATGACCAACACACCAATATGTGGGATATATAACAAGATGGGATTGAGGTGGTTTCAGCAGTAATGTTCAATGGGAAGGTGTTGGGCCTTGTAAGGCATCAATGGGTTCATAAAAGATTTTAAGTAGCAGCACACGCTAACTATATTGGATCATATTATTAAGGTGCCGATATCGATACGGCCCTTTACAGGAATTGTCCCTAAACATGTATAATAGCCTCATTTTTTCTATGCCAGCATATAGAGATGCAGCATATAACGTTATAGTACCACACTGTATTGGTCCCCGTAGCTCACCAATAAGATACTGACACCAAGCCTTGCTTCATATTACATCACCGATCACAACAAATTAATTTAAGAGATGTGCATTGTTGGACCCCTGGTTAGAAAACTCAGGTTCTGTCCCAGTCCACAAAGACAAGTTCAGGTTCTGTCCCAGTCCACAAAAACAAGATAAAGACAGAAAGCCCAAATTCATGGAACTGAAAATGATACCAAAACCTAGTGAGAGGTTTGACATTGGTTTGGACCTCTACCCAACCTATGCAATTTAGGCCTAATGCAAGTCAACTTCAGATCCAACCAATCAGCAAGACTACCCATGAGCTAGGAAATTTTGCGTGGAAACTCCTAAACTTAACCTAAAGTGAATCATCATAATAGGTTGCGAAAACTGCACTTAAACTTAGCACATAATTCAAGATTTCATGTTTGTTGAGTCAAACTCAGGTTAAGTGCGGGTTATGTTCCATTACACCCAACCATCATGCTACCCTACACAGAAGGAGGTAGAAGATTTTACTCCATATCTTCATTCACTGTGCATCACTAAAATAGATCGAGAAAATTTGGATTTAAGAAATTACTAGTGTTCTTACCAAGATCTGTCGTATGGACTCATACTCATCATACTAATAAGGTGCCAACACAATACTTAGGGTTGATTTGCTAACAACTCAACCCTATATAAAGAACTCATTTCAAACCATTGTCTGCTTTCAATCAATTCTGCACTTCCTTGATTTACTTTAAGAATGTAATGTCACTAACTAGTAGCTCAACTTGTCCAATCTATCAATTACTCCCATGTCGAAACAAAATGATTACAAGACACCATTTTTTCGAACCACTTGATGAAATCAAATATAAAATTCATCAAGAATCTGTTAAAAAATCAAATCAAATATCAAAAGAAAATTGAGGAAGAATCAAGAAAAAGTATCGACTTACAGGATCCCTGTATATCGGAAAGACTGGAATTTCCTCCCTATTAACAAACATAGCCTCTGCGACCACGGGACCTACACCGAGAGATCAAGAAGATGCAACAATCAAACGAGGAACGTAACACCACCATTTCTTGCACAAGTCGCAATCTAAGAAGACCAACAACGGACACAATACCGGGCTTGACGACGTGGCGATTGGTTAGGATGATGCCGCGGCCCTTGTCAACAACGAAACCAGTTGCGTAGCTGGCACCGGCGGACTCCGTGTCGAACGCCCGGGCGGCAGTGGTCCGGAGGACGACCACCGCCGGCACGACCTTCTCGAGCGCCCTCCGCCAGTCCTCCGCCGTGGCGGTGCTCTCCCGGCACTGCGGTGCGTCGATCTCCATCCCGAGGTCCCCCTTCATGCAAGACTCCATCCCGTCCGTTGCCAGACTCTCCAGCGCTTCCCCCTCCCCCATCTCCAATCTCCTCCCGATCGGATTTAAATCTATAGTTAGGGTCTCCTCCTCTCGATCGGATTGGACCTAGAGTTAGGGTTTTGGGGCGGAGCGGATCGCCGGCGGGGAAAGGAGGGATTTAGGGAAGAAAGGTCGAGGGGAGAACAGAGAACGAAGAGCTGAGGGGGGCTTTTAAGTAAGGAGGAGTCGAACGCTTTTCGGGAGCAAGTCGGTACGATATTACGGAAATGCCCCTGAGTGCGGACCCCGGACCACCCACCGGCCACCGATGGCTATGCCTTTTTTTTTTTTTTTTTTTTTCTTTTCCCTGCAGTGTTCCGGATTGATCATTTTAACTTGTAATCAACCCTAATATATACACCAAAAATAATCCCCCAGAAACCACGCACGAAGTGATTAACCGCGCAAGCAATGATTGAAGCCACACACGCATGTAATCGCATATGCAATGTAAAAAATATATATTTTTACCCTCGAATAAGTATATGATCAATCATTGCACAAAATACAGTCCATAATGCATAAAGAATGATCCATATATATATACAAATAATTGGACTAGCTTACACTGAGTTATTTTTCACTTTTTTAGAAGCCTACCTTACCCAAGTTTTTCATAAGTCTATTTTTCAAGTTTAATCCTAAAAAATTTTAAATTAGATTCAATAGGTGACCTACTTGTAATCAACTTTAATTTCAACCCAATTTTAATTTCATACTTGAGTCATTGTTTTATATTAAATTTGTCTTATTAATTGATCAAGTTGGAATAAGCTAGATTTATGGGATTTTTTTTTTTTTTTGATCCAACAAGTTATTTAAGATGGGTTCAAGCTGATTGTTACTCAAATCTATTCTAAAAGTTTTCATTTGGATCATATCATAAGCAGATTTATCATTCTATTTAAACATCTAACTATTTTTTATAATAAAATATAATAATTTATAATTAAATATAGAAGTTACTAAAAAATTTAAATTAAATAAAACATAATCAATTTGAAACTAAATTTTTAATTATTCTTAAATTTTTGTATACATGGAGGTATGTATACACTTAAAAGCACCATAAATAATAATTCATGGAAGCAAATAATGAAGCTATTTAAATATAATTAAGTAAAAATAGATAATAAGAGATGATTTGTTGAAATGAAGAAGAAAATTAGTTAGAAAAAAAAAAGGATTTGTTAACTAAAGAGATGTATGAAGTGAATTACAAAGAGAGTTATATGATTTAAACTTTTTGGTTAAATTAAGTAAGAGGTCAACTTTAGTTTATTTTGATTAACCTAAACTAGACTCTAATGATATGTGGAATAAATTAAATTAGATCTAGTTAAAAAATATAAGATCAAGGCTCATTTTGGAATTTAAATTGATTATAATTTTTAAGCCTAATCAAACCGACATGTCTTTAAATATGAGTAGGTGATTGATTAGCCTTATTTAGATATAAAAACATTCTTTAGACATAACTTAAAATGGCTACCATGTTGGGCATAAAATGCAAGAATAATAATTAAAATAGTTATGTTGACTAAAATAAAATATTTTTTATGATTTGATGAACAAGAATTTATAAATATTATTATTATAAATTTGTCACTATCCTATAATTCGGTGACTCATTGGTTGATAATTTAAAACAGTAAGGAAAAATAAAAAAACTATTTTGGCTAGCTAAAATATTTATGCTCACATGTCCATGGAGTGGCCCCTCAAGTTATATGATAGCCGTACATCAAAAATAACCTTGCCACCGAGGCAACTACAAAGTATTGTCTATAAGGTATAAAGTCAACAAGAAAATCCTCTTTTCTGTACATAAATAAAAATGCATATTCACTTTTATTGCAATAACTACTTCCTAATAATTAGATATGCTTAATGAAAATAATAAATTTTATCGTGCATCACAGTACCTCATACAAAAATAAAAACATAAATTCGCTTTTAACGCAACAACCGCATCCTAATAGTTAGATGCGCCCACTAAGAGTATTCAAGTCCTGCATCTTGGATGTCATTGATATCTAAGAAAATGCTCTTACTTTATATTTAAGGAGTCATTTTAAGGTAGATTTGATCTACCACACGTCCTATAAATTAGATCAATGAATGCTCATATATTGATGGAAGTCAGAACTATATCTCTTACTCCCTATTTAAGAAATCACTCTAAGATAGATTGATTTACCATGTGTCCCATAAACTAAGCCAATGAATGCTCACATATTGATAGGATCTCTAATTGTATTTCTCTTGCTTCATGTTTAAGGAACCATTTTAAAATAGTCCTAATCTATCATGAGTCCCATAGACTAAACCAATAATTGCTCACACAACGAAGGGAATCACAATTATGTCTATGGGAGTCACAATAACATAAGCACTGATTGGTCGAATACATAGTAGATCTTGTTTACCCAAGAATGGCTTAGTAAATCTTGTTTACTCAAGAATAGCTTATGTTTAAGGAACTAAATAGTGCGAAAGAAATAAAAGAATTAAAAGATTATAACTCATGTAACAGCTTAGATAAGACAATTGAACGATTTAAATGTCTAATCTTATACAAAGCTAACTAATATGAATCATATATTCACAAGTTTCTCAACCATGGGAGAAAGCACAATGCATTAAGTGCAATGCATTGTTTCTTGCCTTTTTTTTCTTTTAATTGGCGTTGCAATCTCTATTACTACATAAAGATTAGGTTGAGAATGACAAGGTTATCTACACCACTTGACATCTTATCTCACCCATAAAATAGCAACCCATGCCACATGCTACCTTCAAGGGGTAAGCAAATGGGTCTGAAAGCATGAATACGAGGTAAACTTGAGTCACCACCACCACAACCAACAAGGTCATAAACAAAAAGTTTATTACTTTCGAAGCCATAAATTACAAACGTTAAAAATCTTTCCCAAACAGTTTGTTTCATAAAATTCTGAAAATTTGATTGTAAAAATAATGATTTTACTAAAACTGCCCTAGCCAAACAGTCAATAGATCTTCCATCTTTCATGTTAAAAAATTGAAAATTTTGAAGAGAGTCTTTAATACTCTAAGTCTCATTATTCCAGCAGCAAAATGAAGAATGAAGGGAAAAAAAAAAAGGCAACATTTTACTTGAAAAATTGTGCTCCCATAATCAGGACAAAGGAGGAAAAGAAAAAGTGTTCAACAAATACATAGAAATAAAAATTACAAAATTTTTTGTCTTCAGAAATTAACCATACCTTTTGAATACCCTATGTACATTCTACCGATGCCTAGATATGCTACTGAGAAATGAAGAGCTCTTTGTTATCTCTCCCAATGATTTATCTGTGAATCTGATAAGATTATAAGTAAAACCTCCAGATAAAGTCCCTAGTATTGGTCCAAGAATATAAATCCAAATTGCCTTATAGTTATTCATGATTATGGCTGGTCCTAGGCTCCTTGCAGGATTCATTGATGCTCCTGATATTGGCCTGACAAAAAAAAAAATCATACCAATCTAAAAAATAAAGTTTGTTTGAACTGAATTTGATGGGCACTGTGCTGATTTGATGTCTAAAAAGATAATGAGGTAGAGTAGAAGAAAAGATTCTTTGAGAAATTCTTAGGAATCATTGACAGATAATTAGAAATTACCCTGCAATGAAGACATTCAGAAGTATAGTAGCTCCAACAGCAATGCCTGCTAACTCCCCTATCTGCAATGCACACAAGTAAACAAATACAATTAGAAGAAATACTCTAGTCACTTAAGTTATGAGATAATCTTTCCTCTTTTCCGTTTCCAATTCCATCCCTTAGGAATCTGGAAAGAAGAAGAAAAAGAAGAAGAAGAAGAGGAAAGAAAGAAAAGAAGATATTAACTGCTCTGCTGTCTGTTGCAACGCCTGAAATGACGAACATCAAACTAAAAGAAATAATAATTTCAAAGACAAAAGACTGAATCGGTGAGCCAACTGGAGTATTTCCAAAGAAGTGTTCAGGCCCTGGACTCAGTAGCAAATATAACGCACCACTTCCCAGGATGGACCCCACTAATTGTGCTATGATATAAAATGGCACCTGCATGTATGTAAATGAGAACATTACAGTCAGTAGTATAGTTTTGTGATTTAATATTCAGGTAATATAATGATATGATATGGTAAGTGATTGTTCGTAAAGACCCATGCATTGATACAAAACATATGGTCATGATCTCACGCTAACTTAACTTCCATCTTTGATGGGCTTCTACTTCCCCAAATCTCCAAAAAAGATGATGTAAGAAGTTATATAACTTCATAGAGTCAGCTCCCTAAAGATGGGGTGGGTTTAAGAAGCATCAGCGGTAGCTATACATCTTCTGATTAACAGGATATGACTGAAAAATTAGAACCTCGATTTGAGGACTATTGATCAAGATGTATGGATGGCAAACTAAGAACCTTGATTTGAGGATTAAGAACTTATGATATAATTAAAATATATGGCTTTGTTTCCCTCTATCTTCATTGCTATATGCGGCAAGTTCCTAGGATCAAAACCATAAAACTAACAACTAGCTTAAATTTTTGACCGAAATTAAATAATTAAGTAGAAGTTAATTTTGGTGGCATGAGATTCGCAGTAATATAATATTATCAATATTGTAATTTCCAATAATCTTACACTTAGTGCATTCCTAAAAATCTTATACTTAATAATTTGATTCTTAGAAATAAAAAATTACTGTATTTGATTTATAATAACAAAATAGTAATTAATTCATCATATTTTAAATTCTATTATAATTTTATTATCTTTTTCTTACTTTTAAGTGGTTATTTATCTTTTGCTAAAATATGGAATATACTAATAAAAATTAAGATTCTTTGCAAACTAATTTTATTATACATCTAAATATTATAAATATTATATATATATATAATATATTATGTATAAATATTTAGAAATACTCAACTCAACTCATCTAAACCTTTTTCCCAACTACATGGAGTCGGTTATATGGATTGCTTCCTTCACTATGCTCTATTCAAAATTAAGTCGATACTCAAATTATAAATAGTTATATCTTTGTTAATTATTTCTATGCATATTAGTTTAGGTCTACCTCTACCTCTATCAATACCATAGACTATTAAAAGATCGCTCTTTCTAATTTGAGCATCTAAAGATCTTCATTGTATATGTCCAAACCATCATAATTGGTTCTCTCATTTATCTTCAATTGAGGCTACTCCTATCATTTCTCGCGTATGTTTATTTCTAATATATCTTTTAAAATTTACCACATATCCATCTTAAGATGCACATTTCTGTTATACTTAATTTATTTACATATTATTTCAGTATTACCCAAGACTCTGTTCCATATAGCATAGCTAGCCTAATAACAGTTTTATAATTTTTTTTTTCAATTTTAATAGGATACCTCGATCATACAATAGTTTCGAAGTACTCATCCACTTAATCCATCGTGCTTTAACTCTATGATTCACATCTTCACTTATTATACTTTCTTACTGTATAGTTGATCCCAAATACCTAAATTTTTTACTCCTTGATATCTCTTGGCTTATAATATTTATTGTCTCTTTATTTATATTTCTACTTTCACTAAAATTACATTTTATGTATTTAGTTTTAGTTTACTAATCTTAAAACCCTTAGATTCTAAAGCCTCTCTCCAAATCTCTAACTTAGTATTTACTCCAGATTTAGTTTCATCAATCAACACTATATTGTCTGCAAATAAGATACACTATAGGATATCATCTTGAATATATTTAGTTAATTCATTCATAATTAATGCAAAAAGATACGAACTTAAGGCGATATAAATATTTAGAAATATATTATATAAATGCAACAATATCATAAATATTAATTAATCTAAAATTTAATATCTACATATTATATAAATATAAATAATGTTTAAAATAATATATTAATATAAAATATTATATAAAATATTCAATATTTAGTATTATTTATCATAAATTAAATATATAATTATATTAAGTATTATTAAATATTTATATGAAAGTCAAAAATATAATTTAAGATTATCCAATAATTTCAAATACCCATCTTTTAAATCGGAATCAAATTATCGTTACATTATCGAAAATTAAATAATATTACAGAGTAATGGATGGAAATGTTGGATTATCAAGGTAAATTATTGTTGATGCTGGATCACCAGATTTTTTTTCTTGCTATGAGATCTCTTTTTCTGAAGGAAAAAGATCCTCCTTCTGCCTTTTCCTTCCTCCTTTTTATCCCCTTCTTTTATTTATTTTATTATTATTTTTTGTTTTAATTCCAGAGGTCCACGTGTAGGATAAGTGTTCATCTTTTATTTTATTTTTTTGCTACGTGGTCATTCAGTGATAATTAATAATAAGGGTATTAAGAAACTTGCTCATGAAGATAAGAATTTTCATGATGACCTTGATTATCCCAAGGGAATGTCAGGGTTAGTGGGGATGTCAGAGTCAGAGAAAGGCATCTGGCTCTAAAATAGAAGTTCAGTGTCTTCTTTTTCTAGATAAACGGTGGTGTTTCAGTGCTTGTCTTATTCGAACTATTTAAAACGTTATGATGTTTAACATTTCTCGATTTCTGTTCCGAATACGACGGTTTATCATGTTTAGTAGTTCTGGCATGAATATTATTCTCAATTTGGGGGCCACCCAGGATTGGGGGCCGTCCAGGACCGGGGGCCGCCCAGACTCTGGGGGCCGCCCAGGACTGGGGGCCGTCCAGACTCTGGGGACCGCCCAGGACTGGGGGGCCGCCCAGACTCTGGGGGCCGCCCAGGACTGGGGGCCGTCCAGACTCTGGGGACCGCCCAGGACTGGGGGTTGCCCAGACTCTAGGTGCCGTCCAGGACTGGGGGCCGCCCAGAACTAGGAGCCACCCAGACTCTGGGGACCGCCCAGGACTGGGGGCCGCTCAGACTCTAGGGACCGCCCAGGACTAGGGATCGCCTAGACTCTGGGGGCCGCCCAGGACTGGAGGTCGTCCAGACTCCGGGGACCGCCCAGGACCGGGGATTGTTTAGGACTAGGGACCAACTTTTATTTTCTAACTGTTTTATTTATTATCCATATCAATTATCATCATCATATAAATCTTTCATCTAAAATAATTTTAAAGTTCATAATTGAAGAAAAGATGATAGGGTGAATTCTTTTTCCAGTTTTTGACAGGATATATAAACCGAGAAAACTGAAAATGAGCTCTTCATTAACTAACTAACCTGTTCTAGAGGGAATCGCTTCAAAGCAGTGAAGGCAATGGTGACAGCAGGATTAAAATGAGCTCCAGAAATGTGCCCAACCGCGTATACCATCACCATAACAATTAAGCCCCATGTAATGCAAATCCCTGGGAATGTCACCTGTCCGTACAACTTGTTCACAGTCACCGATCCACACCCGGCAAACACCACAAAGAACGTTCCAATGGCCTCCGCAATGGACTATAAATTAAATAAAAGTTGGACAGCAGTAGCATTAAATAAAATAAATGATATCATTCGCTGTCAATATGGTAACATACTCTCCTTCAGCGTACAAAATATATATACCTTCTGTGCGAGATTCACCACTGCGGCAGAACATAATCCTGAATCTCGGCCAGTCGCTTTGATCTGTTCCACATCGTATCTGGGTGATGAAGAAGCCATTGTCAACAGATCTCAAAATTCTGTCTGAAAGAAGAGAGAGAAAGGTTATGGAAATGAGACGGTGGTAAAGTGGTTTCTAGGATGAGTAGATCTCGTGGAAGTTTTTGTGGTTGGTAGAAGTTTTCAGAAGGATCGAACGGAATGAGCTCATAAAACTTGGCGGAGTAAGCTTGCACTGTTTGGTTGTTATCTATTTGAGCGGTCCACGGCTAACGGTTCAGAGAATTATGCGGAGATAGGAGTGGGATCTGACTCTGAGGACAGATGAAAAATCCATTACCAAAACCATTATTTAGTCAATGCATTGAGTATGGTTTTTTTTTTTTTTTTTTTAAGGTTCCATTACTTATTTGGGGCTCAAAAAATGATGACATGGTTTGTATTTACCATTTTTTTTCAAGTTAGAAAAATAGAATTTTCTTAAATCAAGAAAGAATTATTCTGCTTATTTTTTTAACTAATTTTGCTTTTTATTTTAAAAATTAAAGCTTCTGTCACTGTAATTGAGAGATATCATGCAATTTTTATTTGAATTTAAATATTTTTATAATTTTTTTGGATTTTATGAATCATGCTTTTAAATATATTCAGCATATTTTCATTTCACTAACATATTTTGATAATTTTAAGATATTAAAAAAATTAAAATTCAAATTCAATGAATAAAATATAAAATTTTTAAATTACATATCCAGCTCAATATTGATCACGCAAAAGTCTTGCTGCACCAGATGATTGGCATGCGCAGAAGCAAAATTATTCTTTCCTACTTTGATACGCGGTGCTATTTGTTGCCTTCCGGGCATCCTACATCAAATAAACAAATGAGCCTTTACAGACTTCAATGGAGCATACTTCAATTACGTTAACTACTACTTTCCAAAACACAGATGAAACAGCTAAAATCGGATTATTCTTAAGATGAGTTAAGTGTAACCCTCTATATATATATATATATATATCAAGATTGTCAATTTCGTTTTGGATTATGTTTCGGTTTAGCTTATGAAACGAAATATTTTGGTATCGAATCATTTCGGTACTTCGTTTCGGAATATATATATATATATAAAAAATTTATTCATAATTCATATTCTTTATAAATAATAATAACAACTTAAAAATTAAGAGTTTAAGTTTTTAAGAATTTGAAATATATATATATATAATGAAAAATTATTCATAATTTATATTCTTCATAAATAATATAACAATATAAAAATAAAGAGTTTGAGTTTTTAAGAGATGCGACCGTGGGGATAGGATAACTAGAATTTTTGTTTGTTATTATATATATTTTTTAAATAAGGATAGGGTAACTAGGATATTTTTTTGATATTATATATATATATTTAAAATGGTTATGAAAGGTTAATAATTAATAAATTGGTCTTCAAAACATATTTTACCGAAACGGTCGAAACATACCGAAACGATCGAAAACAGCCGAATATACCGAAACGACCAAAAAAACTTTCGAAACGAAACGCAGAACTTATCTTTTCGGATAAGCTACCGAAACGAAACGTCTCGACCGAAACTAAACGAAATTGACAACTTTGATATATATATATATATATATACATGGGGGCCACAGCAAACATTGTGCACTGTAGCTTACAAGAATTTCAGTGGCAAAATGCTCCGTACAGCTATTTATCCACATCATTTTTAAAACCAAGATTAATGCTATTATTATTATTATTATTGGTTTACCTGAGGGTATATTTGATTCCTAGAAGCCTAAAGATATACAAGCCTTCTATCAACATTTGATCTTCGGTGAAAACAAAAGTATGAGGTGATTAATTTACAACATAATGAGAAGCAAGAAGACTTGCTTCAACCAATATCACAAATGCTTGCAATAAATGTTGTTATCATAGTGTTCAAGGCAATGTTCAAAGCAAAAGAAACAACCTGTTTTTGAAGGAAAATGACTTTTATTGCACAAAGAAACAGGGTGTTTATTATTCCATCAACACTTACAACAGAGACACCACAAAGAGGCAAAGGACAACAACATAAAACCTACTAAATATCAACAATTTCACCAGTCACCTGATACCATCATGGCCTGGACTGGCATCATCCTACTATTTTATTTTCTGTATGTCGGGAATCTCTTACTTTTAAGAACGACAGCAGACGGTAAAACCAAATCAAGGTGATCTATCACTTTGAAGGGACTTCAGAAGGGCAGGCGCCAAGACAGCTCGGTTGGAGTGCAGACAAAAGCCCTTTGCTGCAAATGCTTCCAGCTCTGTTCCATACTGACCTGCACCATATCAGCCAGCATCTTCTTGGCCTTACCTGCACGGTCCTCACCATCTATCTGAGATGCGATATTACTCACTATGTTCTCAAGAGTGTCTGCCTGCAACTCTGACCTTGAATATGGAGAGTTCCTCAGTAACTGTAGAAGTGAACGAGCTTTTGATTGAGACTTGGGTGTTCCCTGAACACTGAGCTCGAGAAGACCAGGAATCGCACCTTCTCCAAGAATCACTTCCCTATATCTACAGGGATCACTTTCACACATCGTCAGGAGGGCTCCTACAGCATACTCCTTACTTTGGGGAGAGCCTTCCTCGAGAACTTCAACCACTGTGAGAACTCCACCTTCCTCAGCTGTCAAAGCAGTCCTCCCCTCGTCGAAGGCCAGCAATGATTCCAAAAGGGCACTGCACTTTTCAGCTGTTTTGGAGGATTTCTTGCAGCTCTTCAATAAGTTGATCAGAGGGGTAATAGGTTGTAGTGCGAGGATGGTGCTGAGATTATCTGGAATTGTTGAGAGATTGTAGAGAGCCATAACAGCATCAGTCTTGGCTTGTGAGTTTCCATCTCCAAGGATTTTGACAAGGAGGGGAATGGCACCAGCTGCACTGATGGTGGGTTTGTTGATAGAACAGGCAGAGAGGGTAAGGATGGCAGCAGTGGCATACTCCTGTAAGCACAGATTTGTTGATTGCAGGAATCCAATGAGCGGCTCGAGTGCACCAGCATCCACTATCTTTATCTTGTTCCTGTAAATGTAAAGTTCACATTGAATTCAGTAAATATTTTATACGAATGTCGGCAGCGTTACCTTACACATAGGATTAATCTGGTCCTGAGGTTGAACCTAGAATAACTATCATCACAGCTTCTAATTATTACAGTTCACCAACATACACGAAAGCAGAAAATAGAGAGTATTTGAGCACAAAGAATTGTGAAACAACAATTTTTAGAATGCACAGGTTAAATCAATGCAAGAGGTAAAATCTCGCCAAAAAATTTATCACCTGAGTCCTTGTGTTCTTTCAATTGCACATAATAGTAATATGTGATGCTACCTAAGTTTGTCAAGAAGACCATCTTTTGAACAGAGAAAGTTTACATTGACATATTCTGGTTTTGAATGCCTGGTGCTAGTAAACCATGACTACATAGGCCAATGAATCAGCACAATACGAGTTAATAACAAGGAATATAGGACTAATGACCATTGACAATGATAAAGAAATGTCCCTCAACACACACTCAAAAGACACCAAGAACATGTCATAACACATCCATATAGGCTAAAAGAATTGAAGTACGATCCAAGAAAGGTTGCTTTGATATCTTATATGAGTAGGTGTTGAAATCCAAGTGGCGTTAGATATGGGAAGAAAAGGACCTGCAGTGAAAATCACTAGGCCAGCCACAGGTACAAAGATCTACCTTAGTTGTGCAACTTTCACAATATTTTCTAGTAGCAACACTTTAATGTTCCCATAAACATAGAAATGATTTCCAGACAAAGAAGTAAGAAGGCAGTATGTGATAAAGTACAGACCATAGACCAAAGAGCTGAATTGAAAATTGGATTCATAACTCTGAGCTTCTTTTATCTACGGACTCGCCAAGAATTAAAAACTCTCTATTGCACAGTTCAAGCAGCTTTAACTAGAAGATTATTGGAGGAACAACAGAATACTTTAATAAATTAACACAGCATGATCCCTGAATCATTATGCTGGAAACAAGAGAAGAGAGGGGGGTGCATATCAAATGCATGTATGTAAGAATATGAGATTAAGATGTCATGTTGGAATGCCATGTGACTGCAGCAAGCCTGTATGTCTACAGGATTTGTGGTTGTGGTCTGATGTCATGGAAAGAGGGGCCTCTCATAAAATCTAGAAGGTTGTTAACGTTGTTGGACAGCCCATAAGTTTTATGAATATTCAAATGGAAAAAACAAATTGCCTAAATGGTAAAGAATTTGACTTTATTTTTCTCCTCTCTTTCTGTTATTCCGCACTGCTTTCATATTGTAATGATGCCAGAAAATGATTGGCTTTTCCTCCTGCTGAAATCGTCAGCATCTGGTTTCATCCCCTTTCCCCCACAACTCTTGTCCAATGCTATCCACATGCTCGCGTCACTAGAGAGTTCTTTTGGGTCATATAGGTCATCTCTCTCTCACACACAGAGAGGGTAAGTACACTTGGAGCCCCAAGGAATGATTGATGAGCAACATGACACCTGTTTTCCAATATCACTAGAGGAGACAAACCTCTAAGGTTCCAGAGACTTGGAAAGACTAGAAGGAGTGGAAGTAAATCTAACACAGTTAAAACTCAATACCGCATATATAATTAATCCAAAAAAAATGAATGAAGCTAAAAAAAAAAAAAAAAAAAAGATTTAGAAAACATCTTGAGAAAAGGGAAAAAGTATATATTAGTTTTTCCACCAAAAGATCAAATAACTGAAGAGAAAAGCATTTCAACACGATTACTTGCCTAAAACATGTTACTCCAGCACATGATAGTTAGATTCTTCCAGAATATGTGCAACAGATGCATTTCATATCAATTCCAAGAAATAACTAAGGCCATGCCTAATAAATTAATATAAGCTCATAACAAACCACCACCGTTCAAAGAAAAGTGCATCAATAGGATTCAACAGGATTGCTCTGAGTTTCTCAACATAAAAATGCCATCATCTAAAACATATACAAAAATTAAAGGCATCATGATGCCAAACAATTTCTATGAGAAATATTAGCTCCCATGTAATTTTATGGGACAAACGAAAACTAAACAGATCGTCCACGTCGAGCAATGATTAGTGACAAATGTTATAAGATGTCTTCACCAGATATTCCTCTATCGCTCCAATATAACATAATCATCTTGAAAAATAATAATGGAAATGAGGGTAACACCTAGTACGCAATATATATATATATATTGCTCGCAAATATCCTCTCATAGGCTTAACTGCTAGCCAAAAATGAACTCAGAAATCGCTTTAACAAATCGGAAACTTCTCTATAGCCTTTACAAATCGGATTACAACAGAAACCATACAAAATTTGAAACCCTTGATAAATTATTGGCCGGCTTCCCATAAATTTTTTTTTTTTAAAAAAAAACAAAGCCGAAAGGGAATAAAAGAGTGACAAAAGAACTACGCAAAGCTCTATTCTTCCACGACTAAAAGAAACAGAATTAACATAAGTTAATTAATTTTGAATACAAGTTATTACAGACCTAAAAGAAATATGTAAAATAGCGATTTTTTTCCATGGAAAACACTCAAGCTCGCACCTTTCGTCCTTGACGGCGAGATTCAAAAGAGCAAGTATAGCTGTCTCTCCGGACTCCGGTTCACCCGAACGGAGCATCACCACAAGGGGCTCGACAGCGCCGGAGAGCTGCCGTCGGTGCTTCGATGACGTCTTCGTCAGCCGCCGGATCTCCCTCGCCGCCTGGATCCGGCACTCCACGTCCTCCGATCGGATCCGCTCCATGATCCCCTTCGCAGCCTCCTCCTCCCCCCGCCCGCCGTCCACCTCGCCGGAGACCCGGTCCTCCGACGACGCCATCCCGCTCCCCGGATTCGTCCCCCTCCTCTCTCTCTCTCTCTCTCTCTCCTGCCCCTGCCGCGGTGAGCGGAACCAGGGGAGGGAAGAAAGGGAGCCGTGGGCCTTTTATGCGAGATATTGGCCGAATAACGGCGCCGACGATTCGTTATCTCTCCGTTAGTTATCGGGACGTAGCTCGTTTCTTGTCGCGTAGACGAGGGCTCGTGTCAGCTGCCTGACCGAAGTACTAATATCTGCTTTCGTTCTGGACCCTACGACGTGAGCATCAGACGGATGGGATTTATTACAAGAGGGCTGATATGGTGGTTCCACGGGGTTTCGATCAAGGCGGTAAAGTGTACCCACATCAGGACAGTGTAAGAATGCCACGTGGATTCTGTGGACCATCTATATGCGGTGCCCGGCGGCCGACACGTCCTCGGGTGTCACGCCGCGGGGAGGGGGGGGGGGGGGTCCAGGTAGGCGATGGGCATCTCATTTCGGCGTTCTTGATCTAGATCGGACGGATGTGGATCTTGTAGATTGTCGTGGTTTTACTTCGGAATGGAAGAGCGGATACGGATATTCTGGGGAATATTCTTTGCTTGTAGATGAACACGAATCTTGAAGAGCTTCGAGGTAACCTTTTCTTCTTCCTTTTTTTTTTTTTTCTACTTTTCCTTTTACTTTTCCTTTTTGCGTGTACTAATTTGCCATCTACGGTTAAAGAGAAGATCTTAGTTATAGTTGCATACAACTCCTTTTCACTCTTCTTTCTAGTGAGCAAGCAAAATTACATAGATCAAAGTCAAAATATACCAGCTCTTTTTGGTCTCTAAAAAATAAAGATTCTTAAACTATATTAACAAGTTGCTTTATTCCCTTTCCCACAGCATGCAAGGGGTATCTTAAAGACATATAATTACCAAAAGATAAATTAATTATCTATAAATAATAGAGGATAAGTATAATTGGCTCCAAAGACCTCATAGCATTAAGTAGATGATTTTTAATTGTATATAAAAGAAAAAAGAATTTTTTACTTAGTTCTCAAATTTCATTAAGATGCCAAATTTGTGTCAAATAAAAACCTTTTAACATTTGAGACTATAATTTTTTTAAAAAAAATTATAAAATTTAATTCTTGAGTGCCACAAGCAATCGAGCCATCTAAAACGATGTTGAAGCCAAGACAATCAATTAAATGTTTTCTGAATTTAAAAGGCTGGATATCTAACTCCTTAAATAATCAATTACATATGTCATGCGTAAATAATGCACAAAAATAAAGAGCTTGGTTGCAAATATAATTAATTTCAAGAATCTATGTGCAAAATCTTATTTCTTCGTCAACCTAAGCCATCTTTGCCGAGGTAAGAAATTAAGTGCTTGGGTGACATGAAGCCATTCACTCAACTCGGTGAAAATACGGTTAAGGGCTGGCTATCGACGTAGCGTCGTAGAAATTTAAGCACCTCGATGACGACAGTTTAACGGAAGCCAGATAAGCCAAGGGCTGTCAGCCATGGGATGGTTAATGGTTAAGGGTGAGGCGAGGGCCTGAGGGGGCTCGCTTGGTCGTTAAGCAAACGGACGTTAGAAAGCAACCGAGCTTTTCCTTCCCCATTGCACGCCAACGCCGTGCAAAATAAAACAACGTAAAGACGGTAATCATAAAAAAAATATATAACATATATAAATAAAAGGTGGTAGAATGCGTTACGTCTGGAGGCCGTAATTATCATGTAATATTTTGCTTACGTGAAACGCGGATCCCCATCGGCATCCACGTGATCGGTCACGTGGGACCCGGGGCTTTGGGATCTAATTTGTGGGACCCACACGTCCGGCCGACTAAATTTGATGATGTGGCAGTAAATAATGGGTGGTGATGGGTGACAGGTGGACCCAGCCATGGATGGGACCACCATGAGGGCACCACACGATGGCCTTAAATTAGACTCCACTCCTTTCCCCGATTGGAAGTTGGGACTAAGGCATCATGGTGATGCTAGATTGCCTTCTCAATGGGGGGAAAGAAGTGGACTACAAGTCAGGAGGTTGGCTGTCATAGTATTTGCTTTGCTGTATGATGATAACCAAAGTCATGAAGCATTGTCTCAAGTCTAAACTCAAATGGTTAATTTTCATTTGCCCAATGTTTTCAACTTTTCATTTACATGAGGGACCACCATGAGGGCAAATGATATAGTCCTTTGGGTAAAGATTTCTTGGTGGGTAATATTTATGAAGATCAAATTTAGATTCATTGCATCGCCAAATGTGTTTTCTATGATCAATTATCAATTTAAAGCAAACAATCATTTGTAATCAAGAGCATAGAACGTTAGTTACTGCAATCGTTAGGTCTTAGTTAGGTACTAAACTCATATTGGGCTGAGAATGCATGTGCAAGCAAAAATAAAAGAGAAATAAAGATGACAAAACAAAATCTTCTTACCAAGCAAAATCTTCTTCTTTCTTTCTCATCCAAATGAAGGCATTGTTTTGGACAGTGAAATTAACTTATTAGTGGATTAGAATTATATGACCGATGCAAGTTAATTGATATATATTTTCGTTACAAGAATCTATTTTGAACTAAGTCATTGGTGATCACAGATAACTTCATGCCTGTAATGATCCGGGCCCACGGGCTCGTTATGTTACAAGAAAGCAAGACGGACAAGGTCCACACTAACTTGGGCCACCACAGCCTAAAAAGGAATTCAATTGGTGCCTTATCCTTCTTGCTTAACCGGTTATTAACCACTCAATCAATTCTTAATTTTCCAATGTGGAACTATTAGAAGGGGCATCACAATGCTTTACCAGAATTTTACCATAATTTCATAGATACTCCTTTTGCATGCTCAGACAATTTGCAATGCTTCAAGCTTACTAGCTCAATTAAGCTATTAGCGAATCGAAACCATATAGCCCTAAAAACTTGAGTGCAAGTTTATTGATAACGTATGAACTTAAGTTATAAACTATTCAAACTTTTATTTTTTAATTCATATAAAACTATTTTTTTTAATATTATACCAGTGATCTATCCATTTGATAAGTCTTTTCTCAACATTGCAGTATCATGAGTCTAAAGCCAAGTCCTAGAACTCAAAGCATCCCCTCTTATCTCCATTCAAAAGTCATAAGAAGAATGTCCTTTGGACCATTGGGCATGTGTTTGATAGAGATATAGACTAAAAGATATGCTTTATGTTATGTCTTTACATTTTTAATGAGAATTCATTTTGAGCAATGTGTGCCATTTATTATATATATGTGTATGTGTCTAGTATTTGCAAGAGTATTTGATCTAGTGTGTAGAGTACGGCTTACACACAGAAGACTAGATCATCGGTTCTTTTGGAATACAAGTTTATTGTTCACAGTTTTAGATAGAATTGGACACAACATCAGTAGAACTGTAGCACAAATTTTAGTAGGTCTGTCTTGACTACGGGGAATGGTTTATTCTAACTATTTGTGCTAGTACACTTTGTGTGTATTGAACAGGACCCAGTTGAGTTGATTATTTTATATTGACTTTATAAAATAATTTAGAACTCATGAATATTATGATTACTTATGCTCTTAATCTGAATTCTATTTCTAGACACGTGTATGTAGTGATTATTGCTTTGATTACACATAGAGTGAGATTCTATATGAGTCAATAAACTCAGTGGGTTGGGCAATAACATTATGTATATGGTGAATATTAATAGTTGAAGGAATCCACGTCCTGTTAATTTGGACTGATGATATCCCCTTGAGAAAGCTTATAAGTTTTGATCGTATCAAATCTTGCAAGTGGATTTTGAATCCGATACGTCAAATAAGTTAAGTGGATAAGTCTCAAGGATAATAACAGCCAATTAAATTATATTGTCAGTATTTAAATTTAATTGGTGGATATCTGTAATCTTAACGTGGGGAGATAATAAGTATTTAATATTAAGGCTCGAAAATATAAATTCGAATGTGATTAGGAGTACAATTATAATTCTTTAGTGGAATGAATTATAATTTACGTAATTAAATCCTAACCCGGGATAGGATTAGGAGATTTAATTACGTGGAAAGTCCTTTTCATATTTGCCTATTTGGTCCCTGTTGTAGCCCTATAAATACCCTCTCAATTGGTTGCTAGGGTTAACGCTTTTGAGAAAAAAAGAAAAGCAAGAAACCCTAGGTCGGCCGAGAGAGATCCCACCATCTTGTGAGAGAAGCAGGTATTTCGGAAATACGGCGGAAGGCCAAAAGGTTGAGGTCGAGCAATCAAATCGAAGTGTTCCAGCCTTGTTCAAGTCTGAAGGTATAATCTTATACTCATAGATTAGAACGGTAAAAGATTTTGTATTACTCATATACGCTATAGCCGTGATCTTGGGGATATTCCACGCTCCCCAACAGTGGTATCAGAGCCACGGCTGATACTGTATATGAATAATGCGGCCATGTTCTCCATTAATCAGAATATGCATGCGTGGGATGGATCGTGCTTGCTGCTAATGTTATTTTGCAGGTTTCTATCCTGTTATTATGGTCACGTGAATGTATGTGTTCTGATTTAATATTGCTTAGATCTGTTTTGTGAACTCCAGTTTTAAGGAGGCTAGGATCATTGTAATATTTTATAGCATGTATGCTCCAGTTTTTTGAGAGCTTTGTGTTTGTAAATACGTAGCATGTGAACTCCTATATGGAGGCATAGGATTTTTGTAATCTGGTGCGGCTCCATGGAGGAAGATGACCTGCTGCACGTTGCAGGATATGATTCTAAGATGAATCGATGAAGATATGATTCTAAGAAGAATCGGATGAAGATATGATTAGAATCGGATGAAGATAGGATTCTAAGTAGAATCCTTGCATGATAGGATTCTAAAGAGAACCCGTTGCATGATAGGATTTTAAGCAGAATCCTTGCAGATAAGATTTCAAGGAAATCCGTTGCAGATAAGGAAATCCGTTGCAGATAAGATTTCAAGGAAATCCGTTGCAAATCACGATTCTAAAGGAAAATTCAAAGCGCGAAGGGATCGGAAGAGCCAGCCCCCAGACCCCGTATGCGAAGCGGCAAATCGTCGAGCAAAGTAGCAATCATGGTGCGACAGAGATCTTCATCTGCGTAGAGAATTTTGACCATAATAACAGAGATTTTATTTATTTTGTTTATATTGGTTATGTTGCATACTTGCTTGATTGTTTATCCTTTTGTTCTTATGTCTATAACTAGGAGAACATGGTTAATTGGATAATCACTTGCTGTTAGTATTTATAAGATAATCAAACACAAGTTTTATAACCCTCAAAATATTGTTTAAATAACTAAGTGGGAGAGGGAATTAATCACATTTAAATCCCATGGTCCCATCACTTGTTTATTGGTGAGGTAGTTAATTTCACGTGTTAGCATTAGTGCTTTCCTCCCCATAGGATGAAATTGATTGCCAGCTCACCAAGAATAATCCCTGGTAGTTGTTAATGTTGGATTACCTCTCCATCTGAGGGATCCACCATGGGACAATGGATCTAGCATTGAGTGATGGTATACACTTAGGTATAAATATTGGTATCCTCCCCATCGGAGTCACTACAAATATTTATATGACCAAAGTTAATCAGCTAATTAATTTTACTTGGTATGTTACCTTTTACCTAGATAGTAAAATTAATAGGTTTTATCTGTCTAGATAAATGATGAGTAGTAGACGTCCTCCCATCGAGGCATACTATTCAAATGTACTAGGCTGCTGGCGAATTCTATTATTATGTAGTGGTTGAGGGGCCCTACTTATAATTTTGAATTTAAAGTTTATTGCTCATTATATCTTATATGGTGTATGAATGATTCTCAGGATTAAAATGTCTTCTTTCAATCCACTTGCTGTGATACTCAAAGAAAACAAATTGACTAGTCCTAATTACATTGATTGGAAAAGAAACCTGGATATAGTATTAACTGCAGAAGGGTACAAGTATGTGCTCACTCAGGTCTGTCCCGTAGAGCCTGGTGAAGGGGCTTCAGATCAGGAGTCCCAAGCTTACCGTAAGTGGGTTAAGGTTGATGAGATAGCGCGGTGTTACATATTGGCATCTATGTCAAATGTTCTGCAACATCAGCATCAATCTATGCCCTCTGCCTATGACATGATGTTCAACCTCAAAGAAATGTTTGGGGATCAGAGTCGTGCAGCTAGGCAGACTGCGATGAAAGAACTGATGAACACTAATATGGCTGAAGGAACTCCTGTCAGGGATCATGTTCTAAAGATGATTAGCCTTCTGAACGAACTGGAGATCCTTGGAGCGGAGATGGATGGGGAAACCCAAGTTGATATCATTCTCCAGTCCCTACCTAATTCCTTTAAGCAGTTCTGCCTAAATTACACTATGAACAAAATGAATTTTTCATTGGCAGAGCTACTTAAAGAACTTCAGGTAGCAGAGAGTTTCATAATGAAGCCTGCAGTTGCTATGGTTACTGAAAAAGGTTCTTCTTCGAAGTCTAATGCTAAGAAGAAGAAAAAGGTTCAGAAAAAGAAACAGCATCATGCCCCACAGCCCAATGGAGAAATAAAAAAGAAGGGAAAGTGCTTCGTCTGCAAGCAGCCAGGTCACTGAAAGCAGCAATGTCCAGTTTGGCTTGCCAGGAAACAGGCTAGAGGTATATCTCATTCACTTGTAGTTGAAACTTGTTTAGTGCTGTTATCTACTAGTGGCTGGTGTGTAGATACGGGAGCCACTAATCATGTTTGCAATTCTTTGCAGGGGTTCCAGCAGACCCGGCAGCTAAGTGATGGAGAGATTTACATATTTCTGGGAGATGGCACGAGAGTGTCAGTAGTTGCAGTGTGAGATTTTAGCTTTTCTTTTAGTAGAAATAGGATTTTAATATTAAAAGACTGTTTATTTGTACCTTCAATTAGAAGGAATTTAATTTCAGTTTCTAAGTTGGTTGAAGATGGATATTCAGTTTATTTTAATGACTCCGTTGTTATTAAGAAAAATAAACATTTTATCTGTTCTGGTACATTGGTGGATGGTCTTTATATTATTAATCCTGTTTCTCCTACTGTGCAACTAAATGAAGTGAATAACAATAATAGACCATGTAAGAGAAAACATCCTTCTGAAATGAATCAAACTTATCTTTGGCACTTGCGCCTAGGTCATATAAATCTAAGACGGATTTCTAGACTGGTTCAAGATGGACCATTAGGTTCATTGGAAGTAGAGGCACTACCGGTCTGTGAATCTTGCTTAGAAGGAAAAATGACCAAGCGGCCATTCTCGGCCAAAGGCAATAGAGCTAAGGAGATATTAGAATTGGTTCACTCTGATTTGTGTGGCCCAATGAACATCCAAGCTAGAGGTGGTTTTGAGTACTTTGTCACTTTTATTGATGATTACTCAAGATATGGGTATATTTATCTGATGCGCCGTAAGTCTGAATGCTTTGAAAAATTTAAAATTTTTAAGGCAAAACGAAGAACCGTCATGGTAAAAATATCAAGACACTACGATCCGATCGTGGTGGCGAGTACCTCTTAGGGGAGTTCACAGATTACTTATTAGATGCTGGGATTGAATCCCAGTTGTCTGCACCTAGAACGCCACAGCAGAATGGTGTAGCTGAAAGAAGGAACAGGACTCTTATGGATATGGTTAGATCTATGATGAGTTATTCAGACTTACCTATTTCGTTTTGGGGATATGCGTTAGAGACCGCTGCATATATTCTTAACTTGGTACCATCTAAGTCAGTACCTAAGACACCCACAGAACTGTGGACTGGGCGCAAGCCTAGTCTAAGACATGTTCGGGTTTGGGGTTGTCCAGCACATGTACTAAAAGGTAAACCAGATAAGTTGGAATCAAGGACAGATGTATGCTTCTTTGTTGGATATCCTAAAGGAACAAAAGGTGGTTTATTTTATTCTCCTAAGGATCAGAAGGTCATTGTTAGCACCAATGCTCGATTCTTGGAGGAGGACTATATTATAGACCACAAACCCAGAAGTAAAATTGTTCTAGAAGAGTTGAGAGGCGATAAAACTAGACAGGCTCCTTTAATACCAATAGTACAAGCAGAAACACCACAAGAAAGTAGGTTCCCAAACTTCCCAATAACTATTCGTAGTGGGAGAAGTATAGTAACACGAACTGACCCTGAACTGATACAAAAGGATACCATTAATGCACCAGCTTCAGAACCAGTGCAGGTTGATGGAGCACAAGGATCAGAGTCAGATCGTATTACTACTAGCACATACAATCAGGTTGTGCCTCGTCGTAGTGGGAGGGTTGTAAATACACCTAAACGGTATACGTTCCTTGGAGAGTCATATGACAGAATCTCTGATGAACTGGATACTGAACCCAGTAGCTACAATGAAGCATTACAGGATAAAGATGCAACCCTTTGGCAAAATGCTATGAAATCAGAGATAGAGTCTATGCACTTTAATCAGGTTTGGGATCTTGTAGAACCATCCGAGGGAGTAAAACCCATCGGATGCAAGTGGATCTATAAGAAGAAGAGAGGAGCAGACGGGAAGGTGGAAACCTTCAAGGCTAGGCTAGTTGCAAAAGGTTTTACTCAGAAAGAAGGGATCGACTATGAGGAAACCTTTTCACCAGTAGCTATGCTTAAGTCTATCCGGATTCTCTTATCCATTGCAGCTCATTTCGATTACGAAATTTGGCAAATGGATGTCAAGACAGCTTTCCTTAATGGAAATCTTGACGAATGCATTTACATGATGCAACCAGACGGTTTTATAGTAAAAGGCCAGGAGCACTTGGTGTGCAAGCTTAAGAGGTCCATTTATGGACTTAAGCAGGCATCTAGATCTTGGAATACTCGTTTTGATCAAGCTATTAAATCTTATGATTTTGATCAAAGTCCTGACGAGTCATGTGTGTACAAGAAGCGTGATGGAAAAACTTTGGTGTTTCTGGTGCTATATGTGGATGACATCTTGCTTATTGGAAACGATATGGGAGTGTTATCTTCGGTTAAGGTATGGTTATCTGGATAATTTGATATGAAGGACTTGGGAGAAGCAAGTCACATCCTAGGGATCAAGCTTTTGCGAGATCGCAAGCAAAGGATGATATGCTTATCTCAAGCCACTTATATCGATAAAATTCTCACCCGTTTTGGTATGCATAATTCCAAGAAAGGATTTCTTCCTTTCAGGCATGAAATTTCTCTATCTAAGGATCAGTGTCCTAAGACACCTGATGAGATAGAAAGTATGAAGGCAGTTCCTTATGCTTCTACAGTAGGAAGCCTAATGTATGCTATGCTATGTACTAGACCTGATATCTGTTTTGCCGTAGGCATGGTTAGTAGATTTTAGTCTAACCCTGGGCGAGAACATTGGACTGCAGTAAAACATATAATTAAGTACCTGAAAAGGACTAAAGATTATATGTTAGTTTACCAAGCAGATAGTCTTGTGCCTATAGGATATACAGATTCAGACTTCCAATCAGATAATGAATCTAGGAAATCAACCTCGGGATATGTGTTTACTTTGGGTGGTGGAGCAAATAGCTGGAGGAGTGTGAAGCAGACTTGTGTTGCTGACTCTACCATGGAAGCTGAGTATGTGGCTGCATCTGAAGCTGCAAAAGAGGCTGTTTGGCTAAGAAACTTTCTTTTGGATCTTAGTGTGATACCTTCAGTGCAATTACCTATTACACTTTATTGTGATAATAGTGGGGCAGTTGCTAATTCGAAGGAACCCAGGACCCATAAGAAATCTAAACACATTGAGCGTAAGTATCACCTGATACGTGACATCGTGCAAAGAGGTGACGTGCTGGTGACCAAGGTCACATCTGAAGACAACCTAGCAGATCCTTTTACAAAGAGTTTAACTTCAAAAGTTTTTGATAGACATGTAGAGGGCATGGGAGTTAGATGTGTACAAGCATTGCTTTGAGTCTAAGTAGGAGATTGATAGAGATATAGACTAAAAGATATGCTTTATGTTATGTCTTTACATTTTTAATGAGAATTCATTTTGAGCAATGTGTGCCATTTATTATATATATGTGTATGTGTCTAGTATTTGCAAAGAGTATTTGATCTAGTGTGTAGAGTACGACTTACACACAGAAGACTAGATCATCGGTTCTTTTGGAATACAAGTTTATTGTTCACAGTTTTAGATGGAATTGGACACACCATCAGTAGAACTGTAGCACAAATTTTAGTAGGTCTGTCTTGACTACGGGGAATGGTTTATTCTAACTATTTGTGCTAGTACACTTTGTGTGTATTGAACAGGACCCAGTTGAGTTGATTATTTTATACTGACTTTATAAAATAATTTAGAACTCATGAATATTATGATTACTTATGCTCTTAATCTGAATTCTATTTCTAGACACGTGTATGTAGTGATTATTGCTTTGATTACACATAGAGTGAGATTCTATATGAGTCAATAAACTCAGTGGGTTGGGCAATAACATTATGTATATGGTGAATATTAATAGTTGAAGGAATTCACGTCCTGTTAATTTGGACTGATGATATCCCCTTGAGAAAGCTTATAAGTTTTGATCGTATCAAATCTTGCAAGTGGATTTTGAATCCGATACGTCAAATAAGTTAAGTGGATAAGTCTCAAGGATAATAACAGCCAATTAAATTATATTGTCAGTATTTAAATTTAATTGGTGGATATCTGTAATCTTAACATGGGGAGATAATAAGTATTTAATATTAAGGCTTGAAAATATAAATTCGAATGTGATTAGGAGTACAATTATAATTCTTTAGTGGAATGAATTATAATTTATGTAATTAAATCCTAACCCGGGATAGGATTAGGAGATTTAATTACGTGGGAAGTCCTTTTCATATTTGCCTATTTGGTCCCTGTTGTAGCCCTATAAATACCCTCTCAATTGGTTGCTAGGGTTAACGCTTTTGAGAAAAAAAGAAAAGCAAGAAACCCTAGGTCGGCCGAGAGAGATCCCACCATCTTGTGAGAGAAGCAGGTATTTCGGGAATACGGCGGAAGGCCAAAAGGTTGAGGTCGAGCAATCAAATCGAAGTGTTCCAGCCTTGTTCAAGTCTGAAGGTATAATCTTATACTCATAGATTAGAACGGTAAAAGATTTTGTATTACTCATATACGCTATAGCCGTGATCTTGGGGGTATTCTGCGCTCCCAACAGTGTTAGCTTAAATAGGGTTCAAAATCTTACACTTGCGTTGGTTAGGACAATGAGATTGGCAGCTTACCTCATGAAGTTGCAGGCTTTGATCTCAGCCAACATGAGCTCTAGGTCCTACAGTATTGATCATTTGAAGCTTCAATGTGATAGCTTCCATTAAGTGGAGATGGCTGAGCTGCCTTCTTTGCAAGTTGAGCGCTTAAAATCGTGTACCGTCTTAGATGACGACGATGGTATACTGTCCAATTTTGTAACAATATAATCATTTATAAAATACTATAGATGATGATGGCAGATATCACCTGTTAACATTCATGAAAGGTGAATGCAATGACGAGATCGGCTTAAAACTGAAAAATAATTTTGTGAGAAGATTTGAGTTGGTATTCGTTGAGATCCAATTGCTAGATTCATCCGTTAGTCAACCGTGCTCATCGATTCATTAGGGAATCAGGGAAGCGTTGTTGGTTTTCATGCACCATGCCAACCTTAGATTTTTTTTTATTTTATTATTTTTTTCTTAATAGATTTTGATCTTGATATCATGTGAGAGGATGTAATGCCGTGTGAAAATTGTAGCTTATTATATTTGCCTCTTAATTAAGCGTGCACATTAGAAAGTGATTTTTGGTCCAAATTAAAAAACAATTGTAGGAAAAATTAGGTGGCATGAATTCTTACCAACCAAATGAGTACCTAACATACTTCGCCGTAAAGTTTGTTCTTACACGATTGTAATGCTGTTAGCGTGTGACAAATAATCAGCACCCTTTTCGCATTCGAGTACACAATGAATAATATTTGCCAAACAAAAAAGAAAGATGAAAAGAAGCATCGATCAAAAGGATCAAGAAATTATTAGTGGCCTTTTAACCAATACCTAAAAGTTTGATAAGTACCCGTGCCTTATCCTATAATTAGCTCGTGTGGGCAAATCGTAGCCTGTTAAAACGAAACAAATCAGCTTGAGTGCTAGATCCTTTTCATTTCTAAGAGTAATTGGACCGTTCAATTATTCACTGGCCACCGTCCATGCATTTAGGTGGTCCCCCTATCGAACGATGACCCATAAGATTGTTAACAGCTCAAGCTAATAAATGTTTAATTAATTTCACATTCACCATATACTAAGAGGATTCTGAAATCATTTATACAGTATTAAGAAGTTTAAATAATATTATTAAACTAACTTTTTTAGATGCGGTTCTAAATTGTTATATATGGTATCATTGCACGGTACAGGAACATACATCATACATGGTGCAGGAGCATGCACCACACGGGTTGATTGACTGTGCGTGCATGTAGTGCATGCAATGCATAAAAGAATAAAATTATTTTTGATCATGCAGCTATATGAGCACGCGATACGTGTAACCTACACTATGTAATGCACAAGGACCTTTCCGTTTATAACTCATATAAATTAGTAAAAGTGTAAATGCACTCTATGTTTGTATGATTAGGTTAGGTTTAACCTTTTTTTTTTATGAGTATACTAGGTTTGAATGAAGAGAGTAAGTATGACTTTATGTTAATGAATAATTAGTTTTACATCAATTATATACTGAAAAAATTTATGTACCAATATAGAATTAAAAATTTTAAAGAATATTTTTTGCCTAATTTTTTTTATTAAATTCCAAGATTATTATAGAGACCTGCTTCCAATATCTTAGCGCGTGCAACATTTTCATCCAAGTGCTAGATCCTTTTCAATTTGAGTGGTCCCTCCTATTAACAAGCAACTCAAGATAAAAATAAATGATGAGATTGTAAGCCTATGCTAACTGGTATTTATAGCATATTGACTATATATTGAGAATATTTTAAATATTTATATAGAGTTAAAAAATTTAAACAATATTTTTTAACTAATCTTTTTCAATAAAATATTAAATTTTTATAAACCATATTAAAGCGAGCCTAAATTATGACCTATATATGAATTAGGAACTCATTGCATGATTTTTATATCATTGAGGTCCTGCCTTGTTACAGCTGAGAACTGAATAACTTGATCAGTCAATTGTACCGGGATTGGAGAAAACTGGAACTGAAACAACTTGGACATAAGTCCTGCATGGTAGAATCGGTCACATCCAAAGGCTAGCAAAGAAATTTGCCTAAAGCAAACAATCAAACTCGTATGCTAGTGCTTTAAGTTTCGTGTGCTGAACGACTGGATTTCGTTCTTATGGTGCTTTCAGATTTGTGCATCGGAGTTCCTTGCTGCGGATCTCGGTGATGGCTAGTGTCGGATCCCGGCCTCTTGCCGACGAAAGCTGCTTCACCGAATTCAACTCCTGTGGAAGCGGATGGGCTTCGGGTGACAGAAGAGCTGGATTTCGTCCTCTGTTCGTCGTTTTGACTGGTGTCGTCTTCACCGGCTCCGGCAAAGGTTGCGGCGTTGGAGAGGCGATTCCCGGAGGTCCTCCAGGTTCCTTCACAGGTGCTGGCTGAGGAATCGAGGAATGGGGGATTAAGGTTGTGATTGCTTGCAGCTTGTCGAGGTGGGTTCCGCATGAAGCCATCATCAGGAGCTTCGCCGAGCTGGTGCGGCAGGCGGAATCGAAAGCTCTGTCCATGGCCCATCGTCACTTCATGTTTAGATTCGATGATCCTGGAGCCAAGGCGCTAGCGTTGAGCAGACCTTGGGTTGTCAACGGGCAGCCCATCGCCATGGAGAACTGGCGACCGGAATTTGTTCCTTCTGATGACTCCCTCTCTCTGTTCTCCTGTGGATTTGGCTGCCCTCCCTGCCCATTGAATTCTGGTTGGAGCCGATTGTTAGCTCCATACTCTCGGCTGCAGGGGACTTTGTCTGCCTTGATGCAGCGATAGGGAAAGGAAGAGAGCAGGGTTTGCTAGAGGATGTGTCAGAGTCAATCTGAGGAAGCCTCTGCGGCCAAGGGTGCGGGTGCGTGGAATGAGCAGTCCCTTCTGGCAACCTTTCATCTATGCGCACTTGGAAGGTATATGCAGTGTTTGTGGATCGCTGCATCAGGGAGATGGCTGTGGTTCTGTTGATGAGACTGTCCCTCCCTCATCTCCTTCGTTGTATGGGCCGTGGATGGCAGCCCTGCGGCGTCGAGGAATCCCAATGGCAAGGATCCAGAGGTTGGAAACAAGCCAGGAAGTCTCCTGTGTCCTCCTCGGGGACTGGCAGCTGCCCAAGAAGCTTGCGCAGGACGACGGCCAGAGATGGTGTATCAGGGGTTGATGCCAGCGCCTCTGCTGTGAGGACGGGAGGGGTCGATCGGCCTTCTGTGATTCCGGTTGTGGCTAAGGAGAGCGTGCCTATTTTTTCTTCTGCAACGGCCTCTGGGAATCTCTCTTCACTAAAGGCTTCGGTGGAAGGAGGGTTGGCATGCTGGTCACTGGTCTCTGTGCCAATTCAAGCTGGGGACCTTAGGGAGCCTGTGTCTGCTTTGCAGAAGGCTTCATCTGATTCATTGGCCAATCCCTTTTCTCTGGTGGGTTCTGACAAATGGGCGGGTAGGCCGAAGGCCCAGTTCGAAGCCAATCCTAGGCCACTTAAGCGAACCCGGCCCGTGGAATCAGTGGCTCCAAAAGTGCTTTCTAAAGCTTCAAAAGGCAAAGGCAAATTAGCTGCTCAAGGTAAAGGCAGTGCGCAAGCCACCTTTGTCTTCCCTGCAGGTGTGGGTGAGCTGAAGGGACATGGGACTGTGTCAGACATTGTGCCCAAGCTGAACCAGACTGATGAGGTGCTTACCCCTGCTGTCACCGATGAGGCCCCCTAGCTGAGCTCTCAGATGACTCAGTCCCATGACTCAGTTGTTTGCCTTCTCAAGAAGGCTATTCAGGTGGACCTAGCGGTTCAGACTTCGGATAGCCAGGATCGGGGGACGTCTCTGGGTGTCCCTATTGATAGTGGCCCTATTGACACTGTGATGCTAGGGGATCGGAGCCACCCCTGATACTGAATGAAGATCCTCATATGGAATGTTCGAGGAGCTCTGAAACCAGCGTTTCGCTCCTCTTTTGGGAGGCTCACGTAGCTTCACAGTTGTGACATCTGTGTTTTGTTGGAGACTCGGTTGGCTGGGGAGAGTCTGGCTCATGTTAGGCGTCAGATTTCATAACCGATCTTCTTATGCAATTGAGTCGGATGGCTTATCTGGAGGCATTATTGCTTTATGGAGGTATAGTAATATTAGAGTTGATGGGTTTCACCATTGTGGGCAGCATGTTGCATTGGTTATCTTTGAAGGATCGTCGGCCCCCTGGTTTCTGCCTGGGATCTATGCCAGTACTGATTTTCGGGACTGCCGTATTCTTTGGGACGAGGTTCGGTCCCTGCTTTCTCAGGGCATTCCATCCTTGGTAGCAGGGGATTTCAACTGCATCATTAGTGCCAATGAAAGAGAGGCGGTAGACAGTTTGTGGAGTCTACAGGAAGTTCTGAGTTTCGGTCATTCATAGCCACCGCCAATCTTTTGGACCTGGGATTTCAGGGAGCCCGGTTCACATGGTGCAACAATCGCCAGGGCTCTGCTAGAGTTTGGGAAAGGTTGGATCGTGTTTTGGCCATAGACAAATGGATTCAGCTTTTTCCATCTACTACTGTTACACACTTATCCAGAATTTCCTCTGATCACTGTCCTATTCTCATTGATACTGAGGTGGTTGGCCAGCGGACGGGATAGTTTAAATTTGAGAAATTATGGACTTCTTACTCCACTGCCAGGACCTTAATATCTGAGGTATGGCATCTTCCTGTCAGAGGCAATGCCACCTATAGATTGTCTCGGCGCCTGGAGCTTGTGAGGCGTAGGCTGTCCAGATGGAATAGGGTGGTGGTGGGTGACATTTTCTGGCAAATTGAGGAGGTGGAGAGCATTATTGCTTCTTTCCAAGAGAAGGAAGATCGGCTTTGTTATCTTCAAGATTCTGACTTATCTTCTATTAGGTCTAATCTTGCTCTTCACCACTCACTTCTGCGGCAGCAGGAGGTCTATTGGAGACAAAGATCCTGTATTCAGTCGATCAAGGAGGGTGACCAGAATACTAAATTTTTTCATCAGGTCACCTTAAAACGCCGGGCTTCTAATCGCATTAGGAGGCTCTTTGATGATGAGGGAAATGTCCAGGAGAGCTCGCAGGGTATCAGGGATCAGCTTCTTCAGTTCTTTCATTCTCGCTGGACTGAGTCTTATGGGGATAAGTCCCCTGTTTTCCCTGTGCCGACTCCTCTGAAGGTCACTGATGAGGAAAATGTGTTTCTTACCAGACCTGTTAGTGCTGAGGAGATTCGGCTTGCCCTATGGAACCTCGATCCGGATAAGGCCCCGGGGCCTGATGGGTTTCATTTGTTTTTCTTTCGTCATTATTGGGCTATTGTGTGTCAGAATGTGGTGGAGGCTATCCAGTTAGTTTTTTAGACCAGATCTGTTCCTACTGACTGGAACATGACTCTTGTTACCCTGGTGTCGAAACAGACTGATACCTCGCTGTCGCATCATTTTCGGCCAATTAGCCTATGTACTACCCTTTATAAGATTTGTGCTCGGCTATTGGTCTCCCGGTTGAGGAGGGTGATCCCTCGCCTTATTTCTCTTGAGCAGGGGGCATTCCTCACTGGTCGGTGTATCTCCGATAATGTTCTGCTTGCTCAAGAGGTTATACATGATATTCTCAGAGCCCCTGCCCGCCAGTGTCTGATGGCTGTTAAGCTAGATATGAAGAGGGCTTATGATAAAGTTAGATAGGATTTCTTATTCCGATCACTTCAGGAGTTTGGGTTTGATGAGCTGTTTGTTTCATGGATCATGTCCTGTGTTCATCGGCCCTCCTTCTCCATCATTGTTAATGGTGGTCGGTCGGATTATTTCCACTCTGAGGTGGGTCTTAGATAGGGATGCCCGCTATCGCCTTTCTTATTTATCCTCAGTGCTGATGCTTTATCCAGGGCTCTTCATCAGGCTCAGTAGACTTCTTATCTTGTTCCTTATAGTACGGGACCCCAAGGGCCTGTGTTATCTCATCTTTTATTTGCTGATAATTGTATATTGCTGGGGAGGGCTACTGCTAGTAATGCTACTGCATTTGCTTCAGTTCTTTAGTCTTACTATAGGGCTTCTGGATAGAAGGTTAATCAGATAAATCCATGATTAGTTTCAGCCCGAGGACCAAGTCTTCCACGAGGGATTCCATTATGCACATATTGGGCATTGATCATCAGGTTGATCACTTCTCTTATTTGGGTGTTCCTATAACAGGAAGGCAGCCACGGATATCTAACTTTAGTGGTTTGGAGCGCCGTGTTCATGACAGACTAGATGGATGGCAAGTCACTGGCTTATCTATGATGGCTAGGCTTACTCTGATCCGATCAGTGCTCACTGCTCTCCCCCTTTACATCCTTTCTAACGCTGCCATTCCGGTGACATGTTTGAGGAGGATGGAGAGGTGGTTTAGAGATTTCCTCTGGGGTTCTACACAAGATAGCCGGGGGCTCCACTTGCTGGATTGGGAGTCTGTGTGTATGCCGATCTCGGAGGGGGGGCTTGGGATTCAGTCCCTTATAGCGAGAAGGGAGGCGCTGATTGCCAGGCATGCTACGAGATTCTTGCTGGACCCTGATTATCTATGGAGATTGTTTATGCGTGCTAAATATGGCGACTGGACCACCCATACTCCATCTCAGGCTACCCGTGGTTGCTCCTTTTTCTGGAAGGAGGTTTGTCGTCATGCGTTGGATGTGCTTCCTCACATTTCTTGGATGATCAGTGATGGAGTGTCAGTTGATGTCCTTCGGGATACGTGGATGGCTGATGTTCTTTGGCCCGATGGCCCACTTTTGTCAGTATTGATATCCCCAGCGGATTGCGAGTTTCTGACCTTATTGTCCAGAATCACAGGGCTTGGCATTCTCCTTTCATAACCACCCTATTTGGTGCTGATCTGCATTCTTTCTATTCCCCTCCTTTTGGATCACACTTCAGACACTAGACTATGGAGGCGATCCTGTTTGACTAGCGCTCTGATCATGGATCTCATGGTGGACTTTAGACTGCAGGCCAGCCGGACTATGGAGGCGGCTTGGATTTGGAGGCTTCCCATCCACCCGCGTGTTCGGCTTTTTATTTGGAAGGTGGCTTGGGTACGCCTTCCGACTTGCTCCCTCCTCTCTAGGAGGGGCATGGAGATCCAGCCTACCTGCCCGTTATGTAGTACTGAGGAGGAGGAGAGTATTGACCACGCCATCTTCACTTGCACTAGAGCGAGATTGGCTTGGCAGATCGCGGGCTATCGTTCGCGGAATGCGTGCATTACTCTTTTTTGTACTTCCCTACTAGCTTTTCTGCGGCAGGATACGAGGAGGGATACTGATCGGCTAAGCTCTACTGCTGCCTACTTGGCTTATCAGGTCTGGCTGTCTCGGAACCGGCATATCTTTACTGCTGTGGCGGACCCTCCCCATTGGATTGTTAAGATAGCCATGTCTCTTTCTGCTGAGTACACTATCCATCAGTCTACCTTGAACTCTGACAGTCCTAGCTTCTGGGATTCTCCTGTTGCCTCTGCAGCACACCGGGGTACGGTCTACATCTCCTGGGAACCCCCCACTAGGGTTTGTCAAAGTCAATTTTGATGGTAGTATTCAGGGTCGCTTGACGGGATCGGCTTTTATCATCCGTGGCTCTGATGGTTTATTGATGGTGGCTGGTGGGTTTGATCTTCTTGATCTATCTGTGCCATCTGCGGAGTTGCACGCTGCGTGGGCTGGTATCTCTTATGCCACACGTAGCCTTGGCATTCGTAGGCTCATCTTTGAGGGTGACTCTACTACGGTTGTTTGATGGCTCCAACAGGATATGCGCGACCTGCTTTCTACCAACCCTCTGGTTAGTGACATACGGTCAATGCTTCGACAGCTTGATTCTGTTCAGATTCAGCATATATACCGAGAAGCTAACTCTACCGCCGACTGGGTTGCTGCCTGGGTCACCCATCATTCTGATCCTTGGTATTAATTACCGGGTGACTCCTGCCGATGGTACTCTCTCAAATCCTGTATTCTGATATATCGGGCATGTCTTACCCTAGATTGATATGATTGCCCATTTGTAACCCAAAAAAAAAAAAAAAATTGCCTCATCTTCATGCCTTCAATTTATGATTCTCCAATCCACATTATCTTTATTGGACATCGGAACTTAATTAAGCCTCTGTCTCTGGTCCACTGGTTAATTAATTAAGTTTCAACTACAACTTATTTTCGGTTCTGCTCTGATTAATACTTAAACCGTGGCATGACTGCCAAACACAGAAAATGACAAATCGACAAATATTCTTCCTTGCACCATAAATTACAAATCCTATCATATCATAAATGACAGCATCCATCCTTTGTTCCCCTGTTCATGCTTTTATCTTGTCACCTTTCCATTTGAATATGAGGAAGGGTACATCGGCACGCGCACGCGATAGAGGGTCCACAGAAGAAAAATGAAGGCCACTCATTGGGAGTTGGTGGGTTGCTTTTAAGGCAACTAAATTCGCAATGCTTGGCACCATGCTTTGTTTTGGAAGTAAATATAGGTCCATTGGTGGTGGTCCTTAATTATTCTTAACTTCTCACCGAAAAGTTTATTAAGAACATACAGCATAAATTTTTATAGATAATATTATATTTTGACTTTTTATTACTTATATTTTATTGATATGGTATTTAAAAACTAGTATTCATAAACTATTAAGCTACCAAAAAAAAAAAAAAAAAAACAGCTTATATTTGCTGCTGTTCGAACTTGGCTGTGCTCAAGGTGATGCTCCTATATAATTCCCAAAACGATGGGATATACATGCTTGCACTAATACCCAAAATGATGGCATATGTACATGCATGCACCTACCAGAGTTTTGAAGTATGTGCACCTGCAACATCTGCCATTCATGGGAAGCAACTTCCTTTATCCATGCGACAAAATGGATGCATCTACGTGACAACAAGCCGTCCTCTTTGAGACATCACAGTCAAGAAGCCAGGTTTGAGAAATTTTAAACACGCCAAAAATGCCGAGATCCTCGGACGGCTTGGTCATTTGATTGTTGTGAAGAATGTGGCCTCTTTCCAATCTCAGCCTGACTTTCTTAGCCATAATATATAGTGTGGTAGTTTAACAGCGTAGGAATGCATCCAGCCGCCCTCTGGAAAATAACGTAGCGGAGAATCAAAGCGCTGGCCAGCGCTTTGGATTCTGAGAGATTTTTCTATACTTTTCTTTTCTTTTCTTAAAAGAATTCTATCCTGCTCCATGTTCATGGAATTCGAATGGATCCAGAGAATGTAATTCTTGGCATGGCCGCTTAGGTGATGGATGGATGTTTGAGAATATAATTTTTTGTCGTCATCTTTATCGTATATTACAATTTTTTTGTTTTTTTTCTCTCCAATGTAATGGTATGCCATGGATCACGTGTTTGACCTTTTCTTTTTTTTTTTTTTTTTTTTAAAAGAAAACCCAATGTATCAAGTACTTGAGAATAATAATGCTGAATAAAGTTCACAGGCAAAGTTTAGAAACTTAAGAATTGGATGCTAACAATGTTTTGCCATGCGATACACACCTTAATTTATACGTGATGTATGCTAATGGAAACCAATTGATCATTCTCACATTATTCCGGCGTGGATCGATATCAAAAGCATTCCTTACCGACCCCTGTCGTACCCATCAAGACAAAAAGAGCAATAGATTCTTGCATTGGATCCCATGTCCGTGAACGCCTCCTTGCGTGTTGAAAAGAAACTACTTGTTACGTACGTAGGATGCAATAGTTTTTTTATTTATTTCTACCACATTCGTAGTAATTTCTTTCCATATACCAAGTTAAGTTTGATGTTTACAAGAAAAGGATGTTAAGTATAGTTAAACTTTGTTTTAAGTTTAACAAACTTAATAAAAATATATTTTGTAATATAAGTAGAATATTAGTCATAGTCTCTATGACGCACTGCAGTTCTCTTCTTTAGATTGAATCTGTATAAAAGAGTATGGATAAGAGATAATCCTTATAATTTATTAATTGAATTACAACAACTCTTTATACATACATACACATATATATTCTTTTTATTGGAGATTTTGGTACCAATAACACGGTTTTGAATGTGGGTTCACCTAATTTTTAACTTGGCTTCACTGTCGTAACTGTCAATAGAAAAAAAAAAAATTTAATATTACATTACAGCAAAGTAAATTATAATCCTTAGGATTACGTTTGCCACTGGCCCTGAAATGCTAGGGTGCATGTGATGAGCCTCTAGGAGAGTACTAAAAAATAGAGCTAAAACCAGGGTGCATGGTTGTCAGGACAAAAGAATTTTTTTCATTACAATGATCAGTTGACATGCAACTAACACGCAATTAACCAATTATTTGGCTAATGATCAAAGAGCCGTACGTGCTAAACCTACATGCTAATGTAGGTGTCCACTTGCCATGAGAGCAACAGCTCATAATGCGAGTCTCACCTAATTAAGAGTTGGTAGGAACTGACAGAATTAGTCTGGGGAGCTGCATTTTGGAGTTGGTAGGAACTGGCAGAATTAGTCCGGGGAGTTGTGCCTTGTCGCATGGCATGTGAGATTGCCAATGGCCCATGACGTGCTAACAAAAAGATAAAAGCAAAATTCTTTGATGAAGGACAGAGTGTCTTGGCACCCTCCAAACTAACAAATCCAATGGAGTGAAACACCAAGCCAAAATAAGTCTTAAGCATTTTTTTATTATTATTATTATTTCTTGGTTAAGTTATACAAATATTCATAAACAAACACAAGCTGTTGTACAAGATAACCTATACAAATGGTGCTATTGATTGCGAGGGAGACAACTTCATAGTTTTTGGTGAGTCGATTGCAATTTAAATGGCATAAACTCTGCAACGAGCACTGCTTCCACGCCACTTTATTTCTCATTCAGAGCACTGCTGGTCTCCCAAAGCTGTCAGAAATTTCCAGGGTGCACGACGGTTGCAGGCCCAGGGACTTGAATAGGAAATGAAGTGGCGTGGCGAATTAAGCGTGCGTAGATATATATATATATATAATATTTTTCATAAAGATTCGTAACTCGTTGTCATTCTGGTACAAATGGAGTAGTCCATGAAGGAGGAGACAAAGGCTCGTCGTATCTTCTCAAATTCCATTCCCACCGTATAAGACAGCAGTATGCGACCAACCTCTTTCTTCATACCTGTTGAATTCCATGTGTGAGAAATTGTTTGAAAGGTCAAAGTCGACAAACCTGGCCGCCCAACTGCAGAAATTATGTGGATGTCAAAGAAAACGGCAAGACCAATCCAACATCTGGGATCAATTTCAGCTACGCTTCAGCCGGAATAAGGGCATGGTGTGCGGAGTTGAGCAGTCTGCTCTTTTGTTTTTTTGTTTGATCAATGCTTTTTATTTTGTTTCATCCTTCAAAGGACTACTCGTTGATATAGAAAGAGTGGAATATCGATCACTTGCCTAAGAGCTCTTGGTCAACAAGCTTAAGACTCTAGTACAAGCCATCAAAGCTCGTGCCGATAATTGTTAGGTTTCACATCGTTTATATATTAAAGTTTCATATGCCTACATATTTATTTAGGATTAAAAAATCTAAATAATATTTTAATTAATATTTTTGAATAAAATTCTTAATTGTTACAAACTGTATTTGAGCGAACCTATCCCATTGTTCATGTAAACTAGGAAACGCTTAGTACTTAGCCTCAAATCAATCATATAATAAAAAAGATCTTTAATTTTTTTGGATGAGATCTTAAGTTATATGGGCATTTTAAATTATGCATGCACGCATGCACATAGTGATTGGATCATTTATATGCCTCTGTGTAGGTCTAATAACAACTTGCTGTTCTTAAAGTTGGGTTGCCCTGGTTAAGGGACTTGGTCTCGGAACAAAATGAGCCTTAAGATCGTGACAGCCATGGTTGTGAACATGGGCTTCAGATATGAATCTGTCACATATTTGGGCCTCTAATCTGTACATTCTAGTCCAATCATGGAAGTTGGCACCCATATAATTGAGACACACTTTCACAGAACCAGTAAATAGTAATGCAGTGAACTTTCCATTAAACCAGGCATTTGCTGTGAAGAATAATGGCAGTGTGACTGAGCCTTAAGAATGCAGCTACTCATCTGAATCATGATGATCTAGTAATTTTTTTTGATGATATAACCTACCCAGACTTGTGATTATTTGGTTAGTTTTGCTGGGGTATTTTGCTGAGAGAGGCAAATGCTGAGGGGCTTTGGTAGGAGCAAGGTTAGTAAAATAGTAGGTGGCATGAAGGCTAAGTGACAGTGAAGATTCTGACTTGAAGTTGAATCTCATCAGAAAAAAAAAAAAGAAAAAAACATTTATATAAGAAGTTGTCTATCTGTAAATAATCCAATTTTTCTCTTGATTTGCTTTGCAATAGCTTGCAGAAGCATATTGAAACAGGTGCTGATGTTACAATTTCATGTGTTACCAGTGGAGAATTATTACCAACAAAATCAACTTAAGGACTGTTTTATTATCTTCACCTTATTTCTGGAATGTCTTATCATCTTTTGACAATAGTCTTTAATGTGTCTCAGGTTCCAACTATATGGTGTTCTCCTAACAATGTAGATTTATATTTTCGTAAGGCAAGAGATTCTGTAGCTCCATTTTGGCTTCTGATAGCACTGAAATTGCTAAGGGATAGTTGAAAGAAGAGGTGAAAATGATGGGATAGTTGAGGACCAGCGTTGGGTGATGGAAGATTTACCAGTCTTCTTGTTGAAGACTGGCTGTGATCCATTAGAAATTAAGAGAATGGTAGAATGGTAGAATGAAATTAACAAATTCAATCCTTAAAGGTGGTCAGACATTAGTGGGCTGAAAACAGAGCAAAGAGCGCTTGAACGGATGGCGGGCCGAAAACAAATGGTTTGGACCCATCCGAAGCCTCTTACTGCTGGAAATAATAGATTTTGTTTATCTATTTATTCATTTTTTTAATCTTCAGGAGGAATTGGGTAAGATCCAAACAACGATCGCAGGGTACAAAAAGTTCTTGTGATTTCTTGTGCCATTCCTTCAGTCGTGGCTAGTGCTAATTCAGAACACTTTGCAGCTTCTAAGTGGCATCAATAGTTTTTTATCTGATTGATGAAAAATTTATATAAAAAATAAAATTTTATAAAAAAATTAATTTCATTATAAAGCTCCTAAAATAAAGATTTTAAGTAACCATATTTTTTTAATTTTTATAAGAAAATTAAAAAAATTTGAGATCCATTTTCATGCTAGTTTATTAACCTTCTTTTGTTAGTTGTATGTAATTACATAAACATAAATGTATACAATGGATAATTCATTTGTCATAATACAAAAAATTGATAATTAAAATATTTTTGATGATGAAAAATAGAGATTTGGAAAACAAATGCTATTTTCTTTGTGGTATGTATTCTCTGATTAAAGAAAGAAGGAATGTGTGAGGTCAAACATAATTTTCTTCATCTCAAAATAAATGAGGGCTAAGAGGAGACAAGATTTCAACCTTTTTTTTTAAATATTGTCAAGCTTGTTGAAGATCATGTTATGCCTTGAGCTTTTTACAAACATTCACATGACCATGTTTGCTTTAAAAAATTTAGAGTATCACAGCACCAAGAATATCATGCAGCATATTAGATTTTCACAAGCCATTTTTGGTACAACATCTAAATTATTTCATTATTTATACATATTTCTTATTATATTAATTTTTTAATAACAATTTTAACCTCTTCATAGAAAATTCATCTTCTCATCATAATCTATTTTGAAGCTTCTAATGATAAGTAATAAGGTCAACTTAACTTACCTATTATCTCCAAACCTTCCAAATTAAATTCATCCAAGCCATATGATTTATTCAAACACTTAATATATTGTCGAATATAAATGAAAAACTAAGTGAGAGCTTGGTTGGCATATATTTAATTTAAATAGAATAAAAAAAATGTTCATTGATATTAATGTGCTAGACCATCACCAAGGTTTATTATTTAATATATAATAAAATTTTGACCATTAAAATCTTAAATTTGTAATATTATTATATTATATTGCAATAATAGCAAAAAAATGTATCTCAATGTGTAATAATATTATTAATAATGAATTTTTTTTAGAAGAATAGCTAAGCTATACATGTGAATGTCTATATTAATAACCAAAAAGAATAAAAAAAAAATACTATTTTAAAAAATCAAAATTAATAATTTAAACAAAATAATTTTTTTAATTTTCTTCTTATGAAGTTTTTATATTAAAATTTGGGTGATTGAAAATGATTTTATACCTTTATTTAAATATAAACAATAAAATAATATTACCAACCATTATGTGATTAATATGAGCAATAAGAGAAGATATAGGATTAATATATAATTTTTTTGTTATATTATATTAGATTCATAAATTTAATATGTAATAAAAGAATTAATTAATATAGTATTTATTTATTACTATTATTAAATTTAAATTTATTTTAACCCTTTCAAGTTTTAATTTTAGTTGAAATAATTATACTCTCTTAACTAATAATTTACATCTTTCTCCCAACAAAACGCTAAGGCCTTGTTTGGTTCGTGATACATAAAATTTTTTTAAAACATGAATTATATTAAAAAATTGAGTTGTATTCTATTGATTTTTAGTATTTGAGAATATGTTTAGTTGGTGTTTTTGAAAACTATTTTTTCGAAAGAAGGTAGCAGCGAATTGAGTGGAGAAAGATCGCGAGAAGAAGAAAAAAAGGTGAATTAGCGAGTTTTGGTCGTTTTGAGAAAGGGAGGATGAATTTTTTAAAAAATATCCGAGATGAATCCAAAAATTTGATATTTTTTTTGATTCATTCAGATTTTTAGAATCGTTTCAAAAAAGTATTTCGAAAACGATTTGTCCAAACATATTTTTTCATGCTATGATTAAATTTTTTATTTTTAAAAATAAAAAATTCAATCCAAAAATTTAACCCAAATTCTCTATCTTTTAACTTTCTTTCAAACAAAATAATTTATGACCTTTTACTTCATTTCCTTTCTTCCGTCCATTCCTCACAACCCAAAGAGTCCCTAGCTCTGTTTGGATGGAGAGAAAAGTGGGAGGAAAGAAAAAAAAGGAAAAGAAAATGAAGAGAAGAAAAAAGTTGAGAGAAAATATTTTCTCTCCTTCTGTTTGGATGAGTAAGAGGAAAATAGAGAGAAAAAAGTTGATAATTTATAATGATAATAATGCTCTTATTATAAATGATTAAAAAATAAATTTTTTTTGGAAGGGTCAATATCGGAATAAAAAAATGAAAGAGCATTTTTGAGTTTTCTCTTCGAAATCTCTTTAATTTTTTACGTGGGACCATCACTTTTTTTTTCCTTAGTTTCCTTTCCTCTCTACTTTTCTCTCCATCCAAACAAGGTAAATTTCATTTTCTCTCATGTTTCCCTCTCTGTTTTCTTTCCTCCCTACTATTCTCTCCATCCAAACAGAGGCTAAGTTCTAACCCGGTCTTTTGAGGAATTAATTGTTGAAAAATAATTTTGATCTTTGTAAAAATTTCTTTCCTAGAAATTGCTAAATAATTTAATTCTAAAAATTTAAATGCATAAAGAAATTAAAATCAACATAAGTTGAGAATCAAGCCTGGACCGAAGCATATTAGACACTGCCCTAAGAATCAGTTTTTGCCCTTTCGTGCAGGTTATTGGCGATCTATCCCTAAGGTACAACGATTCGGCTCGATCCGATCCTCCTACTACGAGCACGATCGCATGGAGGTGCAACCCAATGATTCCTTTAGATGCCCAAAGTAACAACAAAAATAATATAAAAAAAATAATTGATTACTTCCTCAATATGAATCCTAAAGACTATTTATAGGCTTAGCCCATAAAAGCTCCAATGGCTCGGCCCATAATGGCCTTAAAGGCCTGATAGCCGTTAGCCCCAAATAACGTCAGAAATGGCTTACAAAATGAATTGTTTGGGCCGTTTCTGGACTTTGATGAACGTTGGCCCTCGCAACGTTTAGTGAACGTCCGTGAGCGTAGGTTCCCCTTTTTTTTAATTCAAACTTTTTCCAACAATCCCCCATAAAAGTTTTAAATAAAAAAAATAACAAAAATTTTAGAGCATCTTATATTGTGCAATGGGTGAGGTATCCTGTGGACTTGAACCTCACTTAGTATTGATTGTATATATCTGAAGGAACCATAGTGGATTAAACCTTGAACTAGGTCCTTGACTCAGACTTCTACTAATCACACACAGTATGGATCAATTAGGTTTAAGCGGTCAGCACATATTAAAGGCCTTGCGCTTAGTACCTTGATTTTTATGAGAATTCTTTAATATTAGTCCAAACCTTTAGTCGCGGCCTAATATGACGATTCTTATATAGGTGAATCCTTCAAGGGTATTTATGACTAATACCATGTAGATAACCTATTCATTAAGAGAATCTCAACCTTACACAAATTTACTTTGTCACTTTATAAGAACACTCATCATAGGGATGTGATGAATTTTTTTTTAAATTTGTGCTCTAACACGATCACTCAATCAGCTTCATTTCTACCATATTGAACCTCCTTCATGGGATCTTCAATCACAGAGGTTGGGTATCCATTGCTGGTGACCAAATAATAGGCTTAAGCCACATCCCCTTGATGAATCTAGGACTCCACTCCTAGATAATTCCTTGGTTAATTGATTTGCCAAATTCTTCTTAGACTTGGCAAATTTCAAAGAGATAACATTATTTTTTGGACTAGACCTCAAATAAGAGAATTAAACAAATATGCATTTTGAACAGTAATGTGCTTGCTTCTAAAATGGACCATCATAACCATAAAGAACGGGCCTTATTCAAACTATTAAAGAATAATAATCGCATAAAATGCAAATAAATAATCATATAGTAGAACATGCAAATATAACTGTAAGTACTGACAAATCAAACTAATGAAATACTGCTAGTTCACTTTTGTCATAACTAGCACAACATCATGTAAATGTCCAAGAACATCATTGCTTAGTTATATGAAATTGTAGTATGCAGCATGAAATATGATAAGCAAGCACCGTTCCATATCTTTTTCCTACATACTGGTTTTTTAGGCTTATCAGTATGGTGCTGTTATATATCCTTATAATTTATGGTGTCCATAAATATGATCTGAAGCAAGTAATATCAGTTGGCATGCTACAATACACAGATATACCACAAGTAAAAAGAGCATATAGCAATCTGACTATAACTTCCAGTAAATATTATACTTGTCAAATTGAAGTACCTAAACAATGTTGCTTGATTGCTAGATTGCGGATTAAAATTATTAATATAGCAAATCAAGCATATCTTAGTCACATTTGACAGCATTAAACATGCATAATTGATTGAAACATGCACAATTGATTGCTAAGCATCAAAAGCTAAATCTAAACTATGAAATCCAATCTTTTTAGCAAGTATCAAAGTAAAAAGGTGACAATAAAGTCAATTGAAGACTCAATTCTTTAATATGGTAGACATCTAAAGATAGTGATATGTTCGTATATGGAGAAATAAGTTGATCTTTTCTCATGCTTGTTTAAATTACCCATAATAATATCTTTCTTAATAGGCTAGCCTAACTAAATATTGGCCAATAATTAATGCATCACACTCCTTGGTTTTCCATACGTTGAACTAAACCAAAATGTCCCATAATATTGACAAAGCAATATAATAACTCATGAGTAAGGATAAATGAGCTATAACTAACAACCAAAAGACCATCAATAATACTATTTGAAGGTTCTGTAGGATTTTTGCAAATAACAAGAAGTGAGTATGATAATTATAATCAAATGCAAATAAATATTATATGTAAGTTAATCATATGCATAATAATCTTTTTAAAGCAAGATAGCATAAAATATGATTTCTTTAATAATTTCTAATTAGAAAATTAAGTCACACTATTACTGTTGACTCCAACAAGTAGAACATGAATTCCTTTTTAAAGTGGATTCCCACAATTTACAACCAGCGAACAGGAATGAAAAATACATTCTCTTCAATGTAGAAAATGCAGATGCCAATTGCTAAAAACAGATCATAACACATACAATTGTTTCAAATTTAAATTTGAAGAAAATATGCACAAGAAGAAGTCTCTCTAAAACCATGACATAAATAATAGACTTAACTAAAAACTTGGTATCAGTTGGAGAATATCGATAGTATTAAATATTATAGAATATTATATATCTATCTATTGCATATAAGCACCATAAGAAGAACATCAATAATATTAAGTGTTGAAAAATGAATATACCCATCATGTATATATAACTATAGACACGTTCAAAATTCAAACTCGTCGCTATAATATATTTACCAACCTCCATCGCCAAGCTGGAGAAAATATATTCATCAGATTTCGTTCCGTGCTCGCCTTCCTCGAGAAAAGCTCAACGAAACTTACATGAGCCCACAAACCTCTCACCATTCTTTATTCATCCATTGCTGACTTGGACGCGTGCAAGACCGATCATGTTTATGACAACTACCGCAAACATGTAAATTGCACTGCTTACGTTTGTTTTTAGATTAAAAAATTCTTAATAAAGTACCTTCATAAGTATATTTCAATTAAATCAATAAAATGAATAAAACATAAATAGGCATAAGATTAATAGAGCATATATGGAAGCTAGATAAAGTATAAAATGCACACAATACATTCTAAACGAAGAAATAAAACTTTAGAAATCATAGCATCCATGGAACCAATAAATTAGTTAATATTTAAACAATAATTTATGATTATGCTATACAAAAGAATAATATACTTTTTCCATGTTAAGCGGTTCCCTTTACAGAAAATCTGAATTGATTCAAAAGTATTTTTTAATAACTTATAATAAAAATCTAGCAATTTCTAGTGATAGAGAAAATTGATCCTTAGCTGTTAGAAAATATTTTTTATCTTTGCAAAATTCCTTGATAGAAATTGCTAAAAATATAATATAAAAATTTAAATGCATAAATAAAGTAAAAAAAGGGGCAAAAACATATTCTTAGCTATTGGAAAATAATTTTTATTTTTATAAAAATTCCTTTCCTAGAAATTACTAAATAATTTAATTATAAAAATTTAAATGCATAAAGAAATTAAAATCAACTTAAGTTGAGAATCAAGTTTGGATCGAGGCATGTTAAACATACCCTAAGGATCAGTTTTTATCCTTCGTGCAAGTTGTTGGCGATATATCCTCAAGGTTGGCTACAATGATTCGACTCTATCTGATTCTCTTATCACAAGCATGATCATGTGGAGGTGCAACCGATCGAATCCTTCAAATGTCAAAAAAAAAAAAAAAATAACGATAATAATAAAAATAATATAAAAAAACAATTATTTATTTTCTCAATCTGAATTCTAAAGCTGCTTAGCCTATAAAAGCTTCAATGATTCAGTTTATAATGGCGGCTTACAAAATGAATTGTTTAGACCGACGAACCGTCGCCTCTAATCCTTCGTTCCCGCAACCCTCTTCTTCTCTCTTTTTTTTCTCCTCCCAAAGAGCCATTATGGAAGGAAGGATCACCACCTCGATGGACTCTGGCCAGGCCCGGCTCCAAGAGCTCGGCCAGAAGCAAGTGCTCAAGCGGGACCTCTCGTAATCCTCTCGGCTCCCGCATTAATTCGATTCTGCTTTCATGTTTACTTGGGTCTCGTTGTTGAAGTCTTCGTTGTGAGAACGACTGCAGGTTGCTCTCCAACTTCGCCTTCTCCTTCTCGATCGTGTCGGTGCTCAATGGCATCAGCATGCTTTACGACACCGGCCTCAGGTTCGGCGGGCCCGTCGCGATGACATTCGGGTGGTTCGTCGCGGGGTTCTTCACCATGCTTGTCGGGCTCTCCATGGCGGAGATTTGCTCGTCGTACCCGACGTCGGGCGGGCTCTACTACTGGAGTGCTCGGCTCGCCGGCAAGGAGTGGGCGCCCTTCGCTTCTTGGATGACTGGATGGTATGCTTATGAATTCTTTGCCTTTAATCTCTGCTTCCGCTTGCTTGTTTTCAGATTGTGATATTCTTTTCGAATGCTATCAGGCGAAGTTTTTTTTTGTTCGATTCGACTGTCAAAAATGGTGCCTTGTACTCAGTTGTCACGGGTCTCTTTATATGGATTGGGGTATGAGCCTCTGTCGGCTGAGGCCTGTGCCCGACCGGCATTTGCCAAAAAGCCCATCTGGAACCTTCGGAGAGAGTTTCCTGTTATGATTTTGACCTGGCAAAGTTGGAAGGGCTTGTGATAACTAGACAAGTGATGTGTTTAGCTTGTACAATAATGATAAGGAATATTTACATATATGGTTATTTAATTTACAAAATGAGTATAACTTGGCATATGATTTTAATATGTGAAAATAGAAGTGAGAATATAGAAGAGAAGGTCCATTACAGGAAGTTCATTTTTTTTTAATTTTTTTTAAAGTGCTGCATAATAAGCCATAATGATCTCCATTTTGGTTAAATTATAGTTGGTAAAACATATCCTTGTAGACAAGTGGATTGGTGATAACAGATTTTTAAAATGATCCAGAGTTCTTTGCAATTTATGAGACATAAAAATGGGTCATTTAGATGATAAAAAGGGGAGAATAGGTAAAAGAGACACTGGTTCTTGTTTTCTTGTAGATGAAACCAAACAAATTTGCCAATATAAAAGATTGTGAATTCTGTTTGATACTTCAAATTTATCGAATTAAGGAAGGAAACTAATGTATTGCGCTAGTGAGTTGGAATTGGCCGCTTTTCATCATTTCCAGTCTTGAGTTAGATGGTTGTTCTATTTTGCTTAATTGGCATGTCTCAGCTCACTACCTGTAACTGGATTCTTTTTTTCCTCTTTTTTTTTTTGTGCAGGTTCAACATTGTTGGACAGGTACAACAAGAACATCTTTAATTTGGAACTCAGAGTCTCCATTTTTCCGTGTTATTCTGATCTTCTAAAGAAAGTCTATTTTGCAGTGGGCTATTACTGCAAGTATAGATTTCTCATTTGCAAAACTATTACAAGTGCTCATCCTTCTTAGCACTGGAGGAAGCTATGGTGGAGGATACGAAGCCTCAAAATATTTAGTCATTGCTTTTTATGGTGGAACACTTCTAATTCATGCCATCATAAATAGTCTCCCAGTTAGATGGGTTTCTATATTTGGACAGCTTGCTGCTGCATGGAACGTTATAGGTAAGAAGTGTACGTAGTCTTCTTATTCCATCAAGATTATTGCAGGAACTCATTTCCCCTTGTAGCTAGCTAACACATGGTTGTTTCAGGTGTTTTTGTCATTATGATCCTCATACCTACTATTGCTACTGAGAAGGCCAGTGCAAAATTTGTGTTCACTCATTTCAACACTGAAAATGATGCTGGGATTCATAACAAGTTTTACATCTTTGTTTTGGGACTCTTAATGAGCCAGTACACATTGACAGGCTATGATGCATCTGCTTATATGGTAATCTTTATTTATTTTTATAACGATGTTGATGTTAAAATTTTCATCTATGATTAAGTATATCTGTTTTCCTCAAAACAAGATTAAGTATGCGTTTTTACTTGTCTAACATCATGGTAAATATATCTCATATATTTAGTATTAAGTATCTCATATTCTCATGCCTTTCCATCATTCATTGTTTTCAACTCCTTTATCCTAATTAGTTTGTTCACATCATTCTCTTCATAATCTATCGTAACTTCTCAAGTATTCTCTTTCGATCCATCAAATTCTCTGAAATGATATCTTTGAACTACTTTTGATTGATTGTTTCCATGAAAATCATTCAAATGTCAACTTGGCAAATAATTCCTCTGTGCTTTTTCTTTCAGACAGAGGAAACAAAAAATGCAGACAAGAATGGGCCTAAAGGGATTATTAGTGCTATTGGGACATCACTTATTGTTGGTTGGGGCTACATACTCAGCATCACATTTGCAGTTACCAACATCCCATTTCTCCTGAGCTCTGATAGTGATGCTGGAGGCTATGTAATTGCAGAGGTGTTTTATCTTGTTTTCAAGGGTAGATATGGCAGTGGAGTTGGAGGAATTATCTGTTTGGTTATTGTTGCTGTTGCTGTATTTTTTTCAGGCATGAGCATAATGACAAGCAATTCAAGGTGAAGATAATCCAACAACGTATAATACCTTTGCAACTTATCTTACAATTGCTTGTCTTTGTTCTTCCAATGACACAAATTTGAATCTCACAGGATTGTTTTGATTGGTTTTGACATTATTTTGACTATTTAGAATGGCATATGCATTTGCAAAAGATGGAGCAATGCCACTGTCATCATTTTGGCAAAAGGTTAACAAGCAAGATGTCCCGATGAATGCAGTTTGGCTCTGTGTGGTTGTATCATTCTGCATGGCATTGACGGTAATAGAAAATTGCTTTGTTTCCCATATATTTTCTTGAATTCAAAATTTGTTATGTGCCATATAGCCCAAAAATGTAAATTGAAGTTGATATTATATTTGGATTAACCTTAAAATTTTCAATTTGAGAGCAATCTTAGAATATCAAGTTCTTAAATGTCAGTGGTCGGGGTAACAGCTGGCAGTATTGGGAGGAAGAGGACGAGATCATTTTGGAGTTTGCAATAGAAATGCTAAATTATTTCAATGACTTGCAAATTCTTCAGGTTTGTCAATTTTTCTCCTTTTTTTTTTTTTGGTAGGGGGTTGAGACCTGTCACTTGGAGAGGCAGGTGTTGTCTTCAAGTTCATTGGACTAATAAAACGATATTTAAAGTACCAAAAAAGCTTCAACTAAGCTTTTGTAATCATAAATGAACTTTCAGCTTGCCAATAAGGACTGCAGGACTTATGTGAATAAAGTTAGCTCAAAAAAGGTGATTTTTCAATCAACCTGAAATTCTATGGACATCAAAAAAAGTCTTATTTTCATGTCCTTTGACTCCTTATCTGGACCATGAATAAATAACCTAATGATTTTTACCATAAACAAATAATCTAAGAATTTTTAGGACATCTACTATTCATCCTTGAAGTAAATAGGAAAATAGAGTTGCATTTTTGTCTAAATCCTGCAGAGTTTTCACTTTACTGCTGTCTAATATTGAATCCAAGAATAGAGTTGCATTTTTTCCTAAATCCTGCAGAGTTCTCACTTTACTGCTGTCTAATTTGTGATCATATAATAAAAGATATAATTGAAGATGTGAAACTTTGTGGATGTAAATTGTCAGCAAAGATTGCCTTATTGTTGCTTATATTGATATTTCAATATGGCTGCCTATAAAATTTGAATGCAATTTTTAAATTTATTTTCTGAGAATGGTTACTTGTTAACGTTTGTTTCTCATATTTAAGCTCATACAGTAGTATACTAATGTTTATGTCTTCTGGAACATTTGCTGATGGTGTCTTTTTTTATTTCTTTATATTTTTTGGAATGCAGTCTCTTGGAAGCTTAGTAGCATTCCAAGCAATGGTGTCAATAGCTACCATTGGACTCTACATTGCATATGCCCTGCCCACTCTCTTCAGGGTGACTCTGGCACGCAAGTCCTTCGTTCCAGGCCCTTTCAACCTTGGCCGTTGGGGAATTCTAGTAGGCTGGGCTGCTGTTCTTTGGGTGGCAACCATAACAATTCTGTTTTCAATGCCAGTTGCTTATCCAATATCAAAGGATACCTTCAACTACACCCCCGTTGCTGTTGGGGGTCTCTTCTTCCTCACCACCTCATCCTGGCTCTTCAGTGCAAGGCATTGGTTCAAGGGACCCAAAATCAACATAGAAAATTGAAAAAAGAAAACTAGTTATGTATTCAAAGTTATAATTCAGTTGAGAAAACATTTTCTTGTTCATGTAGAGGTCAAAATGATCGCTATTGTTCAGACGATTTATTCAACAGATGCTGGCATTTTTTTGATACCAATTTACTTTACTTCTTGCATGGTACTAGAGATTAGATAACAAAATCTGAACTCTGAAGGATTTGCAGTTTGATTGGTAGACTTCGGTCCAACATCCTGTCTAAGAAAGTCATGCATAAATTTGACAAAGGCTTTACAAATAATGGTATATGAGAGTAGGGTTGAGTATTATTCTGTTCTGTTTTTTCGCACGAGACATCTAATTACTTTCTCTGCTCCTTTGTTTATTCCACACAATTACTCTTGTTATTTATTTCAATTTTTGGAAGCTCGATTTTCTCCCTTCTGTTTTCATGGAAGTACTGTTTCATATAACAAAATTCTTTATATAGTGGCCTGGTATGATCTTTCCACTGTAGATTCATCGATATATTGTTACTGTAAATGACTAATTGGGCATTTGTGCTGGAATGAGTTCCCAGAGCGTTGCAAATTCTGTACGGCTAATTTTCCTGGAGAAAAGAATACTAGCAATTCTTCTAGCGAAGGGCCCTGGCCTGTAGTCAGGCTATAAAATTCTGATGATTTTATTTTGTTTTCCAAGGAAGAAAGTTGATGCCCACCACCAGTAATTTTGGTGTTCAGTAGGAGTCCTTGTCTCTTTTTAGATAAAAAATCTTACTTCTTGTCCACAGATTATATTATAATGAAAAGATGGTATCTGAAAATCCTAACAATCTTGTTGTTTGTAAGGCAGAATTACCATTTGTTGAGTTGACGAAGTCTCTTGTATTACTTCAAATCCATCTATGTTCCAATGTTCAGTAATGCTTTCACTATCGTAATATTTTTTTGCCCCACAAAAAGTCTTATATGATTTGGGAAATCATAGGAGTGATGAACTGGGGGTTGTCTTATTGGCTGCAGCACTAAAACCTGGTAAGTGGAAATTTGAAACTCCGAAACCGAGTGGTAAGCTCCTCATTTAGTCAGACTAGAGTAGCTTAAAATGCCACGTGAGTCTATCCGATGCCGGCCGCTAATCTTTGACTGCGATTTAATTTAAAAAAAAGTCACAAGAGCAGCGTCATATTGAGAAGGAAAGCGAATCCAAAAGCGACAAAGTAAAGGTCAAAACACTGACTAATTATAGTTTCAAGTATCTTTTATCAACTCACACTGGCACCCAAAAACTGAGGGGCTCTTGACCAGCAAAGCCATAGCTCTGTTTGCTCCCCTTCATCTATTTCCAAAGGCAAAAATTTTCTTCTCACTGAAAGATGGATGGAAGAAGAAGCGATGAATCAAATCTCACTCCTCTGGACTTGGACAAAGCTCGCCTTCGCGACCTCGGCTACAAACAGGAGCTCAAGCGCGACCTCTCGTGATAATTTCTCTCCCCTGTTTAAATCTCAGAAGTCTCTTGGTGTTCTTGTCATGATCCCTGACAAAGGGTGTCGTATTCGTGATCTGAATCTTAGGTTGGTCTCCAACTTCGCGTTCTCGTTCTCGATCATATCGGTGATGGCGGGAATCACGACGACGTACAACACGGGGATCCGGTACGGTGGGCCGGTGTCGGCGACGATAGGATGGTTGGTGGTGGGGGTCTTCAACGAGTGTATCGCGCTGTCAATGGCGGAGATTTGCTCGTCGTATCCGACGTCAGGCGGGCTCTACTACTGGAGTGCCAAGCTTGCCGGAAAGGACTGGGCCCCGCTCGCCGCCTGGATGACCGGCTGGTAAATGCTTTCTTGCTTGCCATTTTAATTTTTAATGCTTGCCATTTTAATTTTTAAGGCCCCGCTTGCAAATGAGTTGACTAGTTCTTAAATGGTGAGGGTGGTGAAGCGGCCCCACTGCTCCATGGTGCACGAATCGTATGTGTGCACGTATGTTAAAGCAAAAAAAAAAAAATCATGTTTTTGAGCTCGTATTCACATGCATGGGATATTTTGACCATGGAACATAGAGGGCTTTCCAAGACTTTAAGCTTTCTTATATAACTTCTATGAGAAAAAGTTGTTGAAAATAAGATCTGAATCTTTTGGTGAAGATCATCACCATGAAGCTCAAGAATCATTCATGTTTAATAATCAAGAATCCATAATCGACAAACGAAAGCATACCTGAATCCATATTACTTGATTGCTCTCTAGAATCCTGCGGTTGGCCTTCCAGATCAACACATACTCCTAGAGAGCCCTTTAGAATTTTCTCTAGACTATTCTTTATGATGATGGGATTCAGAGAAGAAGGTCGTACGTACGATTCAGGGACCATAACCGCTATATAGATAATTTCATCATTATCCTTTGGTATTTCTATTTTAGCTTATCATAAAAATAGAAATAACCCCTTAGGTCTCTACACATTAAAGGGCCACACTTAATCAGATACATTAAAGCCCAAATCACTGAAACCTCAGCTGATCACTTTTAATTGGGCTTAACCTTATTTGACAGTCCGCAACACATAATTATTTCACATATAAGCCCAATGTTGGATTAAAAAATCAACAATCTTCCACTGGGCTATATGTGTAACCTTATAATTATGTTGCAAAAATAACCAAATGAGCTCAATTTTACTGTCATTACTGAAATGTATCTATACCAATCCGGTCCATCAACCATACCAATATAGGATCAAAGCGGCCTTTGTTATATCTATCATAACTCGACCCATCAATGGTTACGTATGTTGACACAACTGAATGACATGGATCATGATGTGGATGTGTAGCATGGAAATTACATGTAATGTGATCTTAACATGCCTATTTCCAACTTGTCCTTAAACTTGAGTGAGATCAAAACTTTAACATAATTGTACAGAGTGTACTGAACTGAATGAAATACTTTATTTCCGATCAGAAAATATCTAAACACTTAAGTGTATACAAACCAAACATAAAGCATAAAATAGAAGCAATACAAACTCCCATTGAATCTAAGTATCGTCATGCTTAACGCCTATGTGAGCAATATGCTCATGAAAGACCTTGGGCGGCACACCCTTTGTAAGGATCTGCAACCATAGAGTTTGTCCCTATATGCTCTATAGAAATCTGACCACTCTGTACTCTTTCCTTTACAACCAGGAACTTGATGTCAATACGCTTTGACTTGATCGAGCTCCTATTATTGTTGGAATACAATACACTGACTTATTGTCACAAAATAACTTTAGCGGTCTTTCAATTCCTTTCAATATGCGCAGCCCAGTGACAATTTTTCAGCCATATCCATGATTGGATGCTTCATAACATGCTATAAATTCTGCTGCCATGGTAGAAGAAGCTATGAGTGTCTGTTTTGCACTTCTCCAAGAAATAGCCCCACCACCTAACAATATACATAGCCCGAAGTGGATCTTTTACTATCTTGACATCCCGCAAAGTCGGAGTCAGAATACCCAATGATCTCAAAATGATCTGATCTCCTATATGTGAGCATGTAATCTTTTGTTCTTTTCAGATATCTCATAACCCTTTTGGCTGCTTTCCAATGATCCATACCTGGGTTGCTTAAATATCTGCCTAACACTCCAACAATGTACGCAATATCCGGACGCGTACAAACTTGAGCATACATTAGACTCCCTACAACGAAGCATAAGAATCTTCTGCATCTCTTCAACTTCAAGGTTTCCTTTTGGGCACTGATTAATACTGAATTTATCTCTTTTAGCGACAGGGGTATTACCTGGTTTGCAATTTTGCATGCCAAATCTCTTAAGTACTTTATTGATATAGCTCCTTTGTGATAATCCAAGGATACCCTGAGAACGATCTCGATGTATCTGGATTCCCAATACAAAAGAGGCATCACCAAGATCTTTCATTTGAAAATTACTTGATAGAAATCTCTTGGTTTCGTGCAACATGCCTATATCATTTGTGGCAAGCAAAATGTTATCCACATACAAAACAGAAAAATATATTTACTCCCACTGAACTTATGATACACACAATCATCAACTGTATTCACTTCAAAATTAAATGAGAGAATTACTTGATGAAATTTGTGGTACCATTGATGAGAAGCTTGCTTTAACCCATAAATGGATTTTGTCAATTTGTAAACCATTTTCTTTGAGTCTCTTGACACAAAGTTTTCTGGTTGCACCATATAAATTGTCTCATCAATGTCTCCATTGAGAAACGCCGTTTTGACATCCATTTGATGGAGTTTCATATCATACTGTGCAACAAGAGCCATGATTGTCCTAAAAGAGTCCTTCGATGAAACTGGAGAGAAGGTCTCTTTAAAGTCAATCCCTTCCTTTTGAGTATAGCCTTTAGCCACAAGACGAGCTTTATACCTTTCCACATTACCCTTTGAATCCCGTTTGGTCTTAAAAATCCATTTGCAACCAATGGGTTTCACACCTTCTGGTAATGGGACAAGTTCCCAAACCTTAGTGTCTTGCATAGACTTATACTCTTCTTTCATTGCTTCAATCCACTTTTCTGAATTGGAATCTTGTATGGCTTGAAGGAAGTTGACAGGATCATCTTCCATCATGCCATTATTTTCCTCATGTTCCTGAAGAAACACTATATAATCATCTGGAATAGCATTCTTTCTTTCTCTAGTGGATTGCCGCAAAGGCACTTGTTCTTGATGCACTTGTTCTTGAGTTTGTTGAGTTTGTACCTCTGAGGGTTGAACAATAATTTCTTATTGTTCTGGAATTGCAACTTGATCATTATCAAAAGCAATTATAGGAATAAGAACTAGCTGCTCTTCAACAAGAGTAGTAGGTTCCAATTTCTCCTCAAAGACAAAGTCTCTAACTTTATTTCTCCCTCCAAACTCAATATCCTCAAAGAACGTTGCAGTTCCCGTCTCAAAAATTATCCTTGATTTGGGATCATAAAACTTGAAACCCCTGGATCGCTTAGAATACCCAATAAAATAGCTGCTCACTGTCCTGGAGTCCAATTTCTTTTCATATGGCCTATAAGGCCTTGCCTCAGCTGGACATCCCCAAACATGAAAATGCTTTAGACTAGGCTTCCGTCCTATCCAAAGCTCATAAGGTGTTTTGACAGCTGCTTTAGTTGGTACTCTGTTCAAAATGTAGGCTGCTATCTTTAGTGCCTCTCCCCAGAGTGACTCTGGTAAGGTAGAATGACAAATCATACTCCTTACCATATCCTTAAGAGTCCTGTTTCGTCTTTCAGATACACCATTTATGCTAGGTGACCCTGGCATGGTGTATTATGGGACAATTCCACACTCCTCTAGGTATCTGGCAAATGGTCCTGGACGTTGTTCACCTGATCCGTCATATCTACCGTAATATTCACCACCACAGTCAGATCTGATTCCTTTAATCCTTTTGTTGAGCTGAAGCTCAACTTCAGCTTTAAATGACTTGAACATGTCCAAGACTTGGGACTTTTCATGAATAAAAAATAGGCATGCATATCTTGAATAATCATCTATGAATGATACAAAATACTGTTGACCATTCCAAGAAGGTGTAGGAAATGGTCCACAAATGTCCGTATGTATCAACTCTAAGACTTCCATAGTTCTATATGCACCCAATTTCTTTGTTTTGGTCTGTTTGCCCTTAATGCAATCAACACAGACATTAAAGTCTGTAAAATCAAGAGAATCCAAAATTCCATCTGACACAAGTCGTTCAACTTTATTTCTAGAGATGTGACCTAATCTCTTATGCCATAATGTTCCTGAATTTTCATTGCAAATTTTACGCTTAGTACCTCTTGATTCTATATTCAGGGTTTCATTATAAGAAGCAACAGTATCAAGCAAATATAGATTGTCATATACCATAAGAGAACCAGTTCCAATAATATTTGAATTTAACGAAAGACTAAACTGACTATTTCCAAATGAACAACAATATCCTAATTTGTCCAAAGCTGAAATAGAAACCAAATTCCGTCTAAAGGACGGTACTACAAAAGTGTTTTCAAATCCAAATAATAACCAGAACTTAATAACAATCTAAAATGCCCAATTGCCTCCACATCTACCGACTTGCCATCTCCCGTATAAATGCGTCTTTCAGCATCAGTTGGCCTTCGGTAGCTTAGGCAACCCTCCATTGAAACACTGATGTTAGTAGTAGCACCAGAATCTAACTACCAAGTGTTTCTAGGTACTAAAGGTATATTTACTTCAGAACAAACCATATTAAGAAATGTACCTTTTTTTCATGCCACGCATGAAATTTGAAACATTCCTTTTTAATGTGTCCAGACTTATTACCAAAGAAACAACTTGTCTTTATCCTGATTTTGTTTCTTCTTTGCTGGACCCTTAGCAGCCTTATTCTTTATTTTCTTGCCTTTATCCCTGCCCTTAAAGTTATTATCATTAAGGACCGGCACTGAATTGAGGTTAGCAGAAATAGTAGCAACTTTAGCTGTAAAATAAAAGCAATACATAAATAACATGCTCATATAAATAATTAACACCAAATATCAATAAATTCATTCAAATAATGGTAAATCCCATCTCAAGAACCCAGTGCAACATTAATATCAAGTCTTTGGACAGTAATATTAACTGCTAGTGGTACTCTTGTTGTAATGATCAAACACTAACAATAATGCATGTCAAATAATAAATCTATCTTTGAATCGACTTATTACTCACGTGTAAATCCTTATAATCGTTACGCGTTTACCATCACACATATGTGTAGTTCGGCCAAGCATTAACCTTTCTTTGGGCCGATTAATACCCGCATGAAAGATACACATACACAACATCCAACATCCTTCATGAACCATCTACACAAGAGAGGTCACTTTGGTGATATCTTGTTTAGTTCAATTTCGAACGATGGATAAATTTATTAGGCATAAAATACCATTAATTTGAATTTGATTGAACCTCTTTAAAAAATAACGATATGTTATTTTGTGGTTCCAACTCAATCTTTATAATAGAAAAATAATTTATCATAATGGATAAAGCTTTACTTTATGGAACCAATTAAACCATACGGAAAGAGGTTGCTCATGGAGTTAAAAATAATAATTTTAATGAAAGCCCAAAAATATTGCCAAAGGCATGTCCAAAATTCATGCATTAATTATTCATAAATATTATCCCTTCCATGCATTAAATACCATACATTAAATAAGATTTCAGTGGCATTAACTTAACGGAAATCCAAACATTATATCCCAACGCCCAAGGAATTCAATGTGGTTTTTTTTTTTTTGCAGCGGAAAGAAAACCTTTGGATTTCCACGATTGCGTGAGGGAAAGGAGTCTCAGAAAACCCTTTGATTTCCATGATTGCGTGAGGGAAAGGAGTCCCAACGCCCAAACAATATCTTCATGGAACCAAACGGAGTATATCTTTTTTTTTTTTTTATTTTTTTTATTTCCTTAAAAAGGGCCGAATCCAGCGGAATTCTAAGATTGCATCAGATTTGGAGATTTCCACGATTACATGAGGGAAAGGAGTCCCAACGCCCAAAAAAATGGAACTCCATGGTAACGGCCAGATTCCAAACGATTTTCTCCGGATTTTCTTTATCCCATGGTTTGAGATATCCAACCACCAGATTTTCAGAAAGATTTTCTAGATTTCCATCTAGATTTTCATCCGATTTTTTCCAACAAAAGTGGAAATAGATTAGCACGTCGGTTTTATTTATACGAAACATGGAACTCAATAGAATTTCCGAATTCACGCCATGCCATTAACGTCTTTGATGGAATCTTTCTTTCACATGATCACGTTGGAGGACATCTTCCTCCACGTGTTGACCGAAACCGACGAAAGTCGAATTTCATACTTATCCCATGATTTTCCATCGAAAATGCATTCTTTTATTTAAAATAAATTAAATATAGATTTAACTTTATTCATAATTAAGCTTTATCCTATTAGATAAAAAAAAACTTTATCTTCGGATCGTGAGACTGGTTTCATGATGCAGTGAATATCTTTCGCTCTTAACATTAAAATTCATAATTATTTTGATTCACTATGACTTTTATTTAAAAAATCTGAATCTGCAGATATTAAAAAAACATCATTGGCATCAAAATAAAATTTACTGTAAACTAATGGATGTTTGTCTCACGATTGCTGAATAAAACCAAAGAAGTCATATGCACAAATACGAATATCAATGCATATAACAAAAAAATTTTCTCAACGATTCAACATGAATAGGGCTCTGATACCAATTGGGCTTAATCTTATTTAACAGTCCGCAACACATAATTATTTCACATATAAGCCCAATGTTGGATTAAAAAATCCAACAAAAGTTTGCTCTAAAAATTAAATTTGAAATCCTTCCATGATTTATTTCTTAGTTAAGCATAAAGGTGAGAAGTGAAACATAAATAAATTAACCTTTATAATAAGAGCTCACTGTAAACTTATTATAAGTTTACTCCCTGATGCTTAGGTTTCTAATTACCAACATCTGATGCAGGTTCAACATAATTGGACAGGTAGGTTCCATTTCACTACCAACCATGAGCTTTACTCAATAAACTCAGAAACTGGGCTCCTCTGGCGTTAGGTCCATTCTTCTTCAATGTTCGCAGAAGTTGCTAAGCAAATCTATTTTTCAGTGGGCTGGCACCACCAGTGTGGACTTTTCACTGGCACAGCTATTACAAGTGATCATTCTACTCAGCACAGGTGGAACCAAGGGAGGAGGATATCTTGCCTCAAAATATATTGTGATGTGTTTCCACGGCGGCATTCTGCTGTTACATGGCATCATCAATAACCTTCCAATCACATGGTTATCAGTGTTTGGACGGCTTGGTGCAGTATGGAATGTCTTAGGTGAGAGCACTTCCACTATCAATGGATCCATTTATTCAAGGTTGCGTTCCACTTAATTCTTGGCCTGTTGATGGTATAGGTGTTTTCGCACTCACAATCCTAATTCCCCTGGTTGCAACTGAGAGGGCTAGCGTCAAGTTCGTTTTCACCCACTTTAACACAGAGAATGGCATGGGTATTCATAGCAATGCTTACATATTTGTCCTGGGACTTTTGATGAGTCAGTACTCGCTGGCAGGGTATGATGCATCTGCTCACATGGTAAGAGTGGTCTTCTTCTCCTTCCACTTTCATAACTCGCATTTGTTACGTGGAAATGAGGTGAGTTATAACTTTCTTTGGTACTGAAATAATATATTGTAATTTCCTTTGAAAACAAAGGGGCATTTGATATTTGTTATCCTTATCATCCATTCATAACCATGCAAATGTTCCTACATTTATCAGGTTTACTTGCTAATAAACTGTTTTCCATTGTTTCTGTTAAAGAGAAGATCACTTCTATTATATCCAGACATATGCTGTTATTTCTCTATTAGGTGCCTTAGCACCTCCTTCAATCAAGGAAGAATACCAATCACTCTAGTTAGGTCTAGTTTCCTTGTTGACTGTGTTGAATCATCTGTAGAAAATCTATAGGTCCAACATGGAAACATGTGGGAAACTATGATGGAAAAGAGAAAGAAGGATAGAAACCTCAGACAATATATATTGTTTTATTAAGAGGCTGTTTGGTTTCTTGCAAGTTGATATACATTGTAATAGAAATTGCACCAGGTTCGAGTTGCAGCAATTGCACTTATATGGCACTGAATTTTAGCTATTTGGATGCCTACAGCATCTCAACTTCTTTTGTTTGGAAAGCTGCAAATGAGAATTGCAACTGTTATAAATGGGGAAATATTAATCTACAACAAGATCACTTGTTTTGATGTATCACTGCAACAAGCTCCTAATTAAGATAACTAGGGAATCATGCTTGCATCTGTTTTCCAACTAAACTCAAATATTGGTTGCAAGAGGACGCTCATGCAACAATATTGTCATTGAAACACTTATCAGTGACATATCCCATCCTGGCAATCCTATTCCTACAGCAATTCCAACCCCTGTTGCAGATCACAATTAAACCCAACTCATGCTGTGTCTGCTAGGCTTTATATGCTATGCCAATGCTACCCATATTCTTCAGGTGATCTATCCAATGAACTAGACAATCTTATTGTGTTCAGATTATTACTTCCACACCCTCTATATGATTAGTGTTGGTTTTGAATTGTCGAACTAATCGTCCAGACGGAGGAAACAAAACATGCAGATAGGAGTGGGCCAATGGGAATAATTAGTGCAGTCAGCATATCGGTCATCATCGGTTGGGCCTACCTGATAGCTGTAACATTTGCAGTGAGGAACATTCCATATCTCTTAAGCACTGACAATGATGCTGGTGGTTATGCAATTGCTGAGGTTTTCTACCTCGCCTTCAAGAATAGATATGGTAGTGGCACTGGGGGAATCATTTGTTTGGCAGTAGTAGCAGTTGCAATATTCTTTTGTGGAATTAGTTCTGTGACAAGCAATTCTAGGTAAAGAATTTGGTTTCAAAATCCTTTTGCATAACTCTGACATCTTTTCTTTCCATTGGAATAATTCTTCGAGTTCTTAGTATTCGATGCTTGACTGGGTTTTGATTATGATTTCTTTCATAAATTTCAGGATGACTTATGCCTTCTCTAGAGATGGAGCAATGCCATTGTCGTCAGTGTGGCAGAAAGTGAACAAGCAAGACGTCCCAATAAATGCTGTTTGGCTCTCTGTGGTTATAGCGTTCTGCATGGCCCTCACGGTATCACTAACATGATTGTGAAATTTTAATTAAAAATGTTATATAAAATTTACCATAAATACAGTGGCTAAACATTAGTTAAATTTTTTTAGTCCCTCTCCAGCCCCTGCTTTGGCCTTCTACCGGATTCGGTTGTGTTAAATATCAAATTAAAACGTTAACACAAATTAAAACGTGGTTCATAATCTTGCATTAATTTGAGAATAACTGCTTTCATGAAGTAGTCTAATTCACTTTTATTGTTCAACTATGTATTTAGTTATCCTGTGCTTGGCTAGACGATGTGGTAATTTTAATGAAAAAATAATGCAGTGAAGTTGAGTAAAAAAAATCTGACAGATGAAACCAATATAACATCATCACGGTGAACATCAGACTATATTGGTGCTAAATTGTTTCTAATATGAAAACTGCAAGAACTTTTTGGTAAGCAGAACATGTTCAAACTTTACTAAAATTATTGTGTCAACTCCAGTTTTATCTCTGAAAAATGTGGCTAATTAATCCAGTCTTTAGCTGCCATATTTTCTTTTCACTGATACGCATTCATGTTGGCATGGAATGCAAATACAGCAGTGCTCTTAACATAAATTGTTTGCTAAAAAACAATCAAAAAAAAAAATGCTAATGTAAAAATTTGTAGGTTAAATTGTCTCAATCATAAAATCTAATTGTTTGATTTCCTTTGCCCCAACCATATTTGCAGTCACTGGGAAGCCTGGTTGCATTCCAAGCAATGGTGTCAATTGCCACGATTGCTCTTTACATTGCTTATGCTCTGCCAATTCTGTTCAGGGTGACAGTGGGGTGCAAATATTTTATCCGGGGCCCTTTTCATCTTGGTCGCTATGGTGTCCTATGTGGTTGGATTGCAGTTCTTTGGGTGGCAACCATCACGGTTTTATTCTCGCTGCCTGTTGCTTATCCCATAACGAAGGATACCCTCAATTACACTCCTATTGTTGTTGGAGGAGTGCTCATCCTTGCCCTTTCTTCCTGGATCTTGAGTGCAAGGCATTGGTTCAGAGGCCCCATGGCAAACGTTCATGTTTGAATGTAATACCAATTGATGTGTATTGATGTTTTATATGATTAAAAGAATTAAACCCCTATGGAACATCTATTGGATATCCTTCTTGTAATCACTTAGTAATATGTTTCAATTGAAGTGCTGAGAATAATAAAAATAAAAAGACTATAATTCCATTAGAGAAATAGGCTTAAATATACACGTTAAATCGATTCATTTTTTACTCTTATTTATGCCCCTTCATAAAAAAAAAGAAGAAAGGCATGAAAAGTGAAATTTACCTTACTTATAACTTGATTATCCTATTTGGAGAGAATAGCAAAGTAATTTAATGACTATAAGATTGATATGATGAGAAACTAAATTTAGACAGCATGGTATTATATGATGAAAGCTATGAATTGCTTTTGTTTGTGGTGTAAGAATGAAATTTTCTATGCTATGCTATAGTGATATGACACACATTTCTTGAACCCATGTAAAGGATTGACTCATCTCCAAATGTAAATTTTTAGTTCTCTTACACTTTCTCTCTCCCTTGTCCTCCTTTGCTTTGGAGTGGGGTATTTTATACAAGATTATCATGTGGCTTTAATAAAAAATGATAAAATTAAATACACATTACGATCATTGTAAGATATAGTAGCTTTTAAATTTATTTATGTGATGAGTTAGATAAACTTGATAGGCTTTAGTCTTTTCATTTTCATTAGATTCATCTTCTTATAAATAAAAATATCTTCTTAACCCATTCGCTTATCATCATATGATTTTTTTTTTCTTTGTAAGCCTGTTGATCAATTGAGATAGTAGATTCAATAAGTTTTTCTGTTTTTCTTCAACAACCTTAATAATAGGCTTTTTTTTTTATTGTAGCAACTCGGATTTAGTTTATCTTTTTATTTCTTCAATAATAACACTCTTATTGTCTTCCTTTACTTGATTTTCTAACTTATTGGATTCTAGAACATTTTCTCTTTCTTCTTCTATGGTTGCAAGAATTTTCTACTCTTTAATTTTAATAGAAAAGATCTTTATAATGTGGAATCATTAAATATGACTTCAATATGAGTAGGATAAGAGGCTTGAGTATAGCACTTAATTTCTTAAAAAGTTAGCTTATAGGTAGAACTCTTGAGATATTCGTTAGTCAAGAGATAGATACTTATCTTTTAATTTTACATGCTTAAGGTTTCAAATAGTAATAAATTCATTATAATTGCAAGCAGCATTTTCGACTCTCTTCTACTAAATTCAGGCATCTTCTTTGAGCTTAATTTTAACAAACTTAATGCTTCTTTAATCAGTCAGTTTGTTATGGTTAATATAATCGTGAATAGATATAAGCTAGTTTATGAAAATGTAAAACTTTAGCATACCTTAAAAATCAGGTATTTTATGTCAAACTTTATTTTATAGATATCTTTAGGAGTTGAGAAATTATTGCAATTTTATTGCGTCATTGCAATGGAACAGTGACGGCAAGTTGATTGATACTAGGTCGAATTGACAATCTTTAAATGCCAATCAATACTTTATTCATCTGATTTTCCAATCAATCAAATTGATCATCAGGTCACTGCTCGAATTGAATGGCACAATTGCCAAATTACTGCTTTATTTGAGCAATATAATTTTTCATGGTGAGGAAGGTGGCAAAATATAACTGCTGTGCATATATCGATACTGATTTCGGATGCGTGGTTGGAGGAGGTGGCAGCGACAGCGGCAACCAAGCTCGCGGCAGAGGGGAAGAAGATCGTGTTTGTTCTTTTCCAATTCTTTTCCTTTTCTTTTTTCCAACTCTTTTTAAAAAATCTTTTTAATATATATATATATTTTTATATTTTAAAAAGAAAGGTGATGATTTTTTTTTTTTTTTTGATGAAGTTGAAGTTAGCGTTTTCTTTTATGTGGCCCACGTGGATATATGATTGATTTATCATTTATTTATTTTAAATGATAATTATGATATATGATTTATCAGATATTAAAATTTAAGTGATAATGATGGTTTAATAAAGTTAATTTCCTATTGATTCATTTTTTTGGGAAGTTGTTATCTGATAACCTCTCATTGATGGAAAGAGAAATTTAACGTATTATCAGATTGGTCCTCTCTCTCCTATATATAGTCTTTTTGACTATCAAAAATAAATAAGAAAGAGAATTAGGAAAGAGAAAGAAACTCAATTTATCGTTAACCCTCTCGTTTCATGTCAACAAATATCATGGATCAGATCAAGGTACGCATTCTTAGTTTATATTTTTATGTAAAAATCATTTATTCTAAGATCTTTGCCATTATGTTTATTAAAGAAAATCCTTTAATGAATCTTACATGTGGTATCAGAGCCTTGATTGAAGAATTTATGATTTTTCATTATGAATCCATCTTTAACGGTTCTAATATATATATATATATATATATATATATATATATATATATATATATATATATATGTGGGCCTGGTGTGGTGCTATCAAGGCCCAGGTGGGCTAACTTGTATTGGGCTGGGTTTGAGTCCAAGGGTTGAGATTAAATCAAGTCACGGGTGTACACGGGCTTGGGGATTAGTTTAATCTCATTGGTTTAGTCCATGGGAGTTTTTGTTGAGTCTGGGCCTGACCCACTTCGTGGATGTATTTAAACCCTAGTCTCTAGGGTTTGGAGGATATAGAGAACAGATTCTTTTCTCCCAAAAATTCCCTTCTCTCATCATAGGGCGGCAGCCCTTTCTTTCTCCTCCCCATCTTCCTCCTTTTATCAAGAAGTAAACCTAACAGGATTGAGAATCCTTAGTTCTAGTTCTTGTTGAACGGGGAATCCCATTGCTATTCATCAAGGTCTAAACCTAACAGGATTGGGAATCCTTATTCTAGTTCTTGTTGAACGGGGAATCCCATTGCTATTCATCAAGGTCTAAACCTAACAGGATCGGAATCCTTAGTTCTAGTTCTTGTTCAACAGGGAATCCCATTGCTATTCATCAAGGTAGAAACCCTAACAAGTGGTATCAGAGCCAGGTTCAAGGAGTAATCTGGAGGCCTTCAAGGAGTTGAAATAATTTCAACAAAATCTCGTCAAGGTACTTCTCTATTTTATAAAATTTATTTTTGTGCTATTTTTTGAAATTGGCCATGGGGAGTAGCATAAAAATAGAGGTTGAGAAGTTTGATGGGAAGGGAAGTTTCTCCATGTGGAAAGTCCGGGTAGAGGACCTCCTTGTGCAGCAGGGTTTAGATTTGGCTTTGGAGGAAAGGCCAGATGGGATGACAGACAAGCAGTGGATTTATTGGAGAAGAAGACATGTTCAATGATCAGGGGCTGTCTAGCGGATTCAGTCCTCTATTCAGTGCTGGAGGAGAAGACCCCGAAGGGACTCTGGACGAAGTTGCACACCCTCTATATGGGAAAGAATATGTGCAACAAGTTGATGTTGAAGAAGCGCCTCTACAGCCTTCGGATGTCAGAAGGTGGAGATGTGCTGGGTCACATCCAAATATTCGACCAGATGAGCAATGAACTTCTGAATGTCGGGGTCAAGATGGAGGAAGAAGATAAAGCACTTCTGCTTTTATGTTCAATGCCCACGTCTATGACTCATTGGTCACAACACTGCTCTATGGGAAGGAGACATTAATTTATGAAGATATTGTCTCGGTGCTTCGGACGAATGAGCAGAGGGAGAAGATGACCAAGGAAGCTGTTCCCCAGGAGGGTCTATCAGTTGGGGAAAGGACAGGCAGAGGTAGGGGCAGGGACAGAAGTAAGTCTGGAGGACGATCAAAGTCCAGGAAAGGCAAGAGAGAGCTGAAGTGCTATAAGTGTGGAGAGGTAGGACATTTTAAGAAGAATTGTCCTAAGTGAAAAAATCAGAAGGGAGAAAAAGGAGGATCTGAGTCTGTGAGTACAGTTGCAGATCAGGAGGTGGAGGATGATCTCTTGGTTGTATCAGATGATCACAGGCACAGCACAGAGATGTGGACCTTGGATTCAGCCTGTTCTCATCATTACACTCCCAACCGGTCGTGGTTCAGTACTTACACAGAGGTTGAGGAGGGGAATGTGACTCTTGGAGATAATCACCCTTGCAAGGTGGCAGGTATTGGCACAGTGAGGGTGAGGATGTTTGATGGTATGGTGCGCACTCTTACCAGTGTGAAGCATGTTCCAGAACTCAAGAAGAATCTGGTATCACTGGGGTACTTGGAGCGGACTGGATACAGCTTCAGCAGTCGTGCCAGGAGTGGAGTTCTGAACATCTCCAATGGAGCCATGGTGGTGATGAGAGGGAGGAGGCTGGAAAATAATCTATACAAGATGGAGGGCTCTGTGATGACTGTGAAATCTGAGGTGGCAGATGTGGAGCAAGATCCCCGGGATGTGTACAGGATGTGGCATTACCGCCTGGGCCACATGGGAGACAAGGGGATGAAAGAACTGAGCAAGAGAGGTCTGCTTCCAGACTTGAGTAGCGGAGATATGGAGATCTGTGAGCCTTGTCAGATGGGAAAGCAGAGGAGAGTACAGTTCTCAGTCAGCACAGCTAGGAGTGCTGAACCCCTGGAGTTAGTACACATAGATGTCTGGGGACCAGCTCCAGTTTCTGCAAGGAATGGGGCCAGATACTTTATGACCCTGATAGATGATTTCTCAAGGAAGCTGTGGATCTACTTTATGAAGGAGAAATCAGAGGTCTTCACCAAGTTCAAAATCTGGAAGGCTGAGGTGGAGAAGGAGCAGGGTAAAAGTGTGAAGTGTCTGAGGTCTGATAATGGCGGGGAATACACCAGCAGGGAGTTCCAGATTTTTGTGAGGAGTGGGGCATCAGAAGGCACTTCTCGGTGATGGGAACTCCTCAACAGAATGGGGTGGCTGAGAGGATGAACAAAACACTATTGGAAAAGGCAAGATGCTTAAGGCTGCAGGCAGGGCTTCCAAAGATGTTCTGGGTTGACGCAGTAGATGCAGCTAGCTACTTGGTCAATCGGTCACCGCACACCAGGTTAGATGGAGACATTCCAGAGGAGATATGGTCTGGAAGGAAGACAAGCCTAAACCATCTAAGGGTGTTTGGATGCACAGCATATGTGCATGTTGGAGCTGGGGAGCGGAGTAAGTTGGATGCCAGGTCTAAGAAGATGGTGTTCCTAGGCTACCCGCGAGGAGTCAAGGGGTATCGGCTATGGGACCCCTTGGAGAAGAAGGTTGTCATCAGCAGAGATGTAACCTTTGATGAGAGCTCAATCCTCCAGAACAGAAGTGGCATGGATGCACAGCAGGGACTACAGGAGGTAGAACACGGTAACACTAGTTAGACAACCTCCTATACAGTTGTGCCATTTGCTAGTGGACCAGGAGGATTTGAGATTCAGGTGGAGAGGACTGACAGAGGGGGTAGAAGCCAGGGAGTTCAGCAGGATGCAGCTGGACAGGGGACTGATACTGGGATCGCACAGCAAAGGCCCAGGAGGAACGTGCGACCACCAGTTCGATACGGCTTCGAGGATTCGTTGTCATATGCCCTAGTGACAGCGAATGGAGACCCTTTCACCTATGAGGAGGCTATGGAAAGTCAGGATAGAGATAGGTGGATCCATGCTATGTCAGAGGAAATGCAGTCTCTTCACAGCAATAATACGTGGCAGGTGGTCCAGCTGCCACAAGGAAAGAAACCCATTGGTTGTAAATGGGTTTATCAGCGCAAGGAAGGAGCTTCAGAACAAGAGGGTATCAGGTATAAGGCAAGACTAGTGGCCAAAGGATACTCTCAGAAAGAAGGCATCGATTATGGTGAGATATTTTCTCCAGTTGTCAGGCACACTTCCATCAGACTATTATTGAGTATTGTAGCAGCTCAGGACTTGGAGCTGGAGCAGATGGATGTGAAGACAGCATTCCTCCATGGTCATTTGGAGGAGAGCATCTACATGGAGCAGCCACCAGGGTTTAGAGAACCAAGATCAGATGGGAAAGTCTGTTTGCTGAAGAAATCTCTGTATGGGCTGAAGCAGTCGCCGAGGCAGTGGTACAAGAGATTTGACACTTATGTTAGGAGCATTGGACTTTGCAGGTGTGAGTATGATTCTTGTGTGTATGTTAAATCTCTGGATGATGGGTCTAGGATGTACTTACTCTTGTATGTAGATGACATGCTGATAGCATGCAAGAGTAAGAAGGCTGTACAGGAACTGAAGATAGCTTTGTCTCGGGAGTTTGAGATGAAGGATCTGGGGCCAGCCAGGAAGATCCTAGGGATGGAAATCATCAGAGATAGATCCAAAGGTGTGCTGCATCTGAGTCAGGGTGGCTACATTAAAAGATTCTGGAGCGATATGGGATGAAGGATGCCAAACCGACAGCACTACCTTTGGCAGCACATTTTTCCTTATCGAAGACCATGTCACCACAGACTGAGGTGGAGGCTCAGGAGATGGAGAAGGTACCATATGCTTCTGGTGTTGGGAGCCTTATGTATGCCATGGTATGTTGTAGGCCAGACATAGCCCATGCAGTGAGCCAGGTGAGCAGGTTCATGGCGCAGCCTGATAGGGAGCACTGGCGAGCACTGAAGGGAATCTTCAGGTACTTGGTAGGTACAGTTGGGGTTGGTATTTGCTATGGACAGCAAGAAGATACTGAGAGATCCAACTTATCCAAGGAGGCTCGTGGGTAGTTATATGGGTATGTGGATGCAGACTTTGGTGGAGATGTGGACACTAGGAGATCCACAACAGGCTTTGTGTTCAGCCTGTTTGGTGGTCCAGTATCGTGGAGATCATGTCTGCAGCCCATCACAGCCTTATCTACCACGGAGGCAGAATACATAGGTATCATAGAGGCAGCAAAGGAAGCTCTTTGGTTGAAGGGCTTGATGCTGGAGATGGGACTTGATCAGAAGGTTGTCCAGGTGCATAGTGACAGCCAGAGTGCTCTGATGCTTGCGCAGAATGCAGTCTATCATGCCAGGACGAAGCACATTGACCTCAGATACCACAGGATCAGAGAGCTGGTGGAAGACGGTGAGGTGGAGCTGGTGAAGGTATACACCAAAGAAAATCCAGCAGATGCACTGACTAAGGTTCTTCCACGGAACAGTTTTCAAAAGTGTATTTCGTTGTTAAAGCTGATGGACATAGTGGACGTGCTGAGACCTTGAAAGCACCAAGGTGGAGATTGTTGGGCTGGTGTGGTGCTATCAAGGCCCAGTTGGGCTAACTTGTATTGGGCTGGGTTTGAGTCCAAGGGTTGAGATTAAATCAAGTCACGGGTGTACACGGGCTTGGGGATTAGTTTAATCTCATTGGTTTAGTCCATGGGAGTTTTTGTTGAGTCTGGGCCTGGCCCACTTCGTGGATGTATTTAAACCCTAGTCTCTAGGGTTTGGAGGATATAGAGAACAGATTCTTTTCTCCCAAAAATTTCCTTCTCTCATCATAGGGCGGCAGCCCTTTCTTTCTCCTCCCCATCTTCCTCGTTTTATCAAGAAGTAAACCTAACAGGATTGGGAATCCTTAGTTCTAGTTCTTGTTGAACGGGGAATCCCATTGCTATTCATCAAGGTCTAAACCTAACAGGATTGGGAATCCTTAGTTCTAGTTCTTGTTGAACGGGGAATCCCATTGCTATTCATCAAGGTCTAAACCTAACAGGATTAGGAATCCTTAGTTCTAGTTCTTGTTCAACAGGGAATCCCATTGCTATTCATCAAGGTAGAAACCCTAACAATATATATATGGTTATTATAATCAAAATGATTAGACTAGCATAATGTTAAAGGTGATTATTGTATGACTCTTTGGTTCAAGGTTTGGATCGTTGTCTTTTCTCTAATTTTTTTATCACTTTTAATTTTCTGAAGAATAAAGAACGTACAAAGAACGTACAAAATAAAGAAACCCGTTCTCCCACGCAATGGAATTAAAGAACCAAAAATGCCCATTTCATAAAGCCGTCCCTCTTCCCCTCTTCCATTTAAGCCTCAAGAGCCTTGTTTAAAGAAATCGTCAAAAAAAAAGAGGCTTTTCCCTTTCCTTTGGAAATTCTTCCTCTTTTGTTACGTGCGGAAATCACGAATGCGTGGAGAGAGAGAGGGACGTGGCCTCCTTGCCTCTCAAGGACATGGGTCTTATAACGTGCGGAAGTGTAGGAGTGGAATTCGGTGGGATTAAGGATTAAAATAAAAAGGAAGAAGTGGGATTCCACGAACATACGTGAATCTTCGTAAAGAGTCTTCACATATTCCGGTTTCTTTCCACAAGCTTTTTACGTTACCATGGCATGAAAGAAAAATAAAATAAAATAGAGATTGCGGTGGTTCAAACCTATAACTAACATGTTTGAAAGAAAACATGTTACCACTCCACTAATGTAATCTTAACGACAAATAATGAAAGTTCAGAATATTTTTTTTTTCCGCAAGAAAATTGCTTTATAAAATTATATGGGTACACTTAAGTCTTTTGTATTCACGCATGATATCATCATTAATTAATTTTGATGTCTATATTATGTAATTTGTTAGTCACCAAAGTGGCCAAATTTGAAAGTTTATAGTTATCAAATTTAATTAAATAATTCAATTACTCATAATTATGTGATGCTTATAAATGAATGACATAATAGTTTAATTGTTATGAGTATATTGAAGTTCATTGATTATAAATATTTAAGGGTCGCCCAGAGGTTGACTAGTCATTTTATAATCTATGGACATGATGTGGTCAATTAATATGCTTGGTTAGGTATGTTTAACATATCCAAAGATAGCAAACATATCTAATTTGAGTATATATAATTACCAAGTATTTAAAATTAAAATTAAGCATCAATTATGTTTACTGTTGTATATTGTTGTATCACCCAAAGGAGAACTTCAATATGCACTTATTGTTTACTTGATAGAGTCTGAATATTTATTTAAATATATTACTCAAAGCATTAACGTGTGAGCATATTTTATTTGTTCCTGTTTCTCTTCATTCGCAAGCTATGTCTATTCAAACTTTTAATGGGTTTAATTTCTTTGAATGGTGCAAACAAGTTCAGTTTCATCTTGGTGTTCTGGATCTTGATTTGGCATTCATAAATGAGAAACTCACTGCTTTTACTGACTCTAGCAGGAACAGAGGTCTTTTCATAAGACTTGGGAAAGATCAAACAGACTTAGCCTAATGTTCATGCGAATAACTGTAGCAAACAATATCAAGTCCACAATTCTTGCTACTGAAAGTGCTAAGGAATTTATGAAGTTTGTGGAAGCACGTTCCTAATCTGACTCTGTTGATAAGTCACTTGCTGGGACATTGATGAGTACTTTAACCAACATTAAGTTTGATGGTTCTCGTACTATGCATGAGCATGTTGTTGAGATGACAAATATAGCAGCAAGACTAAAGACTATGGGATTGGAAGTGAATGAGAATTTTCTTGTGTAATTCATTATCAATTCTTGCCTCCTGAGTATGGACAATTTCATATGAGTTATAACACTATGAAGGATAAGTGGAATGTGAATGAACTATAAAGTATGCTCATTTAAGAGGAAGCAAGACTTAAGAAACATGAAAATTATTCTATTAATCTCATGGGTTAGCAAGGAGCTGGAAAGAAATCAAAGAAAGATAAGAAATGAAAGAGCAAGCAATGACCACTAAAGATAAATGGGTCATCTGCTCAAATCCACAAGAAGGAACAAAAGGATGATAAGTGTCACTTTTGCAAAAAGCATGGATACTATCAGAAAGATTGCTTGAAACGTAAGGCATGGTTCGAAAAGAAAGGTAAGCCTATGGCTTTTGTATGTTTCGAATCAAACCTAATAGAAGTTCCTTATAATACTTGGTGGATTGATACTGGTTGTACCACTCATATTTCTAATACGATGCAGGGATTCCTTACAATCCAAATCATAAACCCAAATAAAAACTTTGTCTCAATCAGAAACAGAGTCAAAGTTCCAGTTGAAGCTGCTAGAACTTATCATTTGATTCTAGACACTGGACATCATTTAGACCTTTTCCAAACACTTTATGTCTCCTCTATTTCTCATAATTTAGTTTCTTTATCCAAACTTGACTCAGTTGGATATTCTTTTAAATTTGAAAATGGATGTTTCAGTTTGTTTAAACACAATCATCTTATTGGTTCTGATATTCTTTCTGATGGTTTGTACAAATTTAAGCTTGATAGTCTTTTTGCTGAGACATTGTTAACCTTGCATCATAATGTTGGTACTAAACGTAGTTTAGTTAATGAACAATCAGCTTACTTGTGGCCTTAATGTTTGAATCGTATATCCAAAGAAAGAATTGAGAGATTAGTAAAGAATGAAATTCTTCCTAATTTAGATTTTACTGATCTTGGGATTTGTGTGGATTGTATTAAAGGAAAACACATAAAACAGATAATCAAGAAAAGTGCCACAAGAAGTAAACAACTCCTTGAAATTATACACACCGATATATGTGGGCCTTTTAATGTTCCATCCTTTGGTGGAGAAAAGTATTTTATGACCTTTATTGATGATTTTTCACGTTATGGCTATGTCTATTTGTTGCATGAAAAATCTCAATTGGTAAATGCTCTAGAAGTGTTTACCAACGAGGTTGAAAGACAACTAGACAAAAAAAGTAAAAATTGTTAAGTCTGACAGAGATGGTAAATATTATGGAAAGTATGATGAATCTGGACAATGCTCTGGTTCATTTGCCAAATTCCTTGAAAAGCATGGCATATATCCTCAATACACAATGCCTGGAATACCAGAATAAAATGGTATTGCAGAAAGGCGTAGAACTCTAATGGACATGGTTAGGAGTATGTTAAGCAATTCATCATTACCCTCATTATTATGGATGCATGCTTTGAAGACCGCTATGTATTTGCTAAATAGGGTTCCTAGTAAGGCAGTTCCAAAGACTCCTTTTGAACTGTGGATAGGAAGGAAACCCATTTTAAGGCATTTATATGTTTGCGGTTGCCCGGCGGAAGTAAGGATTTATAATCCACATGAAAAGAAATTGGACTCAAGAACAACCAGTGGTTTCTTCATTGGTTATTCAGAAAGATCAAAAGGGTATAAATTTTATTGTCCTAACCATAGTACAAGAATTGTTGAATCTGCAAATGCAAGGTTCATTGATAATAATGAAATTAGTGGGAGTTTGAAACCACGTAAAGTGAAAATTCAAGAAGTTAAGGTATAAGTTTCTTTACCTATAACTTCTTCTCAAGTTGTTGTTCCTAAAGTTATTGAACCTTTTAATAACTTTCAAGAATAACAAATTAATGATCAAACATCACAGAATGATGATATTACTAATGAACTTGCAATAAACGAACCCAATGAAGTAGCATTAAGAAGGTCTCAATGATAAAGAATAACTGATATTTCTGATGATTATGTAGTTTATCTACAAGAATCAGATTTTGATTTGGGTATTAATGATGATCTAGTTTCTTTTTCACAAGCCATGCAAAGTGCTAATTCATCTAAATGGTTAGATGCCATGCAAGATGAGTTAAAATCAATGGATTATAATGCAGTATGGGATCTTGTTGAATTGTCTGAAGGTTGTAAAAGAGTTGGGTGTAAATGGGTCTTTAAGACCAAACGCGATTCAAATGACAATATTGAACGTTGTAAAACCAGACTTGTTGCCAAAGGTTTTACTCAAAATGTGGCATTGACTATACAGAGACTTTTTCTCCAGTCTCTAAGAAAGACTCATTTAGAATTATTATGGCACTGGTAGCTCATTATGATTTGGAGTTGCATCAAATGGATGTGAAAACCATCTTTCTAAATGGGAGTTTGAATGAAGAGGTTTTTATGGACCAACCTGAGGGCTTTTTATTTGAAGAAAAGGAACACATGGTGTGTAAACTAAAGAAGTCAATATAGACTTAAGCAAGCTTTCCGACAATGGTATCTTAAGTTCAATGATACCATTACATCTTTTAGATTTAAAGAAAACACCGTTGATCGGTGTATATATCTGAATGTCAGTAGGAGCAAAATCATATTTTTGATTCTGTATGTTGATGATATCTTGCTAGCTACTAATGACCTTGGCCTATTATATGAGACCAATAATTTTCTCTTTAAGAACTTTGAAATGAAAGATATGGATGAGGCATCCTATGTGATTGGAATTGAAATATTTCGTGATAGATCATAAGGAATGTTAGGTTTGTCTCAGAAGGCATATATTAATAAAGTTCCTGAGAAATTCAATATAAACAAATGTTCTACAAGTGTTGTTCCAATTCAGAAGGGAGATAAATTCAGCCTTATGCAATGTCTAAAGAATGAATTGGAACATAAACAAATGGAACAAATTCCTTATGTTCCTTATGCATAAAGGAATATTCAGACTCAGATTTTGTTGGATGTGTTAATACTAGAAAGTCCACATTTGGCCATTTGTTTCTTTTAGCTAGAGGAGCGATCTCATGAAAAAGTGTGAAGCAGTCTATCATTGCTGCATTCACTATGAAAGCTAAGTTTGTGGCTTGCTTTGAGGCTACAATTTATGGTTTATGGCTACGGAACTTTATTTCAGGACTTGGGGTTATCGACAGTATTGCCAAGCCGCTGAAAATTTATTGTTATAACTCTGCAGCAGTCTTCTTTTCTAAAAACGATAAGTATTCAAAGGGTGCTAAACATATGGAATTAAAATACTTTGCCGTTAAAGAAGAAGTTCAAAAACAAAGAGTGTCAATTGAACATATTAGCACCAATCTCATGATTGCAGATCCGCTGACTAAAGGGTTGCCGCCAAAGATATTTTATGAACATGTCGAAAGAATGGACATTATTGAAAACTATTAGTGATGTTATGTTTAAAGTTTTAAGTTCCTTATATATTTGACACTTTGAGCTCAATTAATTGTTGTTTCTGAATCACTTATGGATCCTGTTTACTTATGCTGGTATATATACATAAATGAATTATGAGAATGTTAACAGGATTTGTCTTTGATAAAGACATTATTGTTAGACCTTATTGCAATTTCCATTATAGATCATGTTAAGTATAGAACTAGTAATGTGATACATGGAAGGGAGTACATCAAAATAATAGCATACAACCGCCATGATCCTTATTAGTTTTTGCTTAATGATGATTTTATGTTTGACCAATATTATGAAAGGATTTTAGCTTTTGTTATGCGCATTATGATTAATTATTAAACCAGTATGTTTAATATCTCACATGGGCCAAGTGGGAGAATGTTAGTGTTTTCTTTTATGTGACACGTGGATATATGATTAATTTATCATTTATTTATTTTAAATGATAAAAATGATATCGGATTTTATCAGATATTTAAATTTAAGTGATAATGATGGTTTAATAAAGCTAATTTCCTATTGGTTCATTTTTTAGAAAGTTGTTATCTGATAACCTCTCTTTGATGGAAAGAGAAATTTAACGTATTATCATATTGGTCCTCTTTCTCCTATATATATATATATATATATATATATATAGTCTGTTTGACCATCAAATAGATAAGGAAGAGAATTAGGAAAAAGGAAGAAACTCAATCTGTTGTTAACCCTCTCGTTTCTTGTCAACAAATATCAATGGATCAGATCAAGGTTCGCATTCTTGGTTTATGTTTTTTTTTAAAAATTATTTATTCTAAGATCTTGACCATTATGTTTATTAAAAAAAATCTTTTAATGGATCTTATAGGAGTAGCTAAAATGTTGGACGATTACCGAAAAAAATGATAGCAAGCCATGAGAATGAACTCACCGTGTATTCGACGTAGGGTTGTTATTAGTGAGATTATAAATGTAACTCCCTGGAGCGCTTGTTAGCACCATCATCGGTTTTGTTTTCTATCTTCAATATATTAACGTGGTTAAAGGCTATGATCAGGGGAAAGGCGTTGTTAGGATTCGCACTTAGAAATTTCTTACACAAAAGAAGATGATGGCCCTTAAAAGAGAAGTGGAGCTAGCGAAAGGTTGCTTTATCAAAAAAGAAATATTAATCAAATGTCACTGGAAGTGCTACTTCCGTGGCATTCTAGAAAGCCACAATTTTAGGTGGGCAATTTAAATTTCTATGTTCCCATAACCCAAACATTGAAAGTGACCTAGTTCACTGAACTTAAAAAGACTTCTCCACGACGCGCTTGGCTTCAACCAAACGGCCCCAGTACCACACAATTCTATCCAAGGTTCGCCAGCTAAGGTAGCGTGTGGATCGGGATTATACCTCGTTTTTACTTCAAAAGTTCGAATTTATTGCGAAGAAGGTCCAACATTCAATATAACGAAAGCAGCATTGAACAAGGGATCACATTTCTTGACGTTCCAGGGCATTTAAACAGTGATTCAGGATGGGGTGACTATAGTGTGGTAGATTTTCGAGTGCTTTGAAGTTCGTGCGAGCGAGTGCTCCAGCGTCTGTCTATTGGCTATCTTTAAGATTCGTGCGCGGCCCTTGTCTGTGTTGATCTCCGGTGATCGTCTTCGACTCCGGCTGCGGCTCTTGTGGAGGTTCCTTCCTTTGCTGTCCCCTTGCCTTCTATGACGCCTGATGGGGATGCGGGGGTTTATGCTGCTGGGCAGAAGACGGGCACGACGGGGTTCATCTGGGTTTCATCATCTTCGTTGCCGGCTGAAGTTTCGAGACTGGAGTCTATGTTTTCGAAGGTGGTTAACATTCCGGTGGACGAGCTGAAGACTGAGATGGTGGAATGGCAGATGCGAGCTATCATTGCTCGATCGTTTCAGAAATGGGTTCCGACGGAGGCGTTTGTTAGGGAGTTTCGCCGTGCCGAAATTCAGGGGGAAATCAAGCCTATTAGCTTGGCATTTCGATGCCATATATTCCATTTCGAAGACCCGAATGCTGCTGAATTGGTGATGAACCGTCCATGGGTCATTAACGGGCAGATTATTGCAATGGAACGGTGGAAGCCGGAGTTCGTTCCGACTGTGGATGCCATCCCCTTTGCCCTGGTTTGGCTGCGATTACCGAACCTTCCATTGGAATCTTGGAAGGAGAATTTCCTCAGGGTGATCACTGAGTCTGCAGGCCAATTCCCTGTGTTGATTCGTCGACTTTGGCCAAAAGCAGAGGAGGATTTGCCAGAATTTGTCTGCGGGTGGATCTCCGGCGTTCTCTTCAGCCGGGAACCCGTGTACAGGGCATCAACCTTCCCTTTTGGTAGCAGTTTGTTTATGAATTTCTAAAAGGATTCTGCTCCAGCTATGGATCGCTTCACTTGGAGGGGCCTTGCTTTGTGCCGGCTGGGTCATGCAAGGAGGGTGAATCTTCGTCCCCTGTTTTTGGATCTTGGTTGACTGCTGTTCGTCAACGTCGGGATGTCCCTGGAGCTATGAGGGAGGTGAGGAAGAAGCCTATTATGAAGCCTATTTCTGTAGCTTCTGGCAGTGATTCCGCGTCCCAGCTGATTCAGGAGAAGCATCGTTCGGTGGCTGGCGAGGCAGACGTGTGGAGTACGCCGGTTAAGGTTGCTCGCCGGAAAGTGCCCCCGCTGTCGAAGATGGTGATTGTCCCTGATGCAGGCTCCGCTGGCTCTGGTGGTGAGGTGCAGAAGGGGAAGACGGTGGCTTCTTCAGTTCTTGACGCTGTGCCAGTTTTTTTTTCCCGTGCCGGTACTATAGCTCCTGAGAAGATTAAGCTGAAGGGAAAATTGAAAAGTAATGCTAAAGCTGGGTCCATTCCTGTTCAGCGAATGCAAATCCTTTTGCATCTTATGGATTGCGTGTGGTTTGTGGCAATGATCAGGGCAGTGGGGATGCTTTTCCTGGCCCCTGAAAAGGGCTAGACCTGTTGAGAGCCCTGCTCTAAGAACTATCTCCAAAGTTGTTAAAAGGAAGGGCAAAGGTAAAGTTCCTTTGCCAAAAAGTATTGAGGCGGCTCATTATTTTCCTGCCAACCTGTCACTATCGCATTGCTCTCGTGAAGATGGTCAGGAGGTGAGTCAGCCCAGCGCTGAAATGAATGTCGGTTTGACTGTGGCGGACTCAGGTGAAGAATCTATGAGTCGGCACTCAGACTCACTATCATCGGTGCAGTCTATTCGGCCTGCTAATTTAGACGTTGTTTCGGATGGACTGAAGGCTGATTCATTAATGATGACTGATGGGGGCACCCTTGCCAGTGATATGGTTATGGTGGAGGACCAGGGCGGGGTCCCAGTTTCCTCCAGTAATTAATGAAGATTCTAATATGGAATACTCGAGGAGCTCGAAAGCCTTCCTTTCAATCCTCGTTTAATAGATTGATGCAATTATATAATTTTGATATGTGTGCTGTTGGAAACTAGGTTGTCTGAGGATACTTTGGCCCGGCTTCGGAGACAGATTTCCCGGTCTTGGTCTTCGTATGTGGTGGAGGCTGAAGGTATGTCTGGGGGTATATTGGCCATCTGGCGTGATTCTGCTGTTTCGGTTGAGGCTTTTCATCAGTGTAACCAGCAGATTGGTCTTCTTTTCTCTATGGGGTCCTCTGACCCCTGGCTGCTGTCGGCTGTTTATGCCAGCACGGATTACAGAGAGAGGCGAATCCTTTGGGCTGAGCTGCTTTCCCTCCTTGATCAAGGTCTCCCTACCATTGTTGCAGGAGATTTTAACTGTATCACTGAGGCCAATGAAAAACATGGGGCAGACGGGTTTCGGCCTCAGCTGATATTAATGAATTTAAATCTTTTATAGGGTCCTCTAGATTGTTGGATTTTGGGTATTCTGGGACCCAATTTACTTGGTGTAATAATCGTCAGGGCTCAGCTCATGTTTGGGAGAGACTCGATAGAGCTTTTGCTACGACCCAATGGCTTCATATGCATCCTGCGGTTTCTGTATCTTACCTGCCCAGGATTGCTTCAGATCACTGCCCCATTTTGATTTCTACTGAGGCAGATCTGCATCAGCGTAGACAATTTAGATTTGAACATTTTTGGACAGTCCATTCTGGGGCTTGGTCCATTATTACTCAAATTTGGCATCTTCCTATTAGGGGCAATGCTATTTATCATCTTTCTCATCGTCTTATGCTGGCCAGATGCCGTCTTTCCAAATGGAATAGGATTGAAGTGGGGAATTTGGATAGACAGATTGATCTGGTGGAAGCCGATATTACTACTCTACAGGGTAAGGAGGATCTGGACAGATTTCTGTTGGATTCGGACCTTTTCTCTCTGCGGGAATTGCTTGCTCGTCACCACTCTCTGCTTCGCCAGTAGGAGATGTACTGGAAACAGAGGTCTAGGATTCAGTGGATCTGTGAGGGGGATCGTAATACCAGATTCTTCCATCAGGCTACCTTAAAGCGTCGGGCCGTGAACAGGATTCGGAGACTAGTTGATGCGGAGGGGTATGGTCAGGAGGATCACCATTCTATTCGGGATATGCTTCTCCATTTCTTTCAATCCAGATGGGCTGATTCCACTGCTGATGGGATCCGGTGGTCAGGGTTCTTGATTCCAGAAGGGTTTCTTCACAGGAAAATGAAAAACTATGTAGACCATTCACTGCTGAGGAGATTCGGGTGGCCCTATGGGAGCTTGGTCCAGACAAGGCTCCAGGGCCTGATGGATTTCTACCTCTATTTTATCGCCACTATTGGGACATAATTGGGCAAGAGGTGATTCAGGCGATTCAAATTGTCTTCCAATTGAAGCAAATTCCCTTGGAATGGAACCGGACACTTGTCACGTTGGTGCCCAAGCAGTCCGACGCCTCTCTTCCGCAGCATTTCAGACCTATTAGCCTTTGCACTACTATGTATAAAGTTTGTGCTCGCCTCTTGGTTGGCCATCTTCGGCTTGTGATCCCCCGTCTTATCTCTATAGAGCAGGGGGCTTTTATTCGAGGGCGTTCTATTTCGGATAATGTCCTTATTGCTCAAGAATTCATGCATGATCTTCAAAGAGCCCCAGTGAGAAGGAGTCTCATGGCGGTGAAGCTTGATATGGAGAGAGCTTATGATAGACTGAGTTGGGCCTTTTTGAAGCGCTCTCTTCAGGAGTTCGGGTTTGATGACCTTTTTATTGAATGGATTATGGCATGTATTCTGAGGCCTTCCTTTTCTTGCTCATCAATGGGAGCCCTACTGAGATTTTCCACTCTTCTGTGGGATTGAGATAGGGATGCCCCTTATTCCCCTTGTTATTTATTCTTGCTGCGGACGATCTTTCTCGTGCTTTTCATCTGGCTCAGCAGGAGTATCGGATTGTCCCGTTCATGGCTGGGAGAGAGGGCCCTCTGATTTCTCATCTTCTTTTTGCTGATGATTATTCTTTTGGGGCAGGCTTCTATTGATAATGCTGCTTCTTTTCATTCTATTCTGCAGCGTTATTATCAGGCATCGGGTCAGAGGGTTAATTTTCTTAAGTCATCTATTTGCTTCAGCCCAAAGACCCCTAGATCTAATAGGGATGCCATTATGGAGTTATCAGGTATCACTTCTCGGACGGACCGCTTTATGTATTTGGGGATCCCCATTACTGGCAGACGGGCTTGCTGTTCTGACTATGCAGAGATTGAGCGACGGGTTCGCCAGCGTATTGAGGGGTGGCAGGTGACAAGTCTGTCCATGATGGCTAGGGTCACCATCATTCGTTCTGTCCTTTCTTCTCTTCATGTGTATCTCCTTTCGAATGCTGTCATGCCGATCACTTGTCTGAGGAGGATTGAGAGATGCTTCAGAGATTTTCTTTGGGCTTCTACGCAGGAGGGACATGGTATTCACCTATTATCCTGGGACAGGGTCTGCATGCCTATTAATGAAGGTGGACTGGGGATTCAGTCTTTGATTGTTAGAAGAGAAGCTCTTCTTGGCAAACATGCCTCGCGCTTCCTTCTGGAGCCTCAGAGCTTATAGAGTTCTGTGATGCATGCGAGATACGGTGATTGGGTTTCTGGTTCGATTATTATACCGCCCCGGGGATCCTCATCCTATTGGAAGGAGATTTGTAGACATAGTCAGCCTATTCTGCACAATATCTCTTGGATGATTGGTGATGGCTTTTCAATTGATGCCGTCAATGATACCTAGATTTCTGAGCTCCCTCTTATGCGGTGGCCCTCCTTTATCAATATGGATGTTCCCCCCAATCTTAGGGTTAAGGATTTGATTTCCTTAAACCCCCACTCATGGCACATACCCACAGTGACCCGTTTTTTTGGGGAGGAGCTTTCTCGTCGGATTCCCTCGTTGCCTCTTTTACCTAGTTGCTCTGCTGATTCTAGGGTTTGGCAGCGATCTTGTCTTCCTAAGGCCCCCATTAGGGATCTTATGGACATATACAGGCCGCAGGTTCAGCGTACGGAGGATGCAGTCTGGATTTGGAAGCTTCCTGTTCTCCTCAGGGTTCAGCTATTCATTTGGAAGCTGCTTTGGGACTGCCTTCCTACTTGCCTCCTTCTTTCTCGGAGGGGTCTGTCTATTCAGCCGATCTGTCCTCTATGTAGGCAGGTGGAGGAATCTGTGGACCATGCTATATTTCGCTGTTTCAGAGTGAGAAGGATTTGGGTTCTTATGGGCTATCTTAGGGATCTGGAGGTTATGGCTTTCTCGCGATCATCTTTCTTTCAGCCGGTGCGGTCCTTTGAGCAAGCGTGGTCTTTGGTCTGTCACTGCTTATTATATATGGCTGTCGAGGAATCAGATCATATTCTCCGACGACAGGTTTTCTTTTCATAGGATTGTGAGACATATTAGATTATTGGCTTCGGACTGTGCCCGCGGCTTTCATGATGTTAATTTTGACTCCTCTAGCCTCTGGGGCTCCCCTGCTGTCCCGACAGCAAACCGGCGTACGGTTTTCGTCTCTTAGGAGCCCCTCCTCCAGGGTATGTGAAAATTAACTTTGATGGGAGTGTCCGGGATAGAGCTGCTGGATCTGCTTTTATCATTCGGGGACCGATGGGTGATCTTTTGACGGCGGGTGGCTTTGGCTCCCTGGACTCAACAATTCCTATGTCGGAGCTCTGTGCTGCTTGGGCGGGTCTTTCGTTTGCTGTTAGGATCCTCTATGCTCATAGGATTATGATTGAGGGGGATTTTATGACTGTCATTTCTTGGTTATTGAAGGAAAGCTACTTAGATGGTTCCTCAAATCCGATTCTGAGGGACTGTTGGTCTATGTTGCGGGAGGTTGATTCTGTCCAGATCCGCCATATTTATCGTGAGGCTAACTCGGCGGCGGACTGGGTGGCTGCCTTTGCTGCTCAGCACGCGGGTCCATAGATTTGGAAGCCAGGCGACCCCTATCCTATCCTTCTGCAACATATCTTATTTTCTGATGTATCTGGACTGACTCATTCAAGAATTGTATGATCGTCCGTTTTGTAACAAAAAAAAAACAGTGATTCAAGTTTAAATAGACAAGATCGAGATGATCGAAAAGTTTCATCTTAAAGAGATTCTGCAATCAATCGTTGCACCTTGTATAGCCAATGATATATTTTACATTAATTTTAAATAAATTTATTTATTATAAAAATTATAATTTTTTAAAATTAAATATATTTAAAAATTAAATAAAATACTGAAGTTTCATAATTTTAAGCATATTAAAAGCAAGTATTAGAATGTCTTGGATAAATCGAGTCAGGATGAAAGACGTCTAGTTTCATAAAAAAGTTGAGACTTCTTTATCGTACAAAAATTTAAAATCTTGCATCCAAAGGCTGATATGAAACCAGCTAAGCAATTTAGATTGATTTAAACTAATTTAAATCTAGTGTTTGCTTTGCGAATGGCCAGACTTGTAGGCCTAGAATTGGCTTGACCGTGACTCGCAGAGGCCCATACAAGACCTCATTTATGATTGGAGTCCACTGTAAAATAAAATTTTAATTTATTGTCCATGGTATTTATAGGTTGAGGTTCATCATATCACGTTATGATGATTGAATTTAGGTGTACTTGGTGTGATCTAGCAACTCGTTTTATGCTTGTTTGGGTCCAATTCTATCCAGCTTTCTTCTTCCATAACTTTAGCTAGGCTTTATATCCTGAAATAGGGTCTAAATTCATTCATTTTTGCTTTGCTTTAATTCAATCCGGAGTCTAATCCTTCGAAAGCATGATGAAGAAGAGCAAAGCAATTATGTCGTGTTTATATTGCAAAAGAGAAAAACAGAAGAGCCAATTGAAGGAACAAACTCCAGACTTTATCTCTGTATGTTTGAATAATTGATTTCATGGTTAACCATTCATCCATAACTTTCTTCGTAGCAAAAGCCTTTCATTGGATGCTGTAATCCATGTTAAGAGCAGGATTGCTGATTTTACTGCCTTCGAAGGATGGACGAACTGCAAAGTGACGAAGAAATCGCCAACAAAAAAAAAAAAAAAAAATTCATTGCCGCTAGCTAGATGACATTGGTGATAACTTTGAAGTAAATTCTTTGTTTTAGAAAGCTGCCATGGTTTCAATGCTGGGTCACATCAACTGCAAAGCAACGCTCGACCTAAGTATGGCTTCAGCGGGCCTTGGAAGAGGACATAGTTGTACTTTTGTCCAAATTTACAGATCTAAGAAGGAAGCCACTTTGAATTAAAAGAACAATTTGATTTTAACGATGTTTAGTAGCTCAGGTTCAGCATCAACTCATCATTGCTTGGGTCGACTGATTTGGCTTGCTTCTGAGATATGCACTTAGCCATACGTTTGGACCCATCTTAAGTGAGTTTAGGCCTTGTGGAAGTCCAGCAATAACTTTTTCATACTTTTCAGACCATGTGACGATAATTTATTTTGATAACACTAAAATTATCACTCAAGCTTGACTTTGAATTCCTGGAATAATTTTTTTTATTATCAGATCATAAATATTAAATATTATTTTCATATCATAACATTTATTGTGGATGATGATCAACTGACAAGGCTTTGTTAAAATTAATTTGGATGAGTACGTTTTAAAAAAAAAATTAGTTGACTCAGCTTTCATTATTCGAAAGATCATTGAAGCTTTGTTATCGACAAATAATTTTAATATTTTAAATTTTTTATTTTTTCGAGTTTCGATCGAGTTTTGAGTTTTGATTTTGGTTTAGTTTTGGTCGAGTTTCGATTCAGTTTCGATCGAGTTTTGGACTGAAATGAGTATACAAGCTAAAATGATCTGACCTGAAAGTTTACTAGGGCCGAAAAACCTAAGAAAATCGCACTTGGAGTGACGATTTCAACCATGAAATCGCCACTTCAAGTGGCGATTTCAGGCTGCACGAATCGACAGCCAAAGTAGCCCCTGAAATCGCCAATTCAAGTGGCGATTTCAGGTCGGACATCTCCCAGCCAAAGTAGCCCCTGAAATCGCCAATTCATGTGGCGATTTCAGGTCGGGAAATCGCCACTTCAAGTGGCGATTTCAACCCTGAAATTGCCACTTCAAGTGGCAATTTCCTCGTAGGCAAGCGATACAAGCTGAAATCGCCACTTGAAGTGGCGATTTCAACCCAGAAATCGCCACTTCAAGTGGCGATTTTCTGAGGCCTCCAGGCCGAGAGCTTGTATCTCAGGGACTTAAAATTCAGGTCCAAAATAGCCTGAGTGCCAAAAGAAAAATGCAAAACAGAAAGATATCAAATGCCGAAACTTGAACTTTCCTCAACGAAACTCAATCAAAACTTTACCGAAAGTCAATTGAAACTCACGTCATCAAAGGCCAATCATGAAAAAAGTAAATGCATAGAACATCTGCACACATGTACATCATAGAACTTGTTCCTGAGACAAGTACATCATAGGCACAACAATGGCCATTTACTTAAATAGTACATAAATTTATGATCCTGAAGGTCCACCAGTTACATTAGGACAACGACGTCTAGAATGACCCGTTTGCCTGCAAATAGAACATCGACTTGTTCTTCTAGGTTGAACCTCATCCATCTCGTTATGGATCCGAGTTGACTTTGGCTTTCCTCTTTTCTTCGGCCTGAGACGATCCCGATCAGGTATGCACGTGATCGGTGTTTGCAACCAGTAATCTTAATGTGGTACCGGGTTGAACTCCCTACCCCAGGTAGTAATGTAGGAGCGAATACTATATACTTCATCAATAAAAGCCGCTGAGTCCAAACCAATATCCTGGCACACTGCTAACACATGTGTACATGGATATTTATATATTGTCCACTTCCCACATGAACAAATACGGTCACTAAGAGAAACAGTTTGAACGTTGCCTCCACCCCTGAGAGCTTCACTGAATCTCCTTGTCATGATCTTATAAGTAGCTCTTTGCATGTTGTATCTAGTACTGAATCTCCTTGTCATGACTTCATAAGTAGCTCTTTGCATGTTGTATCTAGTTACTCTGTGCTCATTAGCTTTGGCCTGACCTTCAGCAACCTTAATCGAAATATGAGGAGTGAAAAGGTTGTTAGGGTTCTCCTGTAAATACCTTAAGGCTTCTGCGCGTCTCGTGTTGAAGTATTTAACAAGACGATGAAATGTCATCTGCACACACGCAGTAATTGGCACATTTCTAGCTCCCCTCAACACGCAATTAAAAACCTCCGAGAGATTGGTTGTCAATGTACCGTATCGAAAGCCCCCGTCATGTACCAATGTCCACTTCTCCGGCTCTAACTTCGATAGCCAAGTCCAAGCTTCTGCATTGACTGTTTTAATCCTTTCCATTAGAAATTTAAACTTCCGAAGCTGATGTTCGCTCCTTACTTTCCATACTGCTCTTTTCAACTGAACATTTGAGAATCTCGAGTTAAAATTACTGCAAACATGTCTCAAACAATATCGATGATAAGCTCTTGGTGGAGCCCATCCAATTTCATTATCAGCTATGGCACTTAGTATACCAGGATGTCGGTCAGATATAAGACAAATGACATTTCTATCTTTCACAACATGCCTCCTAAGCCTCAGCAAAAACCAGCTCCAGCTAGCTGTACACTCTTCATCCACAATTGCATAGGCCAGTGAAAATATCCTATTATCAGCATCAGTGCCTATCGCAATCAGCATCTTCCTCGGTACTTTCCATAAAGATGTGTTCCATCAATAGAAATCACCGGGCGACAATACCGAAACCCCTCAACAGATGGTTGAAATGCCCAAAATACATAATTCAGGACCCGTTCAGAAGAACTTGCTTCACTGTAGAAATCCCAACATACAACTGTTCCAGGGTTAGCATTCTGCAGTGCAAGCATGTATCTAGGAAGCTTTGCATATGACGGTTCCCATTCACCAAATATATCAATCAATGCCCTCTGCTTTCCATGCCATGCTTTGGAATATGACACTGTATAGTGAAATTGTTCTGCAATGGTTGCTATAATAGCTTCAATATTCATACTTAATCTTTCTCCATAATGTGTCGAACAGCATGACTAATAATTCGAAAAAATATGTTTATTATTTTAAGTTAAATTACTGAATAAATAATCATGTCGTCTTTATATTGCAAAAGAAAAACAGCAGAGCCAATTGAAGGAATAAACTCCAGACTTTATCTCTTAATGTTTGAATAATTGATTGCATGGTTAACCATTCATCCATAACTTTCTTCGTAGCAAAAGCCTTCTTTGGATGCTGTAATCCATATTAAGAGCAGGATTGCTCATTTTACTGCCTTCGAAGGATGGACGGACTGCAAAGTGACGACGAAATCGAAAAAAAAAAAAAAAAAAGTTTCATTGCCGCTAGATGACATTGGTGATAACTTTGAAGTAAAACACTTTGTTCTAGAAAGCTGCCATGGTTTCAAAGCTGGGTCACATCAACTGCAAAGCAACGCTCGACCTAAGTATGGCTTCAGTGGGCCTTGGAAGAGGACATAGTTGTACTTTTGTCCAAGTTCACAGATCTAAGAAGGAAGCACTTTGAATTAAAAGAACAATTTGATTTTAACGATGTTTAGTAGCTCAGGTTCAGCATCAACTCATCATTGCTTGGGTCGACTGATTCGGCTTGCTTCTGAGATATGCACTTAGCCATACGTTTGGACCCATCTTAAGTGAGTTTAGGCCTTGTGGAAGCCCAGCAATAACTTTTTCATACTTTTCAGACCATGTGACGGTAATTTATTTTGATAACACTAAAATTATCACTTAAGCTTGACTTTGAATTCCTGGAATAATTTTTTTCTTTTTATCAAATCATAAATGTTAAATATTATTTTTATATCGTAACATTTATTGTGGATGATGATCAAGACAATCAAAGGCTTTGTTAAAATTAATTTGGATGAGTACGTTTAAAAAAAATTAATCGATTCAGCTTTCATTATTGGAAAGATCATTGAAGCTTTGTTATCGGTAAATAATTTTAATATTTTAAATTTTTTCATTTCTATGAATAAGCTTTACTTAGTTTGAGATTATATTGCTTATATTTTTAAATGCTCAGTCTTTTTATTGAAGGACTTTTTAACTATCATTTTTGATAGATTCATAAGAAAAGTTATAATTAGTTTCCTATCAATCTCTCTTCCATGGTATTTGATCTATCTTTTAAAAAGAAATTTACATCTTTTATTCTAGTAAATTTTAAGGAAGCAATTGTTTTATGAGAGAAGCACCAGCGGTGTGAGGTGTCTTTAAGATTCGGATTCCGTCCATCTTCTTCCCGATCTCCGGCGAGCTTGGTCGCCTTGTTGATTGCTTCTCACCATTTTTTCGCCCCGTCTTTCCTTCTCCTCCCATGGCTTCTGATGGGATTAAGGAGGATCGGGTTCCCGTAGGAGGTATGCTGAATCAGGATTTAAATGGGTTTCGTCTTCTCCGACTCCGACGGAGGTGACGACTCTGGTTTCAGATTTCCAGAGGTGGTTAGGGTCCCGGTAGCGGTGCTGGAGGAGGAGATGGGTGGATGGCAGCAGCGAGCTGTTATTGCCCGGTCTTACCTCAAATGGGTGCCTGCCGATGCCTTCATTAGGGAGTTCAGACGTGCCGGAATCTCGGTGACATCGTCCCTGTAAGCCTCGCCTCCCGCTGCCATATATTCCGTTTTGAAGATCAGTCGGCAATCGCTCTGGTTCTCAATCGGTCGTGGGTCATTAATGGTCAGATCATAGGATTGAAGCGTGGCGACCGGAATTCTTTCCGGCGGATGACTCAGTCCCCTCGGCGATGCTATGGATGAGGATGCCCAACCTTTGGAATTCTGGAGGGAGGACATCCTGAGTATGATCTCGGAGCCTGCGGGTGTTCTGTGCAGTGTTGATGCTGCTACGATGTCAAAGAGTCGAGGTGGCTTCGCGAGGGTGGCGATTCGGATTGACCTCCATCTCCCTCTTCGGCCTGGGACCCGGGTTCAGGGGATTCAGGGACCCTTTTGGCAGCCGTTTGTTTATGAATCCATGGAAGGAATATGTCCGTCTTGTGGATCTCTGCATCTGGTAGGGAAGTGCTTGCCGCTGGACACGGATGGGGAGACGGATTCTGCCAGTAATCTCGTCTTCGGGCCATGGATGTCGGCGGTGCGTCAGCGGAAGCCTGCTGCGGCTCCTATGCCTAAGGCTCCGTTAAAGCTTCTTCTTCCTGTTCTGTTCCCCAGTCGGCTATTGTGGATCTGTGTCCTGAAGCGGTTGGGTAACGCCATTGAAGGTGAGTCGTCGGAGTCCCCCGGGGTCATCGAAGGTTGCTCAGGTCCTTCCGGTGTCTGGGGGGGGGGGGGAATGAAGGTTATGCTCGGAGGCTCTGTTGAAGGCTTCGGTTAAAGGGAAGAAGAAGCTATTCTCTTTGATCGGGGAGAAGGAAGCCCCTGTTCCAAGGGCCGTGCCTGTTGACCAGGCGCGTGCCATTTTTAAAGAGTCAGGAAGGGAGAATCTGAAACTGATTAAGGCTGGTCTCTCTGAATCTCAGGTGTCCAATTCCCTGATTTCTATCAATCCTTTTGCCTCTTTGAGTTTGGCTTCCAATGAAGGGGGTCAATTCGAGAGTAGGGATATATTTTCGGGCCCCCTCAAGCGGCCTAGACCAGCTGACAGCCTGCCTCCAAGGTCTAATTCCAATCAGGAGAGGAGGAAGGGGAAAAGCAAGGGCAATAAGCTCAAATGTAGAGTTGATATTGTTCCCAGTTCGGCCAGCTCGATTGAGCCTTTCGGTTGCCCAGGTTTATCTAGTCAGGGGGTGGTGATGGCCAAATTAGATAGCTCGATGGTCCATGATGATCAGGGACTAGAGAACATCGAGATTGATCCAGAAGCTCAGCAGGCTTGTCCCATGCAGAATTCGGAGGGTGACCCTCCTTCTACTGGGTGCCAAATTGATAGCTTTATGTCAGAGGACCAGGGTGGGGTCCATCTTCCTCCAGTTAATTAATGAAGATCTTAATTTGGAATGTCAGAGGTGCTAATAAGCCCTCTTTCCGTTCCTCCTTTGGTAGATTGATGCAGCTATATAACTTTGATATATGTGTTTTGCTTGAAACCAGATTGTCAGGTGATAGTCTGGCGCGGCTTCGGAGGCAGATTGCTCGGTCTTGGTCTTCTTATGCTATGGAGGCTGAGGGTTTGTCTGGTGGCATTTTGGCCATTTGGCATCATTCTGCTGTCTCGATCGATGCGTTTCATCAGTGTAACCAGCAGATTGGCCTTATAGTTTCTGAAGGGTCTTCTGATCCTGGCTCCTATCGGCGGTGTATGCCAGCACGGATTACCATGATAGACGAGTTCTTTGGTCTGAGCTCATTTCTCTTCTTGATCAAGGGATTCCTTCTATTATCGCTGGTGATTTTAACTGTATCACTGAGGCTAGTGAAAAGCGAGGGGCAGAAGAGTCACTAACTCAGCTGATATCTCTAATTTAGGTCATTTATTGGGTCTTCGGGGCTGTTGGATTTGGGTTACTCGGGGCCCCAATTCACTTGGTGTAACAACCGGCAGGGGACAGCTCGAGTCTGGGAGAGGTTGGATAGAGCTTTGGCATCTGTTCAATGGCTTCAAAAGTTTCCTGCAGTCTCTGTTACTCATCTTCCAAGGATCGCATCTGACCATTGTCCTATTTTGATATCTACGGAGGCTGATCAGCATCATAAGAAGCAGTTTAGATTCGAACAGTTCTGGACGTTTCATTCAGTTGCTCGGTCTATTATTTCTCAGGTTTGGCACCTTCCTATCAGGGGTAATGCAATTTATCGGTTATCTCGCCGGTTTATGCTGCTTAGACGTAGACTCTCTAGATGGAACAGGATGGAGGTCGGGGATCTGGTAAGGCAGGTGGAGTAGGCTGAAGCTGTTATAAGCGCCCTCCAGGTGAAGGAGGTCCAGGATGGATCTCTTACGGATTCTGATCTCTCATTGCTGCGCGCGAATTTTGCCCTTCATCACTCTCTTCTTCGCAGCAGGAGGTCTATTGGAGGCAGAGGTCCAGGGTTCTGTGGATACGTGAAGGGGACCGTAACACCAGATTTTTCCACCAAGCTACTCTGAAGAGGCGGGCTGTTAATAGGATCAGGAAGGTAGATGATGCTGAAGGGAACTATCATGAGGACATCCAGTCTATTCGGTCTCAGTTCCTTCGCTTCTTTCAGACTAGATGGTCTGAGTCCACTGGGGATGGGGCTCCGGTTTTTTCGGTTCCGGCTTCTAGGAAGGTTTCTTCCTTGGATAATGATATGCTTATCAGGCCGATCGATGCGGAGGAGGTTCGTCGGGCCCTTTGGGAGCTCGGTCCGGATAAGGCCCCGGGACCAGATGGGTTTCCGCCCTTCTTCTTCCGACACTACTGGAGTATTGTTGGGCAGGAGATAGTCCAGGCTATCCTGATGGTCTTCCATATGAAGCGTATTCCTGCTGATTGGAATCGGACTCTTATTGCTCTTGTGCCTAAGTGTACGGATGCTTCTCTTCCTCAGCACTTTAGACCAATCAGTCTTTGCACTACTCTGTACAAGGTTTGTGCTCGTCTGTTAGCCAGCCGCCTTCGTGAGGTGATTCCTCGTCTTATTTCTGTAGAACAGGGGGCGTTCATTAGAGGTCGTTCTATCTCGGACAATGTCCTCATCACTCAGGAATTTATGTATGATCTCCATAGAGCCCCTGCCAGACGGAGTCTGATGGCCATCAAGCTTGATATGGAAAGGGCATACGATAGACTTAGTTGGGCTTTCCTGCATCGTTCTCTTAAGGAGTTCGGTTTTGATGAGTTGTTTATAGAGTGGATAATGGCTTGCATTCAGGGGCCTTCTTTCTCTCTGATTATTAATGGGAGCCAGACCGAGTTCTTTCATTCTTATGTGGGGCTTCGTCAGGGGTGCCCATTATCCCCCCTTCTGTTCATTATAGCGGCGGATGATCTCTCTCGAGCTTTCCATCAGGCTCAGCTTCATCGGAGGATTGTCCCTTTTATGGTGGGGACTGGGGCCCATTGGTCTCACATCTTCTGTTTGCTGACGACTGCATTCTGATGGGTCAGGCTTCTATAGTAAATGCGGCCTCCTTCGATGCGATAATTCAGCATTACTGTCAGGCTTCGGGGCAGAAAGTAAACCTTCTTAAGTCTTCTATCTGCTTCAGCCCGAAGACTCTCAGATCCACTAGAGAAGCTATCAGCAACTTGTTGGGTATATCTACTCTGACTGACCGGTTTATGTATTTGGGGATCCCCATGACCGGTAGACGTCCCCGTTGTTCAGACTTTGTAGACCTCGAGAGGCGTGTTCGCCAGCGTATTGAGGGTTGGCATGTCACTGGTTTATCCATGATGGCCAGGGTCACCATCATCCGGTCGGTTCTTTCCTCCCTTCCTCTTTATCTGCTTTCAAATGCAGCCATCCCGACTACTTGTTTAAGGAGGATTGAGAGATGTTTTAGAGATTTTTTATGGGCTTCTATGCAAGATGGGCATGGCATCCACCTTCTTTCTTGGGACCTGATATGTATGCCAATTCAAGAAGGTGGACTTGGTATCCAATCCCTGTTGGTTAGACGCCAAGCTCTGTTGGCTAGACATGCTTCTCGGTTCCTCCTGGAGCCGCATTGCCTTTGGAGCTCTGTGATGCGTGCGAGATATGGCGATTGGAAGTCAGGGGAGCTCTTATTGCCGCCCCGAGGATGTTCCTTCTTTTGGAAGGAGGTGTGTCAGTATGGTGACTGTATCTTGAAGAATATCTCTTGGATGATTGGTGATGGTCAGTCTATTGATGTTATTCAGGATACCTGGATTTCTGAGCTCCCTCTATCTAGGTGGCCCTCCATCATTAGTATTGATGTCCCCACTGATATGAGGGTTAAGGACCTGATGGAGACTGACTCCCCATCCTGGAATTCTCCCATTGTGAGTCGTTTATTCGGTGAGGAACTCTCTCAGAGGATTCTTTCGATCCCTCTTATTTCTAGTCCCTCGGATGATGTCAGGCTTTGGCAGAGATCCTCTCTTTCTTGGGCCCCTCTCAGGGATCTTATGGAGTTCTTCAGGCCTCAGCCCCAGCGCACGAAGGATGCTGCTTGGATCTGGTCTCTTCCCATTCTTCCAAGAGTTCAGTTGTTTATCTGGAAGCTTCTGTGGGACTGCCTTCCGACTAGTGCTATACTTTCTCGAAGGGGGGTGCCTATCCGACTATCATGCTATATTCATTTGTCCCAGAGCTAGACAGATTTGGCATATGATGGGCTATGTTGGTAGAGTGGATGTCTCTGGCTCTCCTCGCTCCTTCTTCTTCATGATCTCCGGTTGGCTTCTCAGTATAAACGTGGTCTTTGGGCGGCCACGGCCTATCAGATCTGGTTATCGAGGAACCAACTTATATTCTCGGAGGATTTTATTTCTCCACAGCGGCTAGTGGCGAAAATTAGATCTCTGTCAGCGGACGGTGCCCGTGCTTTTCAAGTGGTTGGTTCTGACTCCTCTGGCCTCTGGGGCTCCCCTACTGCTTTAGCAGCGAACCGGTGTCCGGTTTTTTGTCTTGGGAGCCCCCCCCAGGGTTTGTCAAAATCAATTTTGATGGGAGTGTCCGTGGAAGATTAGCTGGCTCGGCCTATATCATTCGTGGGCCTCAGGGTCAAATGCTGGCAGCTGGTGGTTTTGGTACTCTTGATTCCTCTGTTCTATGACGAGCTTTATGCTGCCTGGGCTGGCATTTCTTATGCTGTTCGGATTTTTCATGCCCATAGGATAGTGATCGAGGGAGATTCGACGACGGTTATTAGGTGGCTACGGAAGGAGAATATTCCTGAAGTCCCCATTAATCCGCTTCTCAAGGATATATGGTCCATTCTTCAGGAAGTAGATACTGTTCATATGACATATATATCGAGAAGCTAATTCGGCTGCTGATTGGGCGGCGGCCTTTGTGGTTCAGCATAATGTTCATTGGTTATGGAGGCCGAGAGACCCTTGTTCTTCTGTTTTGCTACAAATTTTATACTCTGATGTATCCGGGTTGATTCACATTAGACTTGTGATCGTTCATTTGTAAAAAAAAAAAAAAAAAAAAATTACAAAGCTCAGAATCAACATATTTATAATAAAATTAATTTTACCATTGACTAAATGATGATCTTTATGATCGTTATGCTAAATTTTGAATATAAAATTAGGATTACTCTTGTCCTCTGACATTTAAGCAAATCTTATACCCTATTAAGATAGCGTGATCGTCCGCCTGTGCTAAAAGAAAAAAAAAAAAAGGTTTAAATGGGGGCCAGACGACGTCAATCAGCATCTAGCATGGAGCAAACGTTGAAAAAATATAATAAAGTGCTGTTGGCGTCGCGTGGAGCGAGAATAGAGTACGTGGAGAGCACCGTACTCTCATGGAGAGCAGATGGCAACCAGCCAGCTGTTAAACGGGTTTCGAGCAAAACCAGGGGCGCTTAAGAGGTTTTAAATACCACTTTTCTTTTCCCCGTGGAATAAAATACTCCTCCCTCTTCTTCCAGCAGCATCCATCCATCCATCCATCCTTGGTGAGAGATGGAGTGGGAGGGATGGGGGTGGTGGAAATTTTAGGAGTTGTTGGAATGGGACTGGATCGGGAAATCATCTTTTACGTGATCTCCCGAAACCTCCCATGCCAATGATTTCTAATTGCCCCTCCCTGTCCCTTGTACTCGAACGCATCGTTAGATATGGATGGATTAGCGTTCTTGGGAGAGATTTATAATGGGAGAGGGAAGAGGAAGCACTGCTTCTAAGAGCAGTGGGAATGGGGCCATCGAGAAAGGGGTCTTTCTTCTTCTTCTTCCAAAGTTGAAGTTTGGGAGATGGGCATGGGGGTGTTTCCCGATGCCTCCCATTCCTATTGTTTTTAGGTGCTCCTTCCTCTTCCTTTCGCAACTCCCATGCCTCTTTGAGAAGATCTTTCTGGAACTTATTGTTTCTTTATTGCAGCTATAACTATTTTTTTTTGGATATTTGCTTCTTGGTGTAGTGTAATTTCTTCGTTATTTCTCCTTCTGATAATTCTAGGATTTTCCACCTTATAGGGTGGTAAAGCTCTCTGTCGTCCGATATGGTGATTTAATCTACTGTTGCGTTTCTGACAAGCTTTATCCTCCTTCCTCCTTCGAGGAATAGATCTTTTTGTTGCTGAGTTTTATTTACTCTTAATAGACTTATAATTGCATGAACCGTGAATTATATATATTTGATGATCATCATTTCCAGAATGAGAGGGGTGTGTCAGCAAAAGTTTCCACGATGGTTAGGGATTTGTGATGGCTATGAAGATTGCAGTGATTTTCGGCGTGGATTTTTAAATTTTCAGGTGAAGCAATTAATCAATCCAGTGTGGGAAAGTTGTTCTTCTGGTGAAGCGAGGAATTAGTCGGCCGATGTCTGGATTGCTGTGAGTTCTGTCCTGTTGACTTAATTCTATGGATGCTTTTTCTGGGCTTTACCATCCCTCATTTGTTATTATTATTATTATTTTCAAAGTCTTTTCTAGCTTCCTCGATGTTAAATGCGAGTCTAAATATGATCTTTTTCTTCAGCGTGGTTCTGGAAGCAGGGGTTAGTATATGAGTGGAGTCGAACTCGAAGGTGGTTGTATTTTGGTGTGAAAATTAATCGCGGATTTGTTGAACCTCTATTCAGATTAGTGGGTAAAGATCCTAAATCACGAGCCGAGATTGTAAATCTGATGGGTTTTATTATGGTGCTTCCTAATCATCATTCATTGAGGAATGAATGGTCTTGATGATGGGCTACCATGGTCTTGACCATTCATCTTTTCTGATGATGATGATATGGTAGGGAAACCGGTCTATGCCGTTTATCTCTCTCAAGCAAGCAATTGAGAGTACATCACCATCGATGCTCGAGCGCTCGTACCATTTTGAGCTTGAAGGTCTCTATATCACAAGAGGTCTCCTTCACCTAAATCCGAACCAAATATGACGCCTAAGTAAATCACTTGCTCTAGAATATATTGGTAACTAACCAATACCAAATTAACGATGGGCAACAAAAAACTAGTATATTTTTATGTTATGATGCTAACTAAGGTGAAGGATTACAAATTATATAGTGAAGAAGATCTTACATAATTCAAACTTATTCTAAGTAAAGATGCCACATTCAATGAATCTATCATGGTAAATAAGAAGGGAGAAGTGTTGAAAGTCAGGCATGATGGAGCCTAATGTAGAAGCTCGGTTGGAGGTGGAGGTATAAATAAAAGGAGCTATACATGATGTAAAATCATCTTGACAATAGCCTTGTCGCATTGCTACCAATTATGAGAGAGGTGGATTAGGCCACCTATATGTTATGCAGAGTTGGTTGCTTATGCTCTTATTGCTGTGAGAGTATGAAGAGTGAACCTATCACATATAAGAAAATAGAAAGTAGCAAGGAGCATATTGAAAGGATAGCAACTCTATACAAAGAGATTAAATCTCTTGAGAAAATTTAATTGAGAAGTGAGTTTGAAATGAACGTCTCAAGTATATAAACTAGTACGAAGATCCATTAAGATAATGAGCAGGTTATAGTTGTCTTAAAGAAGGAAAAGACTTGCTGTATCGTTCAGTAAATGCACATCGGCCTTGCTGCATCGAAATGCACATCATCGAAGGATGGTAACATAATTTTTTTTCTTAAAAAAAGTACAACTAAAATGTATTTGAGCATTTTAGTATAGATATGTCAAAATCAATGAAATGGTGGTACATTTCACCATAAACTAAGGAGATAAAGCCCATGGCTTAAATATCATATGGTAGCATAATCAGTAGCTTGATGTTTGCAATAGTTTACACTTAATTAGATACTTCATATATAGTTAGCATGGTTAGTAGATATATGAATAATCATGAAAGATGCGCTGATAGGCTATAAAATGGATCTTAAAGTACTTAAAAGGCTTTAAGGACATGGGATTAGTGTATAGAAGATTATTGCTAAAGATATGTTTTGATGGTTAAGCTAGTTGCAGGATGCAAGTTCAAGCATTGCTTGAACTTGGTGTTTGTAAAAGTTAATGTCCATTGAGTTACAGTGGCAAAGATGATGATTTAAAGATGATTGACTTAATAAATCTTAAGTCAAGATGGATTTTTGTTAGAATTTGAAGTTTAACAAACTCAATAAGAACATATTTTCTAATAGAATGCAAATTCTAGCCTTCATAGGATACTACAAATATCTTTTTTAAACAAGTATATGTAATCTTAACCTTAAAGTAAGTTCAAAGAGATGACAAGTCATAAAAAGATATTTTAATTGGGTGAAAATTTTGTCTAAAGACTTGCTTACGCACGATCCATACACAGCCAGAGGCATCGTGGTCTTTCAAGAAGAAATGGATAGAATAGAAAAAAGTGTGCAATCCTTTCAGCAAATGAAAGACTGCAGTGGCAAAGGAGGTCTAGTTCTAGTCTTCTATGTGGTTGACTATGAAAATTTTTTCACATTGATGTGAGAGTCAGGACAACAATGACTTTTTTTTAAATAAAAAGAGAGTTTATGATAAATAGCTTTAACGGATGAGATCAATCATTTATATATTTCAAAACCTTTGAGCACGCTGGAGCTAACCCGTCAAAGATACGATTTTTCAATTGTAGCCAAATTAGATCAGGAATGCAGAACATCTTGATCAATATTTTTGGTTCCAAATGTTTCACAAATCACATTAAATTAGAGATGAAAGATCAGACTTTTAGGTATCTTTCTTTATGGTCGATGCAACTTTTTTTGATTATAGGACTGTGAGGCTTCCATAAGAATGAGAGTTAGGATAGGACAAGCACAAGAAAAAATGGACAGAATAGGAAAAGTATGCAATCCTTTCAATAAATGAAAGACCTTAGCGGCAAAGAAGGTTTAATTCAAGTCTTTCATACGGTTGACTGTGACAATTTTTTTGCATTGACATGAGAGTCAAGTTAACAGGGCTTTCTTTTTAATAAAAAATAAGTTTATGATAAATAACTTTGATGGATGAGATCAATCATTTTATATATTTTAAAATTTTGAGCACGCTAGAGTTAACTTGTCAAAGATATAATTTTTCAATCGTAGTCAAGTTAGACTTGAAATGCAAAGCATCTTGCCCAAGATTTTTGGTTTCAAATGTCCATAAATTAGATCAAGACAGGGACGAGAATCAAACTTTTTGGCATCTTGCTTTATGATTGATGTAACGTTTTCGAGGGGTAGGACTGCGAGATGAAGACCGAGTCAAGAATGATTTATTGTGATAGTTTTTTTTCTTTTCTTTCTTTGCCTTCTTTTTCGTGCAACCCTACTAATTAATAAATTCTTTTAGTTATTTTTATCCTATTATTTAAAACCTTTAAAGAATATACTCCGATGGTAGTTCGCAAGCAGCTATTGCCAAGGAGAGTTGCATGAATTATTCTTCAATAAAAGGTAATGTTCAAATAAATAACCGATGTGATGCACTGCAGACGTGTCAATGCTTATCATGTTAGTCCTGCATTTAAAATTTTATTTAAAGAAAAAAAAAGAGCATGGAGTGTCTAAAATTCTTCGTGATTGATGTGAGAATGATATAGACTTGTTTCCTAATAGTAATACGAAAGGAGAAGGTCAAGGCAAATCATTGTTGTGAGGATTTATGGATGTGAACACTTTGTTTTCGTAACAGAGCCCCTCTTAAAATTTCATCTTGAGAGAGTAATGGCACCAGGTGTCTAAACGGATTACCAAAAAGAAGGAAGAAAGAGTCCGATCCACCCGAAGGAATAAAGGATGAGAAGAAAGGACGGTGGCAGCGGAAGTCTAGTTTCACAATTTCATGTGGTTGGCTTTAAAATCTTTCAACAAGGTTGATGCGAAAGTTGAGAGAACCCTTGCACGCTCTTTAATGCAAATAGTTTATGATAAATATATTGATGTGAGGCATGAAAGGAGCGACTTGCTTTTCTTTATTAGGCTGATGTGATTTAGCTTGTTATTATTAAGCTACTCTTCAGAGCTTGACGAGAGAGAACAATCTCTTGCGTAAATTCTCTCTCTATTTAATAATCTAATGAGAAAGTTTTCATTTCCTTGAGTTTTTTTTTTTTTCGTCAACAAAGTTTGGATGAGATTCTCTATCATAAATTATTTTCAAAATTTTATACACTTTTAATTTTAATTTTAATTATTATTTAAAAAATAAAAAATTATTATAAAAAAATTAATCCTTACCAATTGAAGCAGCTCCAAAGTATGACTTAGTTATCATCACTAAGCTGAAATAACTTGTAGTCTGTCCTTGAACAACTGCAATTGTCTTAGAAAATTAGTCCGCTTGTTTCAAATTCAAAAAGAGATTACCAGACAAGATGGGAACAAATGTGCAATCCTTTCAACAAAGGAAAGGCCAGAGGGGCAAGAGAGGTTCACTTCCAGCCTTCCACATGGTTGGCTTTAAAAATTTTTTCTGCGTTGATGTGAAAGTCGAGATCGCAACGACATGCTTCTCGGCACCAAGAACTTGTGATATATAATTGGTGTAGGGTTTGACGGATGAGACCGATTCATCTTACACTTTTCAAAATATTCCAGTGCACTGGCGCTATCTTGTAAAGCTATGGCTATGCTAAGCTCAGCCAGCAAGTTAGACCAGAAATGCGGAGAATTCTGTGCAAGATTTCTGGTTCCAAATGCCCCACAGATCAAGCCAAGCTAGAGCTAGGAGACCAGACTAAGATAGTGTTTGATAGAAAAAATATTATCCATGGATAAGTGTACTGGATAGAGTTTGTTCCCTAGCTATCCCTAGAGATATCCTTTGGCTATCCCATTGATCATATCAAATGCAAAAAGGTAAATTCATAGGATAACCTTTTTTTTTACTCTTATTTGGAGGGATAACCAGCTATTCCTGCATTATCTATGGAATAAATTGAGGGGATATCCCATGGTTAACCATGGATTATCTCTTTGATTAACTTTATTCCCAGCTATCCCTTATAGTTATGTCTTTTGAGAATAAGAGGGAATATATCCCCTGGATATCCTCTCTTATTCCCTATTTCAAACACTACCTAAATGTCTTGTAATGGTAATGGTTTTGTAATGTGTTATGCCTTATATCATGCCAACATGAGTTTTATTTTATGGATGTGCTACTCGAGATAAAAAGGAATGAGGGAGATGACTTGACGTGAGCATGTTAACTAATCACTATAATATTGCAAAGTAGCATTAGGAGTAGGACAGAACTAACTTGGTTTATAACACCTAGTAGGATAGCTGATTGTAAATCAGAGCGGCCTTAAGTCAGATTTAGCTTAGACATATGGCATTGGGGGGTAGGACATGAAGCCGTGAAGGTCCGATGAAGAATTGGTTTGGACTAACCAAGTTTATGACACATGGTACTAATATAAGAACCAATCTAAGCATATGAAAGTTGCCAAGTTAGTTTTATATACATGAGGCTTGATAGATGTGACTTATTTAATAGAGCTATTCTCAAATTTTACCTTTTAAAAGAAAAATATGCCTATAATGGCTAGAATTTATCCAAAATAAAGGAAGAAAAATCCTTAAGAAAGGACCAATGGGGGTAGTAGAAGATAAATTCAAGCCTTCAATTTGGTTAGCATTAAAAATTCTTCAAGATTGACAGATGAGCCAAAGTAACATTGATGTGCTCATTAATACATATAGAAATTCATGTTGAATTATTGCATAGGAATCGATAGATTAGACTTGCTTCCAATAATAGAGCTACTTTTAAATTTTTATTTTAAAAGAGTAATATTTACATGGTGCCTAAAATTTATCAAAAAAGAAAAATATCATTTATAAATTTAAAATTTATTATTAAAGAGGGTAGGGTAGAGAGAAACATTTAATCCTTTCAACAAGGTAAGGATTGGAAGGGCGATAGATATTTGGTTCTAGCTTTTAGTGTGGTTGTTTTTAAAAATACTTCAAAAATTGGTGTGAAAGCAAGATGATACTAAATTGCTCTTTAATACAAAAGCAAAAACTCAAGACAAAATATGGATGCAAGTCCTAATAGATGTGACTTATTTTCTAATAATAGAATGGAGCTGCTCTCAAATGTTTATTTAAAAAAAATCAAAAAGTGTAATGTGCTTAAAAAAATATAAAAATAGAAAGTTATGGTCCATATTCATATTCCAAAAGAAACAGGCAAGAGAAATATTCAATCCTTTCAATAAGTAAAAGGCTAAAGGGGTGGTAGAAGTTAGATTCCAACCTTTAATATGGTTATCTTTGAAAATTCTTTAAGTCTGACATAGGAGTTACAATAAGACTGCCGTACTCATCAATACAAATGGAAATTCAAACTGAGTTATTAGTGTGAGGCTTGATAGATGGGACTTGCTTTTGATAGTAGAACTGCATTCAAAATTTTGTTTTAAGAGAACAATATGTATAGAATGCCTATAATTTATCAAAAAAAAAAAAAAAAAAAAAAAAAAGAAAGAGAACATGCCATGAATTCCAAATTCTAGAAGACAAAAGAAAATCTTTAACCCTTACAATAGATTAAGTATTGGAGAGGTAGCATGTTTTTGGTTCCAACCTTTTACGTAGTTGGCTCTAAAGTTTCTTCAAGATTGATGTGAGAGTCAAGTAACACTAACTTGCTCTTAATACAAAAGAGAAATACAAGATAAATTAATAATGTGAGGCTTGATAGATGTAACTCTGTCAAGGCCGGTCCTAAGACCGAGTAAAGAAGGAGGGTTGCGTTAGGTAGCTGCTAACAAACGTAAAACTCTGTCAGATCCCTTAAAATACGAGTAGCAGACCCCATATAGTTAGAGAAAAGGTTAAGATGAGTTGAGTTGAGTTGACGCTTGATAGATATAACTTTTTTTAATAATAGAATAGAGCTATTCTTAAAAAATTATTTTAGAAGAACAATAAGAAGAAATGGGATAAGGTAAAAAATTATTTTAGGAGAACAATAAGAAGAAATGGAACAAGATAAACAATCAAATTTTTTAATACTTAAAGGACTAAAGGGTGATAAAAGTTTGATCCCATCCTTTTATGTGGTTAGTTTTAAAATTCTTTAAAGTTAACACAAGAGGCAGAATAATACCGATGTGCTTTCAATAAAAAAATAAATTCATATCAAATTATTGATGTGAGGTTTGATAGATGTGACTTGCTTTTAATAATAAGCTTACTCTCAAAGTTTTATTTACGAGATCAATATGCATAAAGCTTTTAAAATTTATCAAAAAGAGGAGTAAAGTCCATGAATTCGAGAAGGAATGGGATAGAATTTGATTTTTTTTTTTTTTTTGGTACAAACGGGAATCACACCACTCTAGGATGACTCAGTCTCACACTATCAGAATACAAAATTAAGTTCAAACCAGGAGGACACCATTCACCGAGCTTCCAGCACCAGAATCCAGAATGATCAGCCACTCTAGCGGCGATCCAGTCAGCCGCTGAGTTGGCTTCCCTGAAGATATGGCTGATCTGTATGCTGTGAACCCCCTGTAGGAGAGAACGAATATCAGAGATCAAAGGGTTGGTAGGCGACTGCGCGCAATGATCCTGGCGAAGCCATCGAATCACCGTGAGGGCATCACCCTCAAGGATAATACGATGGGCATCGAGACTGCGGATAGCACAGGAAACTCCAGCCCACGCAGCATAAAGCTCTGCAAGCGGCACCGACGAATCGAGATGTCCAAATCCCCCAGCAGCAATCATAGTACCGTCAGAACCCCGAATGACATAACCCGATCCGGCAGATCTGCCCCGAACACTCCCATCAAAGTTGATTTTGATAAACCCTGGAGGGGGGGTTCCCAAGAAATAAAGACCGTTCTCCGGTGCGCTGCCGAGGCAGCATGGGAATCCCAGAGGCCAGGGCTATCAAAATTACAAACTAGACGATGGGACGTGTACTTAGTAGATAAGGACAAGGCAGTCCGAACAACCCTGAAAGACGGAGTAGGCTCCTGAGTAAAGACAATCCGGTTCCGGGATAACCAGATCTAGTAAGCAATGTAAGCCCTCGTCGCGCCCTGCTTGCTACTACCTCTCCTAACATCCTGTCTTATCAAGTCAAGGAAAGATAAAGAAAGAGAAGATGAAGCGACAGCCCAAGGCTTGACGCTAGCGATCTCCCAAATGTGATGAGCTCTGAGACAAGTGAAGATGGCGTGATCCACCGCCTCCTCCTCAATACCGCATATCGGACACGTAGGCTGAATCCCCAGGCCACGTCTAGAAAGAACCGAGCATGTAGGAAGATAATTCCGAGCAATCTTCCATAGAAAAAGACGAACCCTGGGATGAATGGGAAGACGCCAAATCCAAGCCATATCTGTTAACGGTCGGGATGAAACACGGTAAATCTTGATGATGTCCCTGATGGGAGCGCTCGGAATACCGGACCACCTCCAAACCCTGATGTCGGGGGAGTGACCTGGAGAAAGAGGGATAGCAGCTATACGTCGCATAAGCTCCTCGCCAAAGAAATGGGATAACAGAGGAGTAGACCAGGAAGAATGATCCGGCACCGTGAGATCACTAACTCGCATGTCAAGAGGAATATCAGTGGTGACGAAAGTAGGCCATCGAGACAATGGAAGGTCAGCGATCCAGGAATCATAAGCAACATCCACAGAAGCACCATTGCCAAGAATCCAGGAGATATTATGAAGGATGGCCGGAGCATGAGTACAAACCTCTTTCCAGAAAAAAGAGTGACCCCGAACAGACTGCAGGTTAGTGGAGGGAGTCCAATCCCCATACTTGCCACGCATAAAGGAACTCCACATACAGTGCAGATCAAGCAAAAAATGAGTAGCATGCCTAGCAATCAAGGCCTCCCTTCGAGCAGTCAAGGACTGGATCCCAAGGCCTCCCTCGGAGAGCGGCAGACAGACACAATCCCAGGCTAAAAGATGAACACCATGACCATCCTGGGACGATCCCCAGAGAAAATCCTGAAATAACGCTCAATCCTCCTTAGACAAGTCAAAGGGACAGCAGCATTAGATAAGAGATAGAGAGGAAGAGATGTGAGCACTGATCGAATAAGAGTGATCCTTGCCATCATAGATAGCCCAGTAACCTGCCACCCCTCCAGCTGATCACGAATCATCGACTCGAGCTTACTAAAGTCCGAGGTCTTAGGCCTTCTGCCAGTAATAGGAATACCCAGATAGGAGAGACACTCTGACTGCACAGAAATCTCCATGATCTGCTTGATAGTCCCTTCCGAGAAGAAGTCACCCGCGGGCTAAAACAAATAACAGACTTAGCATTATTAACTTTCTGACCAGAGGCAGAACAGTAATTGTGAAGAATAGAAGCAAACGTGGCCGCATTGGCCACAGTAGCCCTGCCCAGAAAGATACAGTCATCAGCAAAAAGCAGATGAGAGATCGATGGACCTTGGGAACCAGCCCGGTAAGGGTGTAGAACATTGTCCTGCTGAGCCTGACGAAGAGCCCGAGATAAAGAATCAGCCGCTATAACAAAGAGAAACGGGGAGAGGGGACAACCTTGTCTCAGCCCAACCTTAGAATGGAAGTAATCAGTCCGATCTCCATTGATGAGGATGGAGAATGACGGACGCTGAATGCAGGCCATGATCCAATCAATAAACAGCTGGCGGAACCCAAACACCTGAAGAGAGTGACGCAAGAAATCCCAATTAACTCTGTCATAAGCTCTCTCCATATCAAGCTTAATGGCCATAAGCCCCTGACTGCCAGAAGCCCGACGAAGGTCATGCATGAACTCCTGCGCTAATAAAGTATTATCAGTGATACTGCGCCCTCTGAGGAAAGCCCCCTGCTCCGGAGAGATAAGGCGAGGAATAACCCAACACAACCTCATAACAAGGAGGCGAGCACAAACCTTATATAAGGTAGTGCATAAACTGATGGGCCGGAAGTGCTGAGGGCTGGAAGCGTCCGACCTCTTAGGAACCAAGGTGATGAAGTACGATTCCATTCAGAGGGGATAGATTTGCGATGAAAGACAAGCTGGATTGCCTGAGCTAAGTCCTCTCCCAGAATATCCCAATACTGACGAAAGAAAAACGAGGAAAGCCATCCGGCCCAGGGGCCTTATCAGCACCAAGTTCCCACAAAGCCAGCCGAATATCCTCCGAAGTGAAAGGCCGAGTCAGAGAGTCGTTCTCAGCAGTAGATACAGTATTGAGAGACAGAATATGGTGAACAGGGACTCCAGAACTAGGTTGCTCAGTCCACCTACTATGAAAGAAGTTAAGAAGCTGAGCACGAATCACATGATCATCCACCTGGAGCTGACCCTCCTCATCAGTTATATGCCTAATGCGGTTCCTCGCCCTGCGTTTCTGAGTGGCCTGATGAAAAAATCTTGTATTACAGTCCCCCTCATGAATCCACTGAATACGGGACCGCTGTCGCCAAAAGGTCTCCTGCTGCAGCAGAAGAGAGTGGTGGAGCACCAAACTCGATCGCAGGGACGATAGGTCCTCACAAGAAAGAGAACCCTCCAGGTCCTCTTTAGCCTGAAGAGAAGAGATAGTAGACTCAACCTGCTCCACCTGTCTGACAATATCCCCAACCTCCAGTCTATGCCATATAGAGAGGCGACGTCTAGCAAGGGCAAGCCGTCTGGAGAGCCGATAAATGGTATTACCTCTAACTGGTAACTGCCAGACCTGAGAGATGATGGAGCGAGCAGCAGGATATGAGGTCCAAAACTTCTCGAATCTGAACTGCCTATGCCGCTGAGAGGTGATATCAGTAGAGATAAAGAGAGGACAGTGGTCAGAGGCAATTCTAGACAAGTGAGTGACAGTAACAGAGGGATAAAGCTGGAGCCAGCTAGAAGAGGCCAAGGCCCTGTCCAATCTTTCCCAGACTCTAGCTGATCCCTGCCGGTTGTTGCACCAAGTAAACTGCGAACCCTGATAACCCAAATCCAACAGACCAGCGCTAGAAATAAAGTCCCTGAACTCAGCACGGCCCACAGAGCCATGGGAAACCCGACCACCTTTCTTTTCTGCAGCACTCAAGATACAATTAAAGTCTCCAGCAATGAGGGAGGGGAAACCCTGGTCAAGAAGAGACTGAATCTCAGACCAAAGCACCCGACGCTCCCGGAGATCAGTACTGGCATAAACTCCCGAAAGGAGCCAGGGGCTGGCACTTCCCTCAGAGATGACCAGCGCAACCTGCTGCCCACAGTTGTGAAAAGCATCAACTCTGATATTCTCATTTCTCCATAAAGCAACAATACCCCCCGAAAGACCAGTGGACTCAACAGCATACGAAACCCAAGCTCGAGCGATCTGTCTCCGAAAACGGGCCAGACTAGCCCAGAAAGCCGAGTTTCCAGCAAGATGCAAATGTCAAAAGAGTGAAGCTGCATAAGCCTCCCAAATGAGGAGCGAAACGATGGTTTCAATGCTCCTCGCACATTCCATATGAGAATCTTCATGGTAAGGCTGGATTGGAGGGCTCCCCAACCATCACCCCTGACATCTCCATGGAACAGTCCAAATCTCCCGGGCCTTTGCAGTTAACAGCCTGGTTTGATTCCATCAGGACCTCCGTATCGCCTGGGATCACCTTAGGACAATTCCGGGATCCCGTATCCACACAATCAAGTATCTGGACTGAGTCCGTCAAGACCGCCGATTCAGATACATGAATAGCCTCCTTCAGCTGATGAACCGCTGATAAGTGAGTGCTAGACTCTAATTGGGTCGGCTTAGAAGACTCAGAAGCTGACCCCGAAGAGGCCCCTACCCGACCTCGAGCCTTCTTAGCCCCTGGGCCAAACTGGGCCGATGACTCCCGACCAACCACCGAGGAAGCCGCAAACTTGAAGGCTACATTGTCCCCACCTCTACCAAAAGAGTGGCCTTGCCTTTGGCTTTGGAAGAGCGGGATGGCATTCTGGTAGACGATGACTCCACTGGACGGGCCCGCTTAGAAGGCCCCGAGACGGGGTCTTTACTAGTACTGACCACGAGGCTCAATTTCGGAAAATTAATAACTTTATCACCTTCAGACAAAGTGGATTGCACCTTAGGAATTAAAACCTGAATGCCATTTGCTTCTGAACTCTGAATCATTGAATCCTGAGACTGTGCTACAGTGCCAACCGGCACGCTCGAGCACTGCCTGGGGTCTTCCTGGATGCCTTGACCGAGTAAAACGGGGACAGGAACAAGAGAGGAAGACGCTGCCGAAGGCTTCAAACCAGGCTCCCGAGACACCGTCGCAACCGACTCAGCTGCGGCCGACTCACCCCTCCCAAACCTCAACCCAGGAGATGGCACGGAGGATCCAGCGGAAGGATGAAGCTGACGCCGGGCGAACTTCTTCGGCACTAACCAACCGTCCTTGGACACAGAGGCGGAAGCAGGGCTCGACCGATCTCCCGCCGTTAGGACCGGAGGCTGCGCCAGAGGTTGTCGTCGACGCCGAACTGCTGCCAACCAGGGCCCAAACGATGGAGCAGATGACGAAGAAGCCGTCACACCCGCTAGCTTGCATGGACCAGAGAGGTGCAGGGAAGCACAGCGGTGGCAAATACCCTCCAAGTTCTCAAACGAAAACTACTGCCAGAAGGGGGCGCCGATTCCACGAATCCTGGCTCCTGGTCGGAGGGGAAGACCCAGATCCACTCGGACGCAAGCCCGAGCAAACCCTCCCCGCATCCGTGCTTTGGTAGGCTCGTCGGAGAACAAAAACTCCCCCGCCACCGAGAGAATGGAAGAGAGGGTGTCATCCGCCCAGAACTCCATTGGAAGCAGAGGAAGCCGGATCCAGACCAGAGCCTGCAGCAAGGAATCTTCCGCTGGGATGAATTCCGGCTTCCAATCCACCACCGCAAGAACCTGCCCGTTGATCACCCATGGCCGCTCGAGGATACGGATTTTAGAGAGAGGGTCGGAGAGCCGGATGATGTAGTGCCTGTGAGCCAGGGGAACCACCTCGATTTCTCCCGGCAGCCCAGCACGATGCAGTTCACGCACAATAGCCTCCGGCGGCACCCACCTAGAGAGAGAGCGAGCCAGCACCGCCTTCACGCCCCACGAGCTGGCCTCGCACTCCAGGGAGGTGATCGGGACCTGGATTACCTCCGAAAAGAGCCGGATCAATTCGTCAACCTCCGCCGGAGAAGGGGAAGGAGCATCCCAACCATAGCGACCCAAGGGTGGTCGGCTCCACTGACTTCCCGTCTTCGTCGAGCCCAAGGGGATTTCAGAGCACGAAGCTGGAGAGGACGCCAAGCCATGCCCGGAACCCACCTTCTTACTCCCGAAAGCCCTCCCAGCAGACACCCCATCGGAGGCCATTGGATAGGAGGGGATAGCAGAAGGATCAACCCAAATGGAAACACCGCTGGAGAAGATGCAGGATCACCGGAGATCGGAGAAGACGAAGCCGGGTGCACGAATCTTAAAGACCACCCAAAATAGAGAAGCTCCGCTCGGGACGCACCACAAACTGCAGTTTAGTCTTTTATATTTCTAAAATCTTATATTTTTGCTACATAGGATCTCTTGAATTTGATTCTTTCAAGATGGTAAGAATGGGAGGGGTTACAGAATTTTGGTTTCAACATTTGCGTATTTGGTTTCCAATTTTTTTTAAAATTGACATCGTAGTTAAGATGACACCGGCTTACTCTTTAATACGAAAGAAAAGATCAAGGCATTCACGATGTGAACTTGATAGACATGATTTACTTTCCATTTCCATGATAGAGCTATATCCAAATCTTTACTTAGAGAGAAAAATAGATTTGCAGCATCTAAAAATTCTTCCTGCCTATGTGAGAATCATGAAGGATCAAGTGAGAGCCAAGATGACATTGGCATATTCCTTTGATGCAAGGAAAAAGGTTAAGGTAATGTTAAATTATTATAGATGTGATTTGCTTTTCATAATAGGACTGCTCTCAAAATTTTATTTTGAGAGAATAATAGGCACATAATACTAAAAATAGTTATCAAATTAAAAAAGGGAAGAAAAATGCCATCCACCCATTTCGAATTCGAGAAGAAATAGAATGAGATGGGAACCAGGTGGGAGGAGGAGAAAGGGTGGTGGCAGTACAAGTCTAGGATGAGTTTGCTTTTTGAGACCAGTTTTATTTTTTATTTTTATTTTTATTAAAAATAAAAATATATGTAAAGATATGTTTGGTGAATAAAAATTAAAATAGTTTTTAGAAAATATAACTGTAAAATGATAGAAAACCAAAAACATTCTAAAAATACATTCATTATTTTCCATAAAAAGAGAAGGAATTAAAAAAACAAAGGATATGTTTGGTGTCACTTTTATTTTTAAAAAATAGAAATATGAAATTCATTGTAAAAGAAAAAGAAAGGATTATCAATGAAGAAAGGAGGGTTAGTAGAAAATAAATTTTGGTCTTTAATGTAGTTAGCTTTAAAAATTCATCAAGGTTGGCACAAGAGTTGGAATAACACCGACATGCTCATCAATACAAAAGAAAATTCATGCCGAATTATTGTGTGAGACTTGATAGTTATGAGGGTTAAGATGACACTAATTTGCTCTTTAATAAAAAAAAAGTGTTTTAAGATCAATTAAGAAATAGATGAAGGTAGAAGGAAATATTAAGGGGATATAGATGACACTAATTTACTTAAAATTTATTTGAGATAGATAGTCATGAGGGTTAAGATGACACTAATTTGCTCTTTAATACAAAAAAGTGTTTAAGATCAATTAAAGATGTGAAGCTCGATAAATATGACTTATTTTTTCTTTTAATAATAGAATGGAGCTACTCTCGTAAGCTTATTTTAAGAAACAATAAGCGCAATATGCTTAAAAATATTTTTTTAAAAAGTAGGGTCCTTGTTCTACATTACAGAATGTAAGGTTTAAAGGGATAGTAGAAGATAGATTCTAGCCTTTAATTTGGTTAGCATTGAAATTCTTTAAGATCAACAAGCTAGACAGAATAACACTGATGTGCTCATCAATACATGTAAAAATTCACGCTGAATTATTGTATAGGGCTTGATAGATTTGACTTGCTTCCAATAATAGAGCTACTTTTAAAATTTTATTTTAAGAGAGTAATATGCATAGAATGTGTAAAATTTATCCAAAAAAAAGAATATCATTCATGAATTTAAAATTTATTAAAGAGGCTAACGTATAAGGAAACATTTAATCCTTTTAATAAGGTAAGGATTAGAGGAGCAATAGATATTTGGTTCCAGCTTTTAGTGTGATCATTTTTAAAAATACTTTAAAATTGATGTGAGAGCAAGATGATACTAAGTTGCTCTTTAATACAAAAGCAAAATGTCAAACAAAATATGGACGCAAGGCCTAATAGATGTGACCTTTTTTTTTTTTTTTTCTAATAATCGAATGGAGCTACTCTCATAAGTTTATTTAAAAAAAATCAAAAAGTGCAATATGCTTAAAAAATAAAAATAGAAAATTATGGTCCACATTCCATATTTCAAAATATTCAATACTTTCAACAAGGAAAGGGCTACATGGTAGAAGTTAGGTTTTAGTATTTAATGTGGTTATCTTTGAATTTTTTTAAAAATTTAACATAGGAGTTATAATAACACTGTCATGCTTATCAATACAAATAAAAATTCAAGCTGAATTATTAGTATGGGTCTTGATAGATGTGACCCATTTTTGATAGCAAAGCTGCATTCAAAATTTTATTTTAAGAAAATAATATGTATAGAGTGCCTAAAATTCATTAAAAAAAAGTACAGGCCATTAATTCAAAATTTTAAAAGATAAAAGAAAATCTTTAACCCTTACAATAAATTAAGTATTAGAGAGGTCGTAGGTTTTTGGTTTCAATCTTTTATGTAGTTGGCTTTAAAATTTCTTCAAAGTTTGATGTGAGAGCCAAGTTAATACTAACTTGCTCTTTTAATACAAAAGAAAAAATACAAGTTAAATTAATGATGTGAGGCTTGATAGATGTAACTTTTTTTAAATAATATATTAGTGCTATTTTTAAAAATTATTTTAGAAGAATAATAAGAAGAAAGGGGATAAAATAAGTATTCGATCCTTTTAATAGCGACTAGAGGGCAATAGAAGTTTGATTCCATTCTTTTAAGTGTTTAGTTTTAAAAATTATTTGAAGTTAACACAAGAGGCAAAAGTTTTTTAATAAAATGAAATTGATATCAAATCATTGGTGTAGTTGGTCTTTTGTTGCCGACGCTGGGCGTCGGTCTTTTGTGCCAATGCGTAGTTGGTCTTTGCTGCCGACGCTGGGCGCCGGTCTTAGGTGCCAACGCGGAGTTGGTCTTTGACTACCGGAGCGGACCCGGTCTCTGGTGCCGACGCTGGGAGCCAGTCTTAGTGCCAACGCAGAGTTGGTCTTTGTTGCCGACGCTGGACGCCGGTCTTTTGTGCCAACGCGTAGTTGGTCTTTTGTTGCCGACGCTGGGCGTCGGTCTTTTGTGCCAACGCGTAGTTGGTCTTTTGTTGCCAACACTGGGCGTCGGTCTTTTGTGCCAACGCGTAGTTGGTCTTTGGTTGCCGACGCTGGACGTCGGTCTTTTGTGCCAACGCGTAGTTGGTCTTTGTTGCCGACGCGTAGTTGGTCTTTGCTGCCGACGCTGGGCACCGGTCTTAGGTGCCAACGCGGAGTTGGTCTTTGACTACCGGAGCGGACCCGGTCTCTGGTGCCGACGCTGGGAGCCGGTCTTAGTGCCAACGCAGAGTTGGTCTTTTTGCCGACGCTGGACGTCGGTCTTTTGTGCCAACGCGTAGTTGGTCTTTGGTTGCCGACGCTGGACGCTGGTCTTTTGTGCCAACGCGTAGTTGGTCTTGAGTGCCAACGCAGAGTTGGTCTTTATCGCCGACGCGGGGGCGCCGGTCTTAGGTGCCAACGCGGAGTTGGTCTTTGACTACCGGAGCGGACCCGGTCTCTGGTGCCGACGCTGGGAGCCGGTCTTAGTGCCAACGCAGAGTTGGTCTTTGTTTCCGACGCTGGACGCCGGTCTTTTGTGCCAACGCGTAGTTGGTCTTTTGTTGCCGATGCTGGGCGTCGGCCTTTTGTGCCAACGCATAGTTGGTCTTTTGTTGCCAACGCTGGGCGTCGGTCTTTTGTGCCAACGCGTAGTTACCATCGCTTCCTTTGCAAAATTGGAGGGGTTCCGGGGAGAATTTTCAACCCGGTCTGGCCCCCCTTCCTGGCGCGCCAATCTGTTTAAGCTTATGCAGCGTCGGCGCCATCCCTACACAAGCAAGGATAGTTAAAAAAAAAAAAAGAGAGAAAGAGAAGCAGAGGAGAAAGGCGAGTAGTCTAGTGCTCACCCCTCGCAGGAATTAGACCGCACGGTGAAGATTCTCCTCGGCTAAAAGCTTATTACACCGAGGAATGTCGGCAGTCAGAAGCTGCCCAAACGCCATCCGGTCTCGTGGAAGGATGGAGGGGTCCCTATTGGCATCGATGTTGGGCATCCCCCAGCTTCCACGAACCCCGCTGATGTCCGCAAAGAAAAACTTATCCTTCCACCCTTTAACGGAGGTAGGAAGGCACAGTTTAAGAATCCTATTAGACCTAGGGGTAAAGGACCACCAACCCGACTGTTTGCGAAGGGTATAGAAGCTGCGGAACAGGAAAATACTAGCCTCAATGCCTTGCAGGTGGTAGAGTACTAAAAACCAACAATGGTTCGGATAGAGTTGGGAAACTAGTTGGGAAGGAGTCAAGGAGTACCGGTCTAGAAGATTAAGAATGAAAGGGTGGATCGGTAACCGGAGCCCGGCCTTAAAAAAGGCTCCGTACAAAGCAACCCTTCTGGAACGGGAAGAGGTTACCCTGTCATTAGGGGTGGGGAAGAACAGATGAAGGTCTGGAGGGAAGCCATACCTGGCCCTTAAGTTGGCTATGTCTTGAGCAGACATGGAGGACGCAGTCCCTTCGGGGGACTCCTTGGCAACCCTAGAAGGACCGGCAGCCACCGATCGATTTCGGACGGAAGTCCGCCCGCCGGCCGGACGAATCCCGGTTAAGGGACGATTGACTGGTCGTTGCTCTGGTGATTGGTTAGAAGAAGGGGTGGACCATTGGCTGGACAGGGAATCGGAAGTCTGGGAAGGATGGTGGGAACCCCCCAGGAATCGGAAATAGAGCAAGAAGGAGAGGAAGCCATGGGAACTAACCTGAAAAGAAAACTCGAGCCAAGAACAGAGCACAGAGAGAATGAACGAGAGACAGAAACGCTGGCGGACTCAAAAGGGGGCAACGGCGGAAGAAGTGGGGAAGATAAGAGCTATTTGTCCTCGTGACGCCATCTCGAAACACCCCACGATCGTCCGACCTGACCACGCGTCCGTCTTTAGTTGGGAGGCGTTTCGATGACCTGCCAATACGATAAGCTCGAAAAGACCACCAATGAAAAGGGGGGGCATTAACCTTATCGCAATGATACCGTTCGCCTTTTCGTAGCACTGCCCGAGGGAAATCCTCCCTAATCCCAACAAAGGGAAAATAATGGCACGAAAACCGGCCACCTAGAGGATATTCACACCCCTTTCGCGGGTAAGTAAACGCTCACCCATCTCAGGGGCGGGGGGGGGGGGCATTTGATACGGCTGGCCGTTTCCCCGGGGTAGTATTATTTTCTGCGCAGTTTTCAAAAGCAATGATGTGACAACAAAACCCAAGGCCTCCAGTACCGGCCTCCAGCGTCGGTCTCCAGCGTCGGCCTCCAGTGCCGGCCTCCAGCGTCGGTCTCCAGCGTCGGCCTCCAGCGCTGGCCTCCAGCATCGGTCTCCAGCATCGGCCTCCAGTGTCTGACTCCAGCACTGCTGGCCTCCAGCACCGGCCTTCGGCGTCGGCCTCCAGTGCCGGCCTCCAGCGTCGACCTCCAGCAAACAGCGCCAAAGACCGGCACCCAGCGTCGGCATCAAAGTTACATGCTAAAAACAGACGTCCAGCGTCGGCCTCTAGTGCCGGCCCCCAGCGTCGGCCCTCAGCGCCGACCTCCTGTGCTGGAACTCTGACTCCGGCCTCCTGCAGTGGCTCCGGCCTTCGGTGTCGGCCTCCCCAGCGTCGGCCCGCAGTATCTCTCACATACACAATGTAATCTCGTACAGCCCCCGTGATCTAAGCACCTCGCTCACCAAAATCACGGGCAAGTGTTAGCCTGATAGGCGTCGGTCTTTTGTGCCAACGCGTAGTTGGTCTTTTGTTGCCGACGCTGGGCGTCGGTCTTTTGTGCCAACGCATAGTTGGTCTTTTGTGCCAACGCGTAGTTGGTCTTTGCTGCCGACGCTGGGCGCCGGTCTTAGGTGCCAACGCGGAGTTGGTCTTTGACTACCGGAGCGGACCCGGTCTCTGGTGCCGACGCTGGGAGCCAGTTTTAGTGCCAACGCAGAGTTGGTCTTTGTTGCCGACGCTGGACGCCGGTCTTTTGTGCCAACGCGTAGTTGGCCTTTTGTTACCGATGCTGGGCGTCGGTCTTTTGTCTCAACGCGTAGTTGGTCTTTTGTTGCCAACGCTGGGCGTCGGTCTTTTGTGTCAACGCGTAGTTGGTCTTTGGTTGCCGATGCTGGACGTCGGTCTTTTGTGCCAACGCGTAGTTGGTCTTTGTTGCCGATGCGTAGTTGGTCTTTGCTGCCGATGCTGAGCGCCGGTCTTAGGTGCCAACGTGGAGTTGGTCTTTGACTACCGGAGCGGACCTGGTCTCTGGTGCCGACGCTGGGAGCCGGTCTTAGTGCCAACGCAGAGTTGGTCTTTTTTGCCGACGCTGGACGCCGGTCTTTTGTGCCAACGCGTAGTTGATCTTTGGTTGCCGACGCTGGACGCCGGTCTTTTGTGCCAATGCGTAGTTGGTCTTGAATGCCAACGCAGAGTTGGTCTTTATCGCCGATGCGGGGGCACCGATCTTAGGTGCCAACGCGGAGTTGGTCTTTGACTACCGGAGCGGACCCGGTCTCTGGTGCTGATGCTGGGAGCCGGTCTTAGTGCCAACGCAGAGTTGGTCTTTGTTTCCGACGCTGGACGCCGGTCTTTTGTGCCAACGCGTAGTTGTCTTTTGTTGCCGACGCTGGCGTCGGTCTTTTGTGCCAACGCGTAGTTGGTCTTTTGTTGCCAACGCTGGGCGTCGGTCTTTGTGCCAACGCGTAGTTACCATCGCTTCCTTTGCAAAATTGGAGGGGTTCCGGGGAGAATTTTCAACCCGGTCTGGCCCCCCTTCCTAGCGCGCCAATCTGTTTAAGCTTATGCAGCGTCGGCGCCATCCCTACACAAGCAAAGGATAGTTAAAAAAAAAAAAGAGAGAAAGAGAAGCAGAGGAGAAAGGCAAGTAGTCTAGTGCTCACCCCTCACGGGAATTAGACCGGCACGGTGAAGATTCTCCTCGGCTAAAAGCTTATTACACCGAGGAATGTCGGCAGTCAGAAGCTGCCCAAACGCCATCCGGTCTCGTGGAAGGATGGAGGGGTCCCTATTGGCGTCGATGTTGGGCATCCCCCAGCTTCCACGAACCCCACTGATGTCCGCAAAGAAAAACTTATCCTTCCACCCTTTAACGGAGGTAGGAAGGCACAGTTTAAGAATCCTATTAGACATAGGGTAAAGGACCACCAACCCGACTGTTTGCGAAGGGTATAGAAGCTGCGGAACAGGGAAATACTAGCCTCAATGCCTTGCAGATGGCAGAGTACTAAAAAACCAACAATGGTTCGGATAGAGTTGGGAACTAGTTGGGAAGGAGTCAAGGAGTACCGGTCTAGAAGATTAAGAATGAAAGGGTGGATCGGTAACCGGAGCCTGGCCTTAAAAAAGGCTCCGTACAAAGCAACCCTTCCGGAACGGGAAGAGGTTACCCTGTCGTTAGGGGTGGGGAAGAACAGATGAAGGTCTGGAGGGAAGCCATACTTGGCCCTTAAGTTGGCTATGTCTTGAGCAGACATGGAGGACGCAGTCCCTTCGGGGGACTCCTTGGCAACCCTAGAAGGACCGGCAGCCACCGACCGGTTCCGGACGGAAGTCCGCCCGCCGGCCGGACGAATCCCGGTTAGGGGACGATTGACTGGTCGTTGCTTCGGTGATTGGTTAGAAGAAGGGGTGGACCATTGGCTGGACAGGGAATCGGAAGTCTGGGAAGGATGGTGGGAACCCCCCTAGGAACCAGAAATAGAGCAAGAAGGAGAGTAAGCCATGGGAACTAACCTGAAAAGAAAAACTCAAGCCAAGAACAGAGCACGGAGAGAATGAACGAGAGACAGAAACGCTGGCGGACTCAAAAGGGGGCCCGAGTATCTTCTAGAGCCATCGCCGCCTTCTCTGCTTTGACTTGGAGGGAGACCATCTCCTCCCGCGCTTGTTCAATGGCGGTGTAGCTCAGAGTCCAGAGGTTTTAAGGGCGATAAGAGAATTCACGGCCTGGAAAAAATATCCAGATATAAAGAAAGAAAAAGGGGAGAAGGAAAAGGACAATAATGGCACAGAAACTCACCTAGAGATGCGCCACCGAGGCTTCACGAAAAAAGGCGACTCTCCCTTGACCTCGAAGGTATTCTTGCACCTCAACCACCGAGGCTTTCTCCATGATCCGTGCAGCCCAGCGGCCATGGTTTGCCAGTAATGACTGGAAGGAAGGATCGACGCCCCTCTCTTCCCTGGACGTCGGACCTGCAGAGGCTGATTCCGCCTCTGAGCCTGCCGCCTCCAGCTCTTTCGCTGGCGGGCTGTCGCCCCCGGAGAAAGCCGCATCAGTAGGCGGAGTCTTCCCTGACGTTTGGGTCCAGTGATCGAGCGTCAACATATATGTATGTATATATATATATATATATATATATATATATATATATAACATTAAGTGATCAGGGATTTGAACAATAATGATATTTTTCTTTTACTACCGTCCATGTTTTTTCATTATGTTATTATCTTAATAACAAATAATTCAAATTCATTCGGATGATCAATAACGTTTTAAATATAGTTTCGTTTTAGTGTAACAATAGAATCGAAGGTGACTGGAAGATGGGCCGCGCTGGCTAAAATCAGGCATTGAACAAGCCTTAGGCATCGCACCTTAATGCCTAAATTCCAAAACCTACGCCCAGGGCTTCGTTTTAACCAAACTGGTTTTGGACGTAGGTACACAAACAACTTTAACAAATAACCATTATTATATGTTTTATTTTCATAGTACTGCAAGGTTTTTTTTTTTTTTGGTACAAACGGGCGATCACACTTATCTAGTGCGAATCAGCCCAGAAATATCTGACAATAAAATCTGCTGCAGCAAGCTAGGACAATGGGAATCAGGACTCCAGACCCAGGGTCCAGAGTACTGAGCAACAAAGGAAGCCGTCCAATCCGCCGCCGAATTGGCTTCACGAAAGATATGACGGATTTGGACAGAGGCGACCTCCGAAGCATGGACCAAATCTCTCTGAGTACCGGGTTAGCAGTGCCAATGCCACTGTACTCATTCTTCATCCAAGATAACAGTCATAGAATCACCCTCAACGATGATTCTAGCAGCGTGAAGAGTCCGAACAGCAAAAGAAATGCCCGCCCAAGCCGCATAAAGTTCCGCCATCGGGACAGAGAAGTCAATAGAGCCAAAACCTCCAGCCGCCCTCAAATCACCCATATGGCCGCGAATGATGAACGCCGATCCAACTGCTCTACCACGAACGCTCCCGTCAAAGTTGATTTTGATAGCTCCTGGAGGAGGGGGTTCCCAAGAAATAAAAACCGTATGACGGTTCGCTGCCGAGGCAGCAGGGAACCCCAGAGGCCAGAAGAATCAAAAGCATCTCCACGAGAAAATTGGGTGCATTCGGCAGACAGCGATCTGATCTTCCTCACAGTCTGATAAGTAGAGATGGGGTCATTAGAAAAGGTTAGCTGATTCCTATACAGCCAAATCTGATAAGCCGTGATTGCCCAGAGAACCTTCTTCTGCTGAGGGCCCCTCCGAATATCCTGAAAGAACACGGAACGAGGGGAGCCCCCTCCATCCTGCCCTCTATTATAACCAATCAGATACCATATTTGTCTGTCTCTGTAGCAGAGAAAGATAGCATGATCAGAAGACTCTTCAACCCGTCTACATATAGGACAAAATGGCTGAATAGACATGCCCCTTCGAGATAGGGAGAGACATGTAGGGAGGCAATCCCATAAGAGCTTCCATAAGAATAACTGAGCCCTGGGGAGAATAGGAAGCTTCCATATCCAGGCCACATCTTCCATACCCTGAGACTGCGGCCTAACATCCGCATAAGATCCCTGGTGGGAGCCCTAGACAAACACGATCTCTGCCAAAGTCTAGAGTCACCAGAACGACGAGGCATGATGGGCAGAGATCGAATCCTTCTAGACAGCTCATCCCCAAATACACCAGAAACCACAGAAACATTCCAACCAGGAGGATCAGAGGAGATCAAATCCTTAACCTTTAAACTAGATGGAGCTTCCACATCAAAGAAGGAGGGCCACCTAGATAGAGGGATCTCAGATATCCAAATATCCTGGAAGACATCAATTAACTGGCCATCGCCAATCATCCAGGAAATATTATCCCTGATCAACTGACCATGTCTACAAATCTCCTTCCAGATGAAGGAGGACCCTGAGCCGCCGTAATAGGCAAACTCGACATCCACTCGCCATACCTCGCACGCATTACGATGCTCCAAAGACAGTGAGGCTCTAAGAGAAAGCGCGCAGCATGTCTGGCAATAAGAGCTTCTCTTCTAACAATCAAGGACTGAATACCCAGTCCCCCTTCCTGAATAGGCAAACATACTCTGTCCCAAGATAAGAGATGAGTACCATGGCCTTTTGCATAGAGGCCCATAGAAAATCTCTGAAGCTTCGCTCTAACCTCCTGAGACAAGTAATTGGAACAGCTGTATTCGACAGCAGATACAACGGGAGAGAGGAGAGCACCGATCGAATAATGATGATCCTGGCCATCATCGATAAACTAGTAACCTGCCATCCCTCGATACGTTGCCGAATCCGCCTTTCCAATTCAACAAAGTCAGCACAGCGGGGACTTCTACCAGTGATAGGAATTCCCAGATACAAGAAGCGGTCTGTCTGAGTAGTAATACCAGACAGAGACATAATGGCTTCTCTGATAGATCTAGAGGTCTTCGGACTAAAGCAAATAGAAGATTTGAGAAAATTGACCCTTTGTCCCGAAGCCTGACAATATTGATGCAGAATATGGTATAAGATAGCCGCATTATGAATGGTGGCCTGGCCCATAAGAATACAGTCATCTGCGAAGAACAGATGAGAGATCGAAGGGCCCACCGAATCAGCCATAAACGGGATAATCCGGCGATCCAGACTAGCCTGATGCAAAGCACGAGAGAGATCATCCACCGCCAAAATGAATAATAGAGGGGATAAAGGACAACCCTGTCTCAATCCCTGAAGAGTGGAAATACTCTGTCGGCCTGCCATTAATGAGCAATGAAAAAGACGGCTTCTGAATGCAAGCCATGATCCAGTCAATGAACAAACCATCGAACCCAAACTCCTGAAGAGAGCGGTGCACAAAAACCCAGCTCATTCTGTCATAGGCTCTCTCCATATCGAGCTTGACCGCCATAAGCCTTCTATTGGCAGGAGCTTTATAAAGATCATGCATAAATTCTTGAGCAATAAGGACATTATCAGATATAGACCTCCCTCTGATAAATGCCCCCTGTTCAATAGAGATGAGCCTAGGAATCACCATACGAAGACGACCAGCTAATAGGCGAGCACAAATCTTGTATAAGGTAGTACACAAACTGATCGGCCAAAAATGTTGCGGAAGGGTAGCCGCCGATCGCTTGGGAATCAAAGAAATAAAGGTCCGATTCCACTCCAGAGGGATTTGCTTAGTTTGGAATACTATTTGCATAGCCTTAATCACCTCCGACCCCACAATATCCCAATAATGACGGTAGAAAAGAGGCGGAAACCCATCAGGGCCAGGGGCTTTATCCAATCCAAGCTCCCACAGGGCCGACCGGATATCCTCCGAAGAGATCGGATTAGCAAGCATAACATTATCCCGTATAGTAACCTTGGCAGTGTCAGACACCCGAGTAACCGGCGTCCCAGCTCCAGAGGACTCAGTCCATCGAGATTGAAAGAAGCGAAGAAGCTGCTCCCGAATAGAATGCAAATCCTCCACATGATGCCCCTCCTCATCAACAAGCCTCCGAATCCTGTTAGCGGCCCGCCGCTTCAGAGTAGCCTGATGGAAGAATCTAGTATTCCTATCCCCCTCCCGAAACCACTGAATCCTGGATCTCTACCTCCAGAATATCTCCTACTGACGTAAGAGAGAATGGTGACGAGCAAGCAAGTCCCGAAGCAAAGAGAGATCCGAGTCCACCAAAAACCCATCCTGGTCCTCCTTCATCTGCAAAGCCGAAATAGCTTCAACCATATCGACTTGCCTATCCAAATCCCCAACCCCTTGTCTATTCCACAAAGAAAGACACGACTAACCAACATAAGGCGGCGGGATAGACGGTAAATGGCATTGCCCCTGATAGGGAGGTGCCACACCTGGGATATGATAGACCGAGCAATAGAATGAACTGTCCAAAACTGCTCAAATCTGAAAAGTCTCTGCCTATGCAGATCAGCCTCCGACGAGATCAAAATAGGACAGTGATCAGAACCAATTCTAGGAAGATGGGATACAGTAACACCAGGAAACTTATGGAGCCAAGTAGCCGTAGCCAAAGCTCTATCAAGTCTCTCCCAAACCCGAGCCGATCCTTGTCGGTTATTGCACCAAGTAAATTGGGTTCCCGAATGGCCCAGATCCAATAGACCAGAGGAGCCAATAAAGGATCTAAATTCATTAACATCAGCAGAGGCCGAAAACGTCTACCTCCACGCTTTTCCCCTGCTTCAGTGATGCAGTTAAAATCACCAGTAATAACAGAGGGAAGACCCTGAGCAAGAAGAGTTTGCAACTCCGACCACAGCACCCTTCTCTCTCTATGATCCGTACTAGCATAAACAGCTGAAAGAAGCCAGGGGTCACACGGTCCCTCCAAGATAACCAGGCTAATCTGCTGATTGCACCGATGGAAAGCATCGACCTTTACAGCAGAGGCACGCCATATGGCCAGAATTCCCCCAGACAACCCTTCAGCCTCCACAGCATACGAGGTCCAGACACGGGAAATCTGTCTTCGGAAACGAGTCAGACTGTCACCAGATAACCTAGTTTCCAACAGAACACATATATCAAAGTGATATAACTGCAATAATCTATCAAAAGAGGATCGGAAGGAGGGCTTTCGAGCTCCTCGCACATTCCAGATTAGGATTTTCATTAACAACTAAGCTGACTCTAGGACCCCCCTGGTCCTCGCCCATAGCATTATCAGGAATGCGCCCAATAGATAAGGTATCACCCTCCGGAGTCATTGAAGAACCAGGCGTCAGACCATCTGAGA